>JAQFVV010000200.1:0-381936 GCA_028023455.1 Epiperipatus broadwayi | reverse complement strand
AACCGGGATAATTTTGTCTTTCTTCAATTTAAATGGAATGCAGCAAGTACATTCCATTACAATATATATTGTACCGGTATAAATCCACCACGCTTACTCATACACAGTACCCGAGTTCAAACCCAGCCCACGTTTAAGAATAAATTCCAAAACGCCAACTGAATTCCAACCCAAACCCCGGTATGACTAACCGATGATGACTTTATAACAGCACGGGGTTATCCCTTTTCTAGCTCAGCTCAGAACATAGACTAATTCTCACAGTTAATGATATATAGATTTATTATACTCTAGATATTGGAACGGTCATTCATGTAACGTATATATTTAAGTTGCCAATACAGACAGTAAGTGGCTAAATAGACTTAGAGAGTAATAAAGTGGAGGACACAAAAATTTAATTAAATAAAGTGTTTAATAAGCAAAATATAAAGCATATAAATATAGTGTTAAATAAGACAAATAGAAAGCGGATAAATATAGTGTTCAACATGAAAATACAAAGCATATAAATATAATGTTAACAGTACGGTAAGACTTCCATGAATCCTCTTGTATTTGGCTACTAGTCTTTAGTAAACGTTTTATTTAGTAAACAAACTTATGCCAATAGCTGGGTAGTTAAATGATTGACGGGTGGTTAAGAGAATCAGAGTATTTGAGCACTGGAAAAATATTTATCTAAAGATTTTTATTAACTTATTTTATTAGAATAGGCTCGAGCCGTTACGTAGACGAACAGTTGGAGAATGGTTTTATAGAAAGACGACATAAAGGATAGATGTGCTGGTGGTTTTATATAAATACGACATGGAAGATAGATGAACTGGTGGTTGCCTGGATTCAAAAGCCCTACAGTAATCACTTGCGGTGCATTAACGGAATACCGGGCGGCTTGTACTTTGACAAGGCTTAATGCCCCCAAGTAGCTCCGGGACACGACAACCAGCCGGGATCATTTCGAACCCCGGTGATCCAAGAGATTACCGGGAAAGAAAAAACTGCTTTCATTCCCCAATGGTAGAATGGCGAGACGCTAACTTCAGCGAAGGGAAGGCATTGCCACAGACGTGAAGGACGAATACTTGAAGCGGATTTTTAAAAGAAATTATATAAAACCTGGAATCTATTAGTCTGTTTCTACGCCACAGGCTGAAATCCTTATCCCAATAAAAACATAGCGAAATTAAACTGACGGTGAAAAACAATAATTAGTTAATCTTACTCTGGGACTCCTAACCCTTCAGGTTGACAGGCGGTAGCGACAGTATCAAATTATACAGGGAGTTATTTCTCAGATCAGACATGACATTAAGATAACACTTTGAAACTATTATATATATATTTAATATTGAAACTTAGATTGTAATTTTATACCAACTTAACATAGAATAATAAAGTGATTTAACATTTACTAACTCGGAATGTGAAAGAATATTTAATTCAGAACATGAAATTACTTTTAAATTAAATTGATCATTATTACACACTAGTTTACACAGAGTTGGAAATATTACTATTGGCAATGTTTGTTTATGAAATAAGCAACATAAGAAAATATAAATGCATTCAGTTGAAATATTATTACTATTAATTACAATTTTATAAATGATTTCTAAAGACTAGAGCAGAGGGTTAAAAAAAAGAAAAGAAAATTTACTGACAGATTAAACAATAGCATTATAAATGATATAAAAACTTACATATGATTCACTTGATTGATAACATTAAGCACGGAAGAAAATTAAAGTTCGTGTAACAAAGTTACTCTTCTTTCTTCATCCAGCTTGGCTTGTGACGAACGTAGGCGCGCATTTTTGAAAGTTATTTGTAAGGCATAGCTAATTTTGAGATTGGAAGTTGGAAATTCTGAAGTATATGAAACATGATCAAACAGCGGCACGAAGATCCATATTGGCGGGCAGAGACCAGCTCCTGGCACTTAGCCCATCAACATTGCGATTCACTGATAAACTTCTTAATAATAATGTTTGAATTATACTCAACTGCTGTGTTGTCTCGAGACTACTTCTCTCACACACGACAAAAGTTAGAATGTAAGTTTTTCTCTAAAATCGCCACTGCTGACCTTTCCGACTTGTTTTGTTTTAGGCTCCGCCTCCTTTCTCTTTCCAGCTTGACCAACAATCAATTATCTGTTTTTAGCAATCTTTTAATTTAATATGCCATTTTTAAATCGGTACAGTAATTACATATAAAAATTCCTTACTAATTTTGAATACAACTTAATTGCTCTGAACATTTGTGCAATTAGATTTTAATTAAAAACACTGATCAAAGGAATGTGACTTTTGATCAGTATTTTTACACGACTTTATACAATTTAAAAAAAACTATAATTTAAACAAATACGCCCGCACTGACACTTTAAATTAATTGATACAAATTCACAAACCACGCACACACAAATATTATTTCATGGTTTGCGACATTTATAGACGGAATCTTTACATATTTATTTATAAACTATAGAATATATAACTAATTTTTATTATAAATTAAAATAGACAAAATCTCACTGCGGGCGAACAGTGGTTCGAATTACCGTACATAAAAACACCTGAAACGAAGATCGGTTCTCCGATCTGTCTGTTTCAATATATATATGGAGTTTGTATAATAAAAAACTTATTATTTTTAAATTTTGAATTTTTTTAGAAAAGTAATAAAAAATTTAATTCTATCCCCTCCCCCCATAAACATCTGTGATAACTAGAAAAACAAATTAATTTATGTATGATTGATTAGATTTTGTTTTTGTTCTGTTTCTTTTTTTTTAATCAGGTAAAAGTGCAATGAAAAAATAAATAAAAATTGTTTATATTAATTAAAAGTTTAAAATCTTATTATATTATTACAAACTTTTTTTCCAGTCTAGCATGGACCAGAAAAAAACTTCTGCGGCCTGGTGCCAGTCCGTGGCCCAGTGGTTGAAGACCACTGATCTAGACAGCCATAGGTGTGTGTGTTTACTAGGTTATTAGTAATTTAGTTAATATTCCCTGAGTCTCTTCCTCCACCCTTTGCTACTGCTGCCATGCAAACTAAGAAACTCTGAGTGTAGCCTCATATAGGTCATTTATAGGATAGTAAGTCATGGAGTGTTGGTGGAGGAGCTGAAGTGTGATCTGATTTGAGGTCTCAACTCCTCATCTAGATCAGCCTTGGTGTAATTTGCTGAAACAATGGATTTTGTTGTGTAAAAGTACAAATCTGACCATTATATATATATATATATATATATATATATATATATATATATATGGTATATATATACATATATATATATATATATATATATATATATATATTGTAACCTATGGAGAAGGGCGAAGAAGGGGAAGGGATGGTGAATGACAATAGGCACAGAAGAATAAAGAGAAAATGATGATGAAGATAGTGAAAATGGGAATGGCAGGTAGGGAGAGGAATACAGAGAGGGGGAGAGGATGTGATGGTAGGGAAAGTGATGAAGATGGTGCCAATTGTAAGCTTTATACTATCACCACCATCAATGAAACCTAATACATTGGATGCTAAAAAACAGTTCTATAATTAACCAACCATTAACCAATCAGGCCACCATGTTGTGTGCCAATTGTAACCTATGGGGAAGGGGTGAGGAAGAGTGAAGGGATGGTGAATGTCAATGGGAATGGAGAGACAGGGAGAAAATGATGAGAATGGTGAATAGGGTGATATCAAAACAAGTGGATAATAATAATAGAGAGACTCATACAGAATGAGCATTTGGTCAGTGCCAGTTACAATAAAAGAAAGGAATACTAATGCTGATAATGATCTTAGGATTTTGAGCACTTTGGAGATTTCTTCTATAATCACTGGTTGCCAATATATGACTGATATCCTGGGAGGCTCTAGGAGGCATAAACTTTTCTTACAAGAGGATGCTTCCTAACATATACTTAAAAAGAGAAATGATTACAGAAAGTATCTCATTTGCTAAATAATGGCAAAAGTAAATATTCTAAAATTCAGAATAACTATAGCCATTTATCCAGGACATCATTCAAAAATAATAGAAGGAAAAGGGTACATTTTATGCCCTTCCATCATCCCACAGACAACTCAAATTAAATTATCAAGTACACAATTTGTATATTCACACCATGATGGAATGGTCTATAAAATCTATGCAGTCTGAATAGCTTGAATAATCTAAACCTAAATTATATCAATTTTGAGTGGATATTTACAATATTCAATTCTAATTATTCTCAGATAAAATCCCAGTCTTCGGAATTCGAGAACTTCACAAAGGATTTTTATTAAATATGGTGAGTTTTTGGATCTGCAAATGTAGATTATCTGTTAACCAAGATTTATCTGGCAGAAATCAGAATTGTGACATTATGAACTTTGCAAATGATGAACTCAATAATTCTAATAGATATATGGAAATTTGTGTGTGAACCCAAGACAAATGACATATAGAAAAGGAAACAGAAACTGCATATTTTAATAATAAAATAATTAAATTTATTAAATATTAAATGTCAACATAAATATTATGTACAATTTTTTTTATTATTTTACAGGTAATACTCAGAACTCTTTGCTGCTACAAGCACTGTTACAAATGTCATTATATTTTTTATTATACCTCAGTTGACACATAGGCACATCCAGAGTTTTACTATCAGTTATTACAAGGTTTAACTACAAGACCAATAAGTGGGTTGGACATCAATATTTCTACAAAAATTAACTTATAAATGAAATTAATTCATCTCAAACTAGTTGATGTGCTTTTTAAACATATTGAAATTTTAAAGAAACAATACCAAAAGTTTTAGCTTGGACTAAGCTGAACTATCATATAACTTAAACATTTATATTTGTCAAGAATTTATAGCCTTGAAAGGCAATTTAACACACTATTTAGCTAAATTGTCATTGACTAATTTTATAGAAATTAAACTAATACCTGTCTTTAATAGCTAACACATTTTAAAATTACTAATTTTTTTTTTTATTATAATACATCCTATTATAACCCAATCTAATTTAACAAGCTTTTATTCTGACTTTAAAATATTAATTTAAGCAAATGACTTATGGACTGCAATTTTGGTTGAAGGCACTAAATAGCTAAATATTATTTATTACTATGTACAAAGTACAGGGTTACAATATATATATATATATATATATATATATATATATATATATATATATATATATATATATATATATATATATATATATATATATATGAGAGAGAGAGAGAGAGAGAGAGAGAGAGAGAGAGAGATTTTTCATTTATTTCATACTGATTCTATTCCAAAAATGTTCAGTTAATTTTGCTATGTTTATTTATTTAATTTTTGTATCATTTCTGATTATATTACATGTGATATGTTAGACTATTTTCATCATTTATGAATGAATATAGAAATTTTTAAACTTGAGGCTTAGTAGAAGTAAGAATTCCTTGAAGTGTGATATGCCTTTGGAAAGCTGTTCCAATGTTATATTGACTGCAAATGTTTTTTAATTTGTCTGCCATTCATGGTATGCTGAAGAACAAAAACTGCATCTATGAAATACCATGTGAATGTGGAAGGAAATACATTGGTGATATCTGCCACTCTGTTGAACAGCAATTGAAAGAACACAAACTAATGGTTAAAAAAGAAAAAAAAAACAGATGTGTCTCCCATAGCAAATCATGGATATACTAATGACCATATGTTTGATTGGGAAAATACAAAGATATTGGATAAAGAGGAAAATATGCATAGAAGACAATTCAAGAAGCTGCTTATAAGTCAACCCAGTGTGACAATGCATAATGTATGGAAGCCTCTAATTAATCTTGCTCTTAGGAAAAATATTAAACAATCATAATAATAAAACTAATTAGTCTTGCTCCTATAAAAATATTAAAGGACTCAGGAGGATTTTAAACCAACCCTTGTATATAAATATATCAAATTTCTACTATATGTTGCCTTTGACAGAATAGCTCAGTTGGTTAGAGTGTTTGCCTTAAATTCAATATTCAAGAAATTCCAGGTGCGAGTTCAACTTTTAAGCAAATATTGTCATTGTGCATATAGGCCAGCAACATGTGAAGAAGAGTGAAAAATACTACTACTTGAAATATTGTATAATTACTAACCTGTATTTTCAATTTGTGTGTTATTACTAACAAGTTGCTTGTATTTGGAAAGTTTAAATAAAGTTTAAAATTTTCTATACATTCAACATACACTCATAAATGATGAAAATAGTCCAACACATCATATCTTATAATATACCATCATTACAATACTTCAGATAAATATTCCGATTATATTTTTTATTAATATAAATTTAGTAAAATATAAAATTCATCTATTTTAGATTTTTTTATTACAGTGCTTTTAATTATAAGTGCAAGTATTAATAATAAAATAAAAATGTTTAAAAGAAAAATAAATGCTAAAATTTATATTATCTTCTAGAATAACAATCATCTTTTAGCAATTAAAATCTTGGCCATTTTCAATTCCTAAAACAGTAAAACACATTTATTATTTAGTTTAATAAAACTAATTTAAAAGTTAACTTTTAAAATTAATTATTTTTTATCAATTATTTATTATTAGTTAATCTATAATATTTTAAAAATATATTAACCAAAAATTACTGTCTTTCATAGCCAAAAGCTAATTATTTGTAAAGAGATTGTAAAAGATCCAGAAAGAGATACATGCAAGATAGATGGATGGAATAAGAATGTGTGTAGGGGTGATGTGGAGAAGAGAAACTGAAGATCAGAGAAGATGGATTGAATCTGGAGAGATCTTCATCCTTCAGTAGATTGAGAGTAGTTGATGATGATGATGTAATATGTATATATTAGCTATTATGTAAAAATTATTGTGGCAAGTAAAATAAAAACATAAAAAAATTATGTAGTGTGCTTCTGTTCCTAAAATAGTCATGCTTCGTCTTTGATATATATGTAGTGTCTATACATATTTATTTTGTGTCTATATAAACATATTAAATCATCTACAGAGATAGATTTCCACCTTTATTGTGAAAAGAAAACTGTCTTGATAATAGATTGTAATTGTTATTAATATTGATATTGTTTAAGTTTTGAGTATGTACATTCAACAAATTTTCATTTATAAACATATCTAGTCTTGAGCATTATTGGTTTATTATTTATGTTAATACATTGTTGGAATCAAGCTTGAAAGTCATAATTGCAGTTTGAAAGTTATGTATATTCATTTATTAGTCTGTTTTCAGAATAGGTTATATTTACCAGTTTAATAAGTTTTATTCAAACGCCTTTGTATCAATAATTTCATTTTCTGTGATCAAGTTGCAATATTTAGGGTCTATATAAACATATTAGACCATAAATATAGGTGAATTTCTACATTTATTATTAAAATAATATTAACATTATTGATTGTTACTGATATTGGTATAGCTTACAGGTCAAGCACTTTTAATAAATTTACATCTATATACCCATCTAGCCTTGAGTTTTATTAATTTTATTATTTAAATAATATGTCGTTTGATTGAAGTTTCAAAGTTATAATTGCAGTTTGAAAGGTATATATGAGTATTTATTAGTCTGTTTCCTTAGTAGATTATTTACCAGTTTAATGAGATTTATTTCAACTTCTTTGTGTCAATAATTTCACTCCCTGTGGTCAAGTTGCAATCTTTAGTTTCTATATAAATTTATTAAACTTTAAATAAAGATATTTTTCCATCCTTATTGCTAAAAGGAGGTTACCTTGACAACAGATTGGGATTGTTGATTGTTATTAATATTGTTATTAAGTGTTAACTGCTTTTATGTATTTATATATAATATAAAAATACAAAACAACGATTAAATATGTTAAATAAAATCATTCAAACTGCATGTACTTTCAATGTGTGTGCAAAAATAATTATAGTTGTTTTGTTGAAAATCTAATATATATATATATATTATTTCCACATCAAGAAAATGAGCATCTGTTTTAGAAAAATTCATTATAAATTGTATATTTTTATTAAAATTATTTATGTAAACAAAGAAATCATAATTTTTCTTTTTATTATATGACCATATTATAAAGATGAGATTTTTATATCTAAGCCTGATATGAGATTTATGCTGGTAATTTTTAAGTATAGAAAACTCCAGTTGGGCCATGAAAATGTTGGAGTATTTTTGTGACATTTTTGTATTCATTGCAGACTACCCTGTTTTTGTAAATATATAAAATTAAAAATAAAATAGTTATTTCTTAAAAATAAATATATTAGTTCAATAATAGTTGTAATCTGATGCCAATCATATTATCTATTTTATAAAGAAGATTTAAAATCGTTAATTTTACCATTATGAGCTTATTAGTTTATGGTGACATAAGGTCTAAAGTTACTAAAACAAATTCATTTGGTAATTGAGGTCTGATGTTTTCCAAGATTGAAAGAAATCGTGTGTATTTTTAATTAACATAAAAACTGACTGACAGTAAAATATTATGTATAAAACCATCAACAAATGTGTGTTTCTTTAGGATAATCAATATTTTCTATAATAGGCCTGCCAAAATAGTCTAGGTTATGGATTTATGATAGAATATAAAATTTACTGCGTTGATTACTAATGAAAAAGTTATATGTGTCTTTAATCCAACAAATCTCTTATTTTAATATCTTTCAGGATGAAAAGTATGTTTCTAAATAAATTATTTACAGTAACTTGTGTATTGGATTCATACAAATTTTTGTCACTTAAAAGAAGCAAATCTTTATTTAAGTAATCATTTTTATTTATAACTACTATTGTTTCTCTTTTATCAGCTAGTTTTATAATAATGACCACTTTTTTTAAAAAATATATATATATACTGTAATGCATATTTTTTTATTTAACATTAAATGTCTCATATTTATTATGTTATTTAAATCTAATTGCTTTAGTAATATCCTCATAAATATTATTATCATTGTATGCATAAAATAAAACGTTTTTCTAATCAGACCCCATTTTATTAATGATATGTATTATTTCTAAAACATTTTATGTCCTGATGTATTTTAAATTCATTCCTTTGGTAATGTTTTTGGGCTGTTGGGCAAAAAGATAAATCTTTTTTAGTAATGATCATTCTGCAACACTAAATGTTATATTAGATAATATTAATAATATTGTTATCCCAATTTTTAACTAAGTCAAGAAATGTATTGATATTATAATTAGAGTTGTATTCATATAAATAAAAAGATTAATGACGGGAATATTGTGATTAAACAAGTAGAAAAGTTAGTACTAATAGAAATTCTGATAAGTTATTACTGTTAGATAGGTTTAATGGTAGCCCTAATACATTATTTGATATATTTGAAGATAAAGTAAATGGTTGGATAATATCAGTATATAAACCATTGATTGTATCATTTTAAATATATGTACACTTAAAGATATTAAAAGTTTTAAAATTTTTACTAGTTTCAGAGTGTTTAATATCTTTTTTTAAAATGCTACCATGATTTGTTAGAAAACTGTTAAAACTTCAAATCCATCTCTCCTTTTTGAAACATATGAATAAATACACCTGATAAGGAGAAAGATAAAATTAAGGTACTCCATCTGTTTATATAATTGAGATGCAGATACATTATTTTTTAACCAAGATTTAAAATCTACATCTGAGTTAGAGATAATTTCTAGTGTAATAAATGATTATTAATAATCATTAATATATTTATGTGAAATATTTGTTTATCAAAGTTATCAGTGCAGAAGATTTGATGTGTAAATTATTATGCAGTTTATATCAATGACAGTAATATATCCATATGTGTCACTCAACTATCACAATCTGAATTTATTTGGTTAGTGAATATTGTTAGATCTTATGACTAAATCTACCATCAATAAATGTATCTGGTGATATGAATTGGTGTTCATTTGTGCAGATCTATCTAAGTATTATAAAATGAAATAACCAAACCTTAAATTTTAATTTAATAGATAAATATTTTATTTACATTGGTAACTAAAATGCAGGTCATGAAATTGCATACTAAAATAACATTGGCTTATAATAACTAGTATAAAAATGTTTACACTATGGGCAATGTTAAACAAGGTACTTCTCTTGAATTAAAGAAATATACACATTTAGCTAAATTTTTCTGGAAATAATTTAGTATTGAGAATTATTAACTTATTATGATCTATCTTTGGGATTAAACCTAAATAAATTATCTTGGCAAGTATCATTCAACAATTATTTATGCTTTTGTGATATAAAGCAACTTTCTTTAATTGAATGTCCAAAGGTGATTGTTTACTTTATATAGTACTACATATGAAATCATTTTTTAACAGTTGCATATAATGTAAATTAAATAAAATTAAAGACAAAAACTTGAAAGACATCACTGAAATATTTAGCATTCAACTATTTATTATACTGGATGAAAAGTCAAATTGGTATAAGCATTTGTAGATATCCAAAATGAAATGATAATAACACTGAGAATTTGACTGCAATTCCTGGGATAATGCAATATAATTTATTCCATATTACTTTTAGTGTTTAACTCCTTTATATACATGGCAAGTGGTTGATACTTAATAATTACTGATTCCTGTGATATCTAATAACCTTGTAATATCCTTTTAATATCATTTACTATATTATCCAAAAACATATTAATTTAAGTGTTAGAATTGCAACATGTGCCTAATATATATGTTTCCTATAGGGTATAATAAACTACTATATCTGGCAGGTGGCGTTACAGTATCATAACTAAAACTTGATATATTTGATATTATATATTTTGTTCACTATTTATAGTGAACAATTCTTAGGATAGTTATTTAAAATTAAGTTGGTTCTTTCATTAAGAGTGGCTTTCCTAATATGCTTATGATTATTTCGTTTTATATGCGTATGTTCCAAATTTGAATGGCAATTGAATGACTATTTTTTTTAAAAACAAGAAATTAATTTATAAGGTGCTGGAAGTCAGGATTTATTCATTAATTTAAATCCATGGTTTTTAGTAAACAGACATCAGTGTGTTTGAATCTAGCAAGCCATTTTTATTGTTTTTTTTTCTAACTTGTCTTATGAATACGGATATTTTAGTAAATAAAATATTCTAATTAAAATATAGTTTCTTTTAGATAGTTTATCGGTACGTATGTATGTAGATTTTTTCTCAAATATAAAAAAAATATAAGTATTTAATAAAGTTAATAAGAGTTTCCTTTTGATAAGATTCATAGATCTGTTATTTTCACAGAAGAAAAGAATAACTTTTGATAATTTCCTTTCTTGTTGTTATATCACTTGTCTCTCATTGATTTGATTCAATAGTCACTTTAAACAATGGACATTACAATGTGTATATAATATTAAATATACACACATACATACATGTAAATTATTACATATGAAGTGTAACACGTATCAATCATTCATTAATGTGTAAGTAAATAATATTATTTTAATAAAATAATTTTCCTAAAGTTAAAGTGTTTTCATTTTGTTTTTGTTTTTTATTAGTGATTTCAAATACAATGTGATCTCAAGTTAAAATTCTTATTGAAGTTTACCGTACTAAATATTTGTACTAATTACATTCTGATAATCCTTCATTGATTTTAACTTTGAATTACTTTTAAATAAAATAAATAATAAAATACGATTAAGATATTAATTAAAATCTTGGGGTAGGTGTTATGTTTTGCTAAATAAAGTAGAGAGTTGTCAATTGGCAGCTTTAGTGATTATCATTTGAGAGTTGACTAAAAAAATTAAATATTATACTGTACATAATCATATATTTAAGGAGCCTCATAACTGGCTTTTATCTTTCCACTAAAAATTTTTTTTTTGTTTTGAAAATGAAATGTGTTTTAAATTTCACTGACATGCATTTTAAGTTTAATGAGCAAATCTGAAACTGGATTCCTATTATACTGTCAAGGTTTCTAGTTAAGTTTTCCTTGTTGCTATTTTTATGAGTGCTAATTGCATCATTACTTATGGGAATCATTTGATCATTAAAAAGGGATTGGCATGTAATCCAACTGAATTTTGAAGTACACATTGAATGGGCTTTGCAATAAAACACTGGATGGTGGTTGACCTTATCAAAAGAAAACACATTTCAGCTAGTTTGATTAAGATGATATTACCTTCTTTCAGACTAAAAATAATTACAATATTTCACTTAGCTTATGCTTCAATATTGCATTCTTCTCTGGTTTTGTTCAGTTAGGATATTTATAAAATATATCTTTAGAGTTATATAAGGAGTGTGAAATTTCATAATATACTCATCCCTTCATTTACATTCAAATTTATAAATTACCTTTTTAGCCTTTAAATAATGTACCTGTGTTTCAACATGTTTTTCACAAGTATCTTGCAAATTTCCAATGAGTTTTTAAGTCTTATTTTAGGGTTGTGTTTGTCCCAACCTAATATGTAAGAGTGGCAATTAAAATGTGGTGTTATATCCAGTCCATAAACACATTTACTACATTATTGTTTATAGATCCCAAAACTATCATCAACAGGTTGCATTAAATCATCTTTGTCCTTCATTACACACAAGCATTCATAGGAATTGGCTTTTTTGGTAACGTGGCTTATTTGAGACCTTATAAACTCTTTTGTATTGTACAACTGAAATTGAAGTTACAACTGAAATTCAAGTATTCTAACTTTACTTATATACTTTGTTTTGAAGAATCTTTACATCTATAACTTCTACCCCATAACTACCCTCAAGGCAATGAGGGCTACACATACTTTATATGACTCATTTAACTTCTTAATATCTTTCATATTCCCAAAGACCTTATTGTGAACCACTTTTACATATCTCTGCCAAATCTTGTGCCATTCAGCTTCATATTTATAACAAGTTGTTGTTCAATGAAAGGATTCTTCTGCCTACTGTCACTTGTTATATATTTATTTATAATGAGTACCTTCATTTTACATTTATGGCAATGATTATACCAGGAGTTTATGATCATTGTAATATTAAAATTGGTATTATGTATTCTTTTAGTATGGAGCATATTTGAAAAATTATATCACCCTTTAAAATTGCATCATCACTTATATCACTGTTATTTTCAGAATGGTTTTGGCTTTTTGTGAAATTACTACATTTGGTACTTGTTTCCATCATAACATGCTCAACCTTAACCTGCATCTTAACTTCAAAACTCCATTCAAATTCCTTTAGGTTCAAGTCAAATTTATTTTCTACTCTTCTGTTTAAGTCTTACAACTCTTCAAACTTAGCAATACATATCTTCTGACTTTTTCAATTTGGTTTCCAATTCCTATTTAAATTCTTTGAACCATGTATCAGACACATTGAACCTTACAGTAACTTCATCTTTCAAAGTTCTAAAGTCTGCATTTTGTTCTCTAAATTTCTTATTGAGCTCATAAAATTTCTCCAAACTTTTGTTAATGCCTTCAAAATTTTTAGTCCTCTTTTGGAACTCACTTAGGATCATACTGATGAAATCTGGATTTGTAATTTCAGACCATACTTCTTATTAGTCATTGGTTTCCATAATGATACCTCACAAAATAATTTTATCTAAAGTGAACTTACTTACTCATGGTTACATACAATGTGCAAAATATTAATGTGAATAACTACTATTATGTATGTGTAAAACTTATCTCTACATTTGCCATAATAAAATGCTTATGTAAGTAAATAATGGTTTGTTATTGATGTCTGTACCTGGATAGTAATTAAGGATTTAAAAAAATCACAACTCCCAGCATTTTAAAACATGCATATACTGTTATTATCTTAATAGGATTGTTTACTATATCACTAA
Organism: Epiperipatus broadwayi; assembly: GCA_028023455.1. Classification (NCBI taxonomy): domain Eukaryota; kingdom Metazoa; phylum Onychophora; class Udeonychophora; order Euonychophora; family Peripatidae; genus Epiperipatus; species Epiperipatus broadwayi. Next base: position 368,042 of record JAQFVV010000200.1, on the reverse strand, counting down.
AATAAACATTGATATCTTGCAAATAAAGTATTATTCCAAAACAAATTTTATTTTTTATGCATATAATGTACTCATGTGGACTATGCTAATCTTTAATATTGTGATTTCTATTTATGGCTACCCAATTGGGCACCAAAACTGTAATAATATGATATAAGGAAGTAGGTATGAGATGGCTATAATAATTGATTTAAAAAAATCTATCCCATATATACTTCAATATAAGAGATCTATATGAGGAATCTATAATTTATATGGCCCATAAGCTAGAGACTGAATTAATATTTATGAAATTGTAATTTAAGACTACAGAGGTATACTTTAAGTTAGTAATGTCATATGTATATGTATGAAAACCTAATTCCCTCACTTCCACCACTACAATCTGAATTTATTTGGTTAGTAAATACTGCTAGCTCTTATGGCTAAATCTACGTCAATAAATATATAATAGTGATATGAATTGGTGTTCAATTGTATAGACCTATCTGAGTAATATAAAATGAAGCAATTAAAGCTAAAATTTTAATATAATAGATAAATATTTTATTTACATTGGTAACTAGAATGTAAATCATAAAATTACATATTAAAATAACATTGGCTTATAATAACTAGTATGTGTGTATTTACACTATGGGCAATGTTAAACAAGGTACTTCTCTTAAATTAAAGGAGGATACACATTCAGCTTAATTTTTCTGACACTAATTTAGCATTGAGAATTATTAACTTATTACAGTCTATCTTGGGGATTAAACCTAAATAAGTTAACTTGGCAAATATTCTTCAATAATTATTCATCCTTTTGTAGTTTAAGGCAAATTCTTTTAATTGAATGTGTAAATATGATCATTTATTTTATATAGTACTACACATAAAATCATTCTTTAGTACTTGTATATAATATAAATTAAATAAAATTAAAGGCAAAAACTTGAAGACATCACAAAACATTTAGCATTCAACTATTCACTTTACTGGATAAAGTGGACAAATTTGTATACACATTTGTAAGTATCCAAAATGAAATTATAATAACCTAAGAACTTCATTGCTAATACAATATAATGTATTCCATATTTCTTTAGGATAATCCAATATAATCTATTCCATATTATTTTTAGTGCTTAACTTATATATATATGAATAAGCTTTTATTTTATAACGTCTTGCGTGCGATTATAATTATGATAGAATGACAGCCTGTTAAGCTAAACAGAATAAAAAAAAAAAAAATAAAAAAAAAAAAAAAAAAATAAAATATAAATACTATATCATGTGGTTGTTCGAAGGTATTCATTTATTAACAACATTCTCACAGCGTCTGCGCAATTTAGCTTAACAGGCTGTCATTCTATCATAAATATATATATATATATATATATATATATATATATATATATATATATATATATATATATATATATATATATATATATATATAGTTGGTGGTTGATAATTATATAATCCATTCTCAATACATATATGGATCTATCCAAAGGTAAATGTTAATAATCACTGATTCCTGTGTTATCTAATAAGCTTTTAGTATAACAATTCCTTTTATATCAGCTATAAGTATTCATCTATTTACTATATTATCAACAAACATATTAACTTAACTATTAGAATTTCAACATGTGCCTAATTTGTATGTTCCCAGTAGGATATAATAAACTACTATGTCTTGTAAGTGGCATTACATTATCACAACAAAAGCTTGGTATATTTGATATTCTATATTTTGTTATCAATTCTTTGGATAGTTGGTTAAAATTATTTTGGTTCTTTTAATGAAATTGGCATGTTATTTTATTTATAATGGTCAACACTTTGCTCCTTATATGCATGCAATTATTCTGTTTTATATGCATATGTCCCAAATTCGAATGCTAATTCCAACAATTTATTTTCTAAAAACAAGAATGAATTTAAAATATGCTGGAAGTCATGGTTTTATTTAGATGATTTTAATTCAAATCTGTGCTCTATAGGAAACAGTCAGCCTGTTTGAATTTAGCAATCCATTTTTATTGTTCATTTTCTAACTAGTCTTACGAATATGTACATTTCAGTAAATAAAATACACTAATTAAAATATAGTTTCTTCTAGATAGTTTATTGGTACTATGTGTGTAGATCCAATATAGATCTATTATGTATCTTTGTTTTTGAGATGAAGAAGCTATGGAATATTTTCCATTGGGAATATGTCTCTTTCCAAACATTTTACACTCTTATCATTGGCATTAATCACACAAACACTCACTATCTTCATTGATAGCATATAGAGAGGAAAATTTTTCCTCAATATAAGAATCAACACCATTCTTTCTACATTGGGATTGATAATATGCTACATAATTTTTAACTTCACATCTCATAAAATACACACTCAATTTATATTAGATGATATTAAAACAATGGATCAAACTCATGCACGAATGCATATTATCATGGAAAGGAAGAGTTTAGGCTTATTTACATTATGACAGCAACTTGCCTTCTTTTTAATTTTATTATTATTTATTATAATCTTTTAAAAATGTGTTATTATTTAAAATATAACTGTAAATACTTTGACAAATATAAGATATATACAATGTAAAATGAGTCTGAAGCTTTATGAGGAAAATAGTTATTCAAAAACAAAATTTTAATGACTGGAAATAAGCTATAAGTAAGATTTCTGAATTAAATTAGAATAAAAATATTATTTTTTACTGATCTTTCTCACTTTTTATCATTTTCTAGCATACTACAAGTATTATGTGAATTTGAAAAGTGATAACTTAATAATATTAGATTGGGGTATATCACTTACTTTTTATATGGTAATGATCATATTTTAATTAGAAGAACATCACATGACCACTACCTCTTATGCTTGTGTGTGACAATACTTATAGTGAGTTTTGCCTGTTTTAATTAGAAGAAAAAATATTTTAACCATTTTTTTGAATAATGATAGATGATTTCTGATGACTTATTTAATGATATAATTTATAGTTCGTAAATAAATATTTAATTACAGGATGAAACAAAAAGGAAAGCTACAATCTTCAAATAGTGGCAGTGATTACTCTGGCAAAAAATAAAGATGTTATTTTTTTTTTTATATTTAATCAGAAAAAAAACTATTGGAGGGATTTTGTACTGCATTGATTTGAGATACTTAAAATATTTTATCATATATATATATATATAATACTTATACAGAGTTTAAATATAAAGTTTTTAATAATATAATTGTACTGAGTAGATGTTCTCAACAGTTTGATTATGAATATGACATGAAAATGTTAAAACTATACTTGGTACATTAATATTATTAAAAACTTTATATTTAAACTCTGTATAAGTAATATTTTATATTAATAACTAGAATATATTAAATCAATGTCAAATGTCACTCAATATGAGTTTCATAGAAATCAGTTGAGAAACCTAGAAAATGGAATAGATGTTCTTGATTTGTTATTTTATGTTATTGTTGCCACTCTAAAAAAGATAAAAATATACATCATAAATAAAAAATGAATCAGTTGTTTTATTTAAAGTGACTTCATGGTAATTTTTATTTTATTTTGGTGTCAGATCACTTGTCTGTATGTGTGGATCATCCTGCAATATTTGAAGTTGATAATATAATTATTTTACCCTGAGAATAATGAAATGCTTCTGATTACTTGTGAAAACTTTGATAAATATCTATATTATTTAATATTAATGAATTAAGTATACTAAATAAATTCTTTATATTTAGTTGGTTTGTAAATATAGTTTAGACTCAATAAAATATTCTCTTTGTTTCTATTTTATATTTAGCAAGTAATCAAGTCTCATTAATGAATTTTAAGGTTAAAACCTGAACATAAGTAATAAAGTATAGAGAGAAAATAAAAATTGGATATGTTATTTTCATTATTGTTAATAGTTTGATTTGTTTAATTGCTGGATATCATTTCAAAGGTTGTCACACTTTTATATTAATTACTATTAGAGTTTGACACATAACAGATAAAGTTTCTTGTTCGTTCTTTCTTTATTATTTAATTTAAAAGCCACCTTTTGTACAATTACGATCTAGGTGTAGAGAACCTACAGGATGTTTAAATAAGAAAAATGTTATAAATACTATCATTTAAAAAAGCAACTTATTCATTCTCACTCATTTACATTGGGGCATAATTAACCATCTCACTCATCCACAGTCAAGTACTGTTACTATATATATATATATATATATATATATATATATATATATATATATATATTAATCTGCAATCTAATTCAATTGTTCAGGTTAGTTCAATAGAAAATTAAAAGTTGGTATTTAACATTTGTAGCAAGAACTAATGGAAACACTGCAATAATCAATGAGGCAAAAGGAAATGATGATGAGGTATCTTGGAATTATTGAAGCAGACATAATAGAATGAGATGTTGTCTATAATTAAATGCAAAAAGCACAGAAAAAAAAGCTTTCTTTGAGAATGCTGTGGGTGGAGGGGAAATGCACCTGTCTCACTTACATGCACATATAATACTTCAGATTTGGATGCCAGTTGCATTACCACATGCAATTCTGCAATCTTCTTTTTCAAATCTTCAGTAATTTCTTTTTATTTATTTCAATAGCTATGTTGTTTTTAAGTGTAAATCTCATTGTAACAATCAAAATTTAATTAATTCATAAAATGCTTTGGTTTATAGACTTTATAGATTCTTTAAACTGTAGCTGTTGTTATAATATATATGTTAATATGTGGAAAAAAATGGATGTAAAATTGAATGGAGAAAGATCTCCAAGCTCTCAAAATAAAATGCTTCAGATTTGCCTATATAATTAGAATCTAGGTTTAAAGATAAGGTAGCTGATCTTACCTTTTCAAAACTCTTTAACTTGTGTTTGAGTTTGAGAATACTTTCAGCAATCAACATGATATGGTTGAGCTATTATAAGATCAGTACAGTGCATATATTAAAGTGAAATTTTTTTCTCTTTAATTACAAATGATCTCTGTGCTTAACAAATTGATTTGATGTATTTAAAACTTCGATTTCATCACACATTGGTGAAACATTAATAAAATCACCTAAAAAAAGAGAAATATTTTTAAATATATGTAATATGTTGTCAAAATTATTTCAAGATACTTTTAAACAAAATGTGAGCCAATATTTAGGTATTTTCTACAAATATTTGATCTAAATATGCCACTATTTTGAATATTCTACGAGTGGATTATATATTTGTGTATTTTTAGCAGGTATAATGTTTTTTTTTTTTTTTTTTAATATAAAACATGATTATCGAAGACATAACTTTCAGTGTAAAAAATAAAATAAATAAGCATAAAGTAATCAACAAACAGAGTTAATTAAACACTGAATTATTGCTAACAGTAATAATATATTCTTAGATATATATGCGAGTTAATGTTTTTATTTACAATTATATTAAAATAATAAAGCTTTAAAAAAGTGTACATTAATAATAAAAAAATGAATGCTTTGTTATTTTTTTGGAGGGGAGGCTTAAAGATGAATGGACTAAAAGATTAGTTGAATTTATATATTATGTACAATAAAGTGAGAATGTTAATAGATTCATTCTGATGGTTGTTTGCTTGTTAGAAGCACTTGGACAGCGTAATATAAAATTTCGAGTCCAGTGAATCCTTAATGAATGCAAGCGGTTGATGAACACTATATAAGCAACTTCCTTCAAATTTTCCAAATTTCTCTTCGACAATGATTGATGACTTTTTTCCTTCGTAAAAACTTGGTTGGATTAATACCAGTAAAAGTTTGGAATTTGATTTACTTTCACAAAGAAAAGTAATAAAAATGTTATAAACAAAGGTTTTCCCTTTACTGTATTTTGTTTTCAACTAAGTAAATAAAATGTATTTCGGTTATAATTATTTTTTTCCTCCAAAAAAATTAATTTTAAAATGTTATATAATTTTTTTAAATTTCCAATACATTTGTATATAATCTTTCAGATAATATTATGGTAAATTAATTAGGAAGAACATACAGCTGTAAATATATAACATAACAAAAATTTAATACTTTTTAAAGCTTTAGTGTTTTTAATGCTTGATTCATATTTTGTAAGGAAGTTTCTTTGTTATTGGTTTTTTTTTTTTTTGTTTGCAACTTTTCTTTTGATTAGTTTAAATGCATGTTATCACCATTATTTTCGACAATTATTGATCCCTATGGAATGAAGATCTTTCTAAGCTTAATCAGTTTTTTTCCATCAATGGTCTATTTTCTCCACAGCATTCTAAAATTATTTTTTATTTCATCTATTCATCTCACATGTTATCTTTTTTAAAGTTTTTTATTCTTTTCTAGCAATATATTAAGCTCAGCTTAAATTCTGTCTATTAAATCTTTCAATAATGTCAGTGGTACATATTTGTTGTTACATGGAAATATTTAGCCTTCAATTGCTTATTGTTATTACAATCATACATACATCTCAACACCTCATTAAATGGTCTGGGATATGAGTATTATTTGTCTTTTTAAGTGTCAGTCTCAGAACCATAAGTAAGAATTTGAAAAAAAAAAACATATCTATTAAAAAAATTTCATTCATTTAGGTACTTTTTTCATATTATTTCTAGCAAAGACATTTCATTTAAGTTTAATTCTATGATTAATATCAACCATTATCTTTGGAATATACATCTTTTTGGTGGATAACAGAACTCACATGTTTGCATTTCTTTTTGTTATACTTGGTCATATGATAATTTATAAATCTGATTAATCTTAGGGATACATTATTTTAGTACATTTATCTATATATGAGATGCTATAATAAATTAGGTTAAAGGGATGGCAAACAGAAATAAACTAATATGACGATGATGTACATTTTTATTTCTAAAACTAGTAGTCAACATTCCTTGAAAACAATATAGACAATATTTTGACATACCAAATCATTCATCTTAATTATGATTTGAACACAGATAAGAAACACTTTTTTGAATTTTCATATTTATAAATGTACAATCTGATAGCATATTTTTATTGAAATGGTTATAATCGATTTTTTTAAAAGATTACTGACTGACATATACATATAAAATGTGCACTAATTAAAATCTAACAATAAAAAATAATTTATTCATTTTATTGTTATATATATATATATTAAAATTTAGAAGTTCTTTCAGTTACTTTCATAACCATTTTAACTGTTACTTAACTAATCAAAGCTTTTTAACATCATTGAACTGTATTTAATTGACATGTATGTAAACCAAATAAAAATATAAAGTTTTAGCAATGATAATAAATATATTATAATATTTTAAATACAAGTATATTTAATAATACAGAAGTACTTTCAATAATTTAATCCAGTTTTTCTGATGTTTAGACACACTGGTCCACAAACAGCAAACTTTTTTCATTTTATCCATCCATTTTACATATGGTCTATATTTAGGACTTTTACAATTTATTGTTATCTGATTTAAAACCTCCAACCAGCCATGTATTGCCATCTCTTCTAGCAATATGTTCTGTCCAGCTCCATTTTAGTCTCTTAATTTTTTCAATGATATCAGTGACTCTGGCTTGTTCTCTTATTCATGTATTTTATTTTCAATCTATTCATTACTTCTAACATAATCTCACCATTTGAAATCTTTATATTTCTCTTTTGCTAGAAGTCCAATATCACAGATTGACAAATAAGAAGACATTTCTATTAAAAATATTTTTTACGCATATAGAAATATTTTCTTTTAGTATTAAATTATTTCTACCAAAACCACTTCATCAAAGTTTAATTTCAAAATTAATTTTATTCATTAGATTTTTCTCTGTATTAATAATCTGATAAACTTCTTCTAATTTATAATTACTAATTATTCACTTTTTCTGAAAAAATTGATTGATTACTAGGTGCACCAATCTCATTAAATTCAGTTTTCCAAACTAATTTATTTGATATTCTTATTTTTACAATTCTGATTAATATCTTTTATTGTTGTAATTTTGTTGATGTCTAATTCTGTCTGAATACGTTGATTTTTTCACTTCATTTTTATGTTTAATAAAGTAATTTGAGTGTCTGTACTTATTTTGAATTTATATATTTATTTCAGTGTCAAAAATTTTAAAAACTCTGCTCATATTTTTGGGGCTTTAATTTTCAGTAGTTCTTGTTTCAATATTGAATGTTGCACAAGATAATGCCAATTTCTGCAGTCCTTTTATCTTTTTCATCATTAATTCCAGGTGATTAAAATGAAAAGTTTGATATCTACATAAATATTTAATATTGAGTACCTGACAAAATTATTAATTTGAGTAAGTAAAGTAAATGACTAGTGGTCAACAGTTTTAAAAGTTTTTGGTAAAGGGGTCTGCGGTTGAAAAAGGTTTGGGAACTCTTGGTCTAAGCCATTAAAATTATTTATAGAGTTTTTTAAATTGTATTTTTACAGTTATAATGTGCAATGGTCACAATGACATCAATGGTAATCAATGAAAATATAATACTGTATCAAAAGTGTTAGTAATTATATCACATATTCTTGAAATCAAACTTGTTTATGTAAAAAAAGCTCTAACTAAATGTTTGTAAATAAAATATCAAAACAATTGAAAATTGAAACCTCTATTCATCTACCCCAAAGATTGACATTATATATATATATATATATATATATATATATATATGTCAATCTTAATATATAACATATATATATATATATATATATATATATATATGATGCTTACTTTTAAAAGCAATAATTCATTCAATTTACTCTATTTCATGACTGTCTATTCTAAGATTAGATAGTCAGTATACAATAAATGGTAACAAAATAATCTACATTTTAATCGTATTTTTTATGTGATCAGATAATTATATAATACTTTGTTTGTTTTAAACATTGTAAATAAAAATTAAAAAATATTCATAGGTAGCATAAAATTTAGTTTCCTAAAATGTATAGATAGTTGTTTACATGTATATATAATGGTACTAATATATAAAAAATATAATTCACATAAGTACTTTCAGTTAATTATTTAACTTTCTTCAACTGTTACTTTAATTCAATATGGCAGAAGTAAGTGTTGTCAATTCATGTCCATGATTAACCAATTTTAACATTAACAGAATGCCAATAAATTAAAAACATTCTATTTCTACTTATGAAAATTGCCTCCATAATTTTTCTTTTATTATGGTTCACTTCTCTTTAAGAATTTTACATTTTCAATATCAAAATTAGAGGTAAACCTATGTAGTTTTTATAAATCATGATCAAAAAAAAAAAAAAAAATCATGAAAAACGTATTTACCTTTAATTTTGATATTGAAATTATGAAGATTTTTCATGAGAAAAAAACCATAAAAAATTAAGAAGACAATTTCCCTAAATTGAAATAGAGTATTTATACATAATTGACAATCTGCTAATGTTAAATATAAGAAGCATATATTTGAATCGAAATGGCAATTGAAGAAAGTTAAGTGATTGGTTGAAAATACTTCTAGGGATTATAATATTTGTTATAATATATTATTCTTGTTATATTCATTATTATTTTTATTACAATATTTATTACCTAATGGACATTTATTAAAGAATTTATTTGAAGTAGAAGAGGCCAAAGTTGTGAGTGCAAAATGCTTCTAATTTCTAAATCATTACTTACAACAACTCAATAAATGATGAAAACATGTTTAACCAATTATGACCTATGCTAACTGAAGAATATTAACTCAGCAATAAAATGCATAGGATCATTTGCCTTTTCAAATATCTTTCATCATGTGTTTCAAAAATATTTGGTGGAGTGGAAGTTTTAAATATATCTAAAGAAAATATATTCCACATGAAATATAGAATTGAATTATTTATATTAATGTTTAACTAAAATTTAAAGTTTATGTCTCAGGAAAGAATAATCTGTTGATTAAAATATAATTGTAATAATCATTAATGCATTTATCTTTAAGTTGTTGCTATCAATGCTCTGACTATAGGAATTTAAATACTTGTAAATTAAATTTATGCTGTTTTTAATTTTGGATTATTAGCTTGATAATATAAAATATTAAAATGGTTACTTGATGTGTAATTACAAGTAATCAAAAACTTCTTACTAATGTCTACTGATTAAACAACCCCCCCCTTCTAAATGAGTTTAAAAATACAAAAGCCAATTCATATTATGTTACCTTAGCTGTAATCATTTTATTACAATTAATTTACCTAACTAAGATGCCCCACTTCAAATGTAAATTTTTGCCACAATAATGGAAAATATTTCATGGTACATAGATGGATTGCAACCCATAACCAAAGATATACAATCAATGATATATATATATATATATATATATATATATATATATCATGAATTTAGATTCAAAAAAATATATAAGTTGGATAGTTCACAGAATTCACATAAAAATGATTTAATTCAGGTAAACAATAATATTAACCAATATAATGATGATGATTTGTAATTTAAAAGTACAAGTATTCTTAAAAAATATTTTGTTTTAAGTTTCAATAAAAAATGAAACTCAAAGTCCCCAAATCTTTTAAAAAGAGAGTTTACTTTAAGAAAACATTCAAAGAAACGATCATCATCAATTATTAATACCATCCCAACATATCTCCTAGTGGATTGCATTATTTTTCAGGGCTATGCATGTTGACTAGTTTATGTTATAAAAGTATTTATTTGGATTGAATTACAAACACAGACTAAATGGATTAATAATTTTAAAAATATAACAATTTATTAAATAATGCAGAAATAAAACTGTTGCATATAATATATATTATAATTGAAATAATAAATTTAACGGTTTACAAACTATTACAAACAATCCTTAAATCCGCAAAAGTACTTCTGCGGATTTAAGGATTGTTTGTAATAGTTTTTAAACCATGAAATTTATTATTGCAATTATAATTACAATTTTGTTTTTAATTAACGACATTATATATATATATATATAGTTGCAGAAAGGAGTTTGCTATTAACTGAAAGGAGACCCTTTGATTCCTCTTGGAGGCCTTAAAGGAACTGAGCAGGGCAAATTCCTAATGTCTACTCCATACGTTCTTGTCGTTGCAGCTGTTATTACTATATGATTATTCATATAGTATACGAACATGGATGGGCTGCTCACCAACATGCATTAGCCAGCATGGTGAGTTTATTGGCTTTTTACCTCTGAGTTTAAGATCAAGAAACACCATGGTCTTTCTTCTCAGTGCCGGATAAGGCAGAATGAATGTTTGTGTAAATGATAAATATTTTCCCAATACATATATACAATTATGACAGACAAAAATAAAGCATGGCTTTTATTCCCAGGTGGCTGTAAAGTCACCAACCAAAGCAGCGGTTGGTGGCCGAAGGCGGAGGGTGCTAAGAATCCCCTGATTGTGGACCCAGGCTACCATTTGATGACAACTTTTTATTTAGGTACTTACAACTGCAGATCACTTTCAAATAAAGGAAGATTGCAAGAATTAGAAGAAGAATTGTCTTATATTAAATGGGACATTATTGGACTTTGTGAAGTTAGAAGAAAAGGTGAAGAAACAATTAATTTAAAAAGTGGACATATACACTATTATAAAAGCACACATATTGAAAATACAAGTGGAGTAGGATTCATTATAAATAAAAAATGGAAGAGCAATATTGTGGAGATTGATGGTGTATCAGACAGAGTTGCAAGATTAGTTATACAACTTAATAGCAGATACCAAATGCAGATAATTCAGGTTTATGCTCCAACAAGTTCTCATAGTGATGAAGTAGTAGAAGATTTTTATATGGATGTACAAAAGGCTTTTGATCAGAGTAAACAACATTTTAAAATTGTTATGAAAGACTTTAATGCTAGAATTGGTAGACAAATGAAAGATGAAATTGCTGTAGGTAATTTTGGTTATGGTAATAAAAATGAGAGAGGACATAGACTTGTGGAGTTTGCAGAAAAAGAAAAACTTTATATTATGAATTCATTTTTTGAGAAAAATGTTAAAAGGAAATGGACATGGAAGCATCCAAATGAAGGTACAGCAGAATTGGATTATATTTTGACTAACAGGAAACACATATTTCAAGATTGTAATGTTCTTAATAAATTTAACACAGGAAGTAATCATCGATTAGTAAGGTGTAAGTTACGTGTTAATGTAAATCTAGAGAGACAAAAATTATTAAGAAAAACAATATTTACAGTTGATATTCCTAATCTTCAGAAACATTCTAATGAATTTAAATTAGAACTTATAAATAGGTTTCAAGTGTTAGGAGATTTTGAACATGATTCAGATTTGAATGAAATTAATATGAAAATAACTGATACCCTTTTAAAAACTGCAACAAAGATAGCTGGTAGAAAAAATCAGCAATTGACTAAAAAAATTTCTACTGAGACTAGACAATTTATGAAGAAAAGAAGGAATATGAAGATATACAAATATGATGTATTAAAAAGAATTGAATATCTTGAATTTTGTAAAATGGTATGGAAAAGAGTTGAAAATGATATAAGAAAGTATAACTGTGAAATAGCAAGGAAAGCTGTAGAAGAAAATAAAAGTCTCAAGAATGTTAAACAACATTTTGGTATTGGTAGGAAATTTATATCTGCAATAAGAAAAAAAAATGGAATTATTACTAAAAACAGAGATGACATCATGAAATTGGTAGAAGATTTTTATCAAGAATTATATAGTAATAAAGAACAAATACCTTCTACATCTATTACATCTTCTGAATTGCCCAGAATTTTAAATAAAGAAGTGAGACATGTAATTAAATGTATGAAGAAAAGAAAGGTTCCAGGAAATGATGGAATTATAATTGATATATTAAAAGAAGCGGGTGAAGAAATAGAAACAATTTTAGCAAAGTTATATACCAAATGTCTAAATGATAAAGATGTACCGGAAGATTGGAAGAATGCAGTAATAATATTAATATTTAAAAAAGGTGATAAAGAAGATATTAGAAATTACAGACCTATCAGCCTTTTATCAGTTTTATATAAAAAATTTTACCAAGATAATTACAACTTGTCTACAGAGAACTTTGGATTTCCACCAACCAAAAGAAAAAGCTGGATTTAAAAGTGGTTTTAGTACAATAGATCATATCCAGGTATTGAGAAAAGTCATAGAAAGGACAAATGAATATGAGTTGTCATTATGTTTTGGACTTGTAGATTATGAAAAGGCATTCGATTCTATACACATTTCTTCAGTGATTAAAGCATTGGATCATCAAGGTATAGATCCAGGATATTGTCATATTTTAAAGATTATTTATAAAAATGCAACAGCAACAATTAGATTACATAATGATACTGGAAAAATCAACATTGAGAAAGGTGTAAGACAAGGTGACTCCATATCTCCAAAACTTTTTACAGCAGTGCTGCAAGAAGTATTTTGTGGATTAAAATGGGAAACTGAAGGAATGAAAGTAAATGGAAAGTATTTAAGTCATTTAGATTTTGCAGATGATGTAGTTTTTTTTATTTTAAATAATGCTTCAGAGCTGCAGGAAATGTTGCAGGAGTTAGCAGATGAAAGTAGAAAAGTAGGACTAAAGATAAATGTTAAAAAGACTAAAGTAATGTTTAATCGATTTGCTCAAAATATGAAAATAAAGATTGATTATGAAGAATTAGAAGAAGTTAACAGTTACAAATACCTTGGTCAGATTATTAATACAGATGGAAACATAATGGAGGAAATTAATCATAGAATTAAACTTGGTTGGAGTGCTTTTGGTAGAAATAACTTGATAGTAAAAGGAAATATGCCTATGTGTTTGAAAAGAATGGTTTTTAACAAATGTGTTTTACCAGTTCTTACTTATGGATCTGAGACTTGGACACTTAATAGAAGTGCAATACAGAGACTTCAGACCACTCATGTTGGGAGTAACAAGAAGAGATCAAAAACGCAATGTATGGGTAAGACAACAAACAGATGTTACTGACCTTATTGAAAAAATTAAAAGATTGAAATGGAGTTGGGCTGGACATAGTGCTAAAAGAAATGATAATAGATGGACAATTGAAATTTTAAACTGGATTCCAAGAGATTGTAAAAAACCCAGAAAGAGACAACATGTGAGATGGATGGATGAAATAAGAAAATGTGCAAGGATGTTGTGGAAAAGAGAAGCTAAATATCGAAGAAGATGGATTAAACTTGGAGAGACCTTCATCCTGCAGTGGATTGATAATGGTTGATTTTATATATATATATATATATATATATATATAATATATATATATATATATATATATATATATATATATTCACAATATTAACATATACACAAATTATTAAATATTGTAGTATTACCAATATTTTAGAATTTAATTTTAAGTTTAAGACTTTATAGTATTTATAAAGATAAGATCTTATGATGTTAAATATTTAAATATTCACCAGTTCCTCAGACAATGGTAGTTCTTCTCCATGATCACAGATGATGTTAGAGAGGAAAATTCAACAGCACTGATGATATTATATGAGATAGACTATCAATAGGTCTTGGGTAATTTATATATCACCGTTTATTTTTTCTATCACAGCATTATAGAGACATTGCCCTGGATGGTTTTGCAAACTTCAGTGTCAGTTGCTGGATGTGACTGCATTTTCATGCAGCTGTAGCTTTTCTTTTGCTTAAATGCACATAGTAGAATGTTTTTTACTAGATAAATGTTATTATACTCGATGTTAGGATTGGAGTATAGAAAAATACTTGTAAAAACTGTCAGTAAAATATGGCTATTTAAGTTACAGTGAAAAAAGAGTTTATTCATTGGTTGTTTTTTTTCTTCAATACAGATAATTGTGACACTGCTTCAAAAGTAGATTAGTCAGGGATGCAAAGCACTATGGAATGAAATGCCGAACTTCTGGAATTAGAATGTATAGTTTTTTTCAGACCTATTTATACCTATTTGATGTTATTGAAATAACACGTCTTCAATCAATGATATATATGTTACTAGAAGAAATATGACTTTTGCATCATTATAGCGATACACACACACACATATATATATATATATATATATATATGTAAAATAAATAAAAATATCCATTAATTAAAAATAATATTGTAATTATAATTGAAATAATATTTTTAAACGGTTTATAAACAATTCAAACAATGTTTAAATCCGCAGAAGTACTTTCGGTTACTTTCAAACCTGCCTCAACTGCTATTAAATTCAAAAACTAAAAGCGGAAGCAAACGTCATCAATTCAAATTCCACGAATCTTGTATTTTAATGTTAGAAGCTTGTCGATTTATCAAATGTGTTTTATTCCTGTTTATAAAAATTGCCTCTTTTATTTTTCTTTTACTATGGTTTCTCTCTTCATGAAGAATTTTCACATTTTCAAAATTAAATTTAAATTTATGTTTACATGTTTTTTCATGATCAAAGAAAACTGAAGAAGATATTAAATCACCATTATTTTTATTTTTTACACGCTTATATAACAATTCGTGTTCCTTCAATCTTTTCTCAATGTTGCACCTAGATTCACCTATATATGATAGCATACAATCACAAAAAATTTGATATATGACATTACTTTTTTGCTTGATAGATATGACATCCTTAGAATTATTAACTAATTTGTTAATATTGTTTGGAACGTAGAATGAAACATTAAATACATTCTTATATAAATCCTTAAAAAATTTTACTTGTGGATTTGAAATAAATGGAATAGATATCCATTTTTATTATTAATCTTCATTTCTTTTAAATTATAATTTTTTTAAATTAATTAAAGTATTGTTTATTTGTTCCATTTTATACCAACATCAAGAATTCCTTGGCAAATATCTCAATATTTTTCAATTTATCACTTTGGTAACGCATAATTTTTCATTTCGAAACAAAAAGATTTAAAACTTGCCATCTTATGCATCATTGGTACTTTTGATTTAAAATTTATATATCCTCTTTTTTGCAATGGCTTAATTATTAGTTTATAATTTAATATACTGTTATCTCTTGTGATCATTAAATCTAAATAGTTAATCTTATAATCCTGTTCTTTTCAATAGTCCATTTCAAGCCATTCAATTTATTTAATTCCTCTATAAGCAAATTTATACTATTAATGTTTCACAGAAAAAACATCATCCAATATCTTTTGTAAATTTTAATATCTCCAAAAATACACATTTTAAAATATTACTCTCATATGTAGATAAAACGAAATTGCAAACTTGTGCAACTACAGGCAATCCCATAGGCCAACCTTTGGTCATTTTATAATATTGACCTTCAAAAGATGCAACAATGTTATCATTAAAAAATTTTAAAGAGTCAATGATAAATTTTATCATATATTTACAAATGTTCAATTATTTTTATGGAATTCATTCTATCAATAGATCCATACATTTCTGTAACATCCAATGAAGCAATAATATCATTTTCATCAATAATTAAATTTTTAATACTATTTACAAAGTCAAATGATGAAGCAATAGTATTTTCTCCAAATCCTAAAAAGTCTTGTAAAAGTTTACCAATATATTTAGAAGACTGATATATAAAGGAACCACCAAAATCTATCATTACTCGCAAAGGATTACCTTCTTTATGTAATTTTATATTTGCAAAAATACGAGGACATATAGCACAAGAAGGATATATCATATAGTATACATTATTATTTAAAACTTTATTTTTAGCAATTTTTAAAATACTGTTAATAAATTTTATTCTTTGACCATCCATATTATAATCTTCAATCAAAAAGAAACCAAGTTTGTCCATTTGCATTTTAATTTTATTAATATATTGATATTTTGTCAACAAACACATACGTAAACCTTTGTCCTCTTTCAAACAAATCATATCATCAATCTATAAATTTTAAATCAAAAGTACCAATGATGCATAAGATGGCAAGTTTTAAATTTTTTTTGTTTCGAAATGAAAAATTATGTCGTTACCAAAGTGATAAATTGAAAAATATTGAGATATTTGCCAAGGAATTGCTTGATGTTGGTTATAAAATGGAACAAATAAACAATACTTTAAGTCAATTTAAAAAAAATTATAATTTAAAAGAAATGAAGATTAATAATAAAAAATGGATATCTATTCCATTTATTTCAAATCCACAAGTAAAATTTTTTAAGGATTTATATAAGAATGTATTTAATGTTTCATTCTACGTTCCAAACAATATTAACAAATTAGTTAATAATTCTAAGGATGTCATACCTATCAAGCAAAAAAGTAATGTCATATATCAAATTTTTTGTGATTGTATGCTATCATATATAGGTGAATCTAGGTGCAACATTGAGAAAAGATTGAAGGAACACGAATTGTTATATAAGCATGTAAAAAATAAAAATAATGGTGATTTAATATCTTCTTCAGTTTTCTTTGATCATGAAAAAACATGTAAACATAAATTTAAATTTAATTTTGAAAATGTGAAAATTCTTCATGAAGAGAGAAACCATAGTAAAAGAAAAATTAAAGAGGCAATTTTTATAAACAGGAATAAAACACATTTGATAAATCGACAAGCTTCTAACATTAAAATACGAGATTCGTGGAATTTGAATTGATGACGTTTGCTTCCGCTTTTAGTTTTTGAATTTAATAGCAGTTGAGGCAGGTTTGAAAGTAACCGAAAGTACTTCTGCGGATGTAAAGATTGTTTGAATTGTTTATAAACCGTTTAAAAATATTATTTCAATTATAATTACAATATTATTTTTAATTAAGGATATTTTATTTATTTTACATATATTTAACATAATGGATTCAAGTAATTTTAGAAAAGTGGATCGTTAAGGATGGCGGAGACAATGTAAAAAGATTATTAAGCTGAAGTGCAAACTTCGTTTTTCAAGGTTTGTAAAATTTTTCAGATATTCCCAATTGTTGTAATATAAAATTGAACAGCTGTATAAATTTAATACCAAAATGTTTGGATAAATTAAAATTGATTATTTTAAATAATATTATTAAAAGTTGTAAAAGGAACTTTTTGATATTCGTAAATATTTGAAAGCAATTGAACATTTAATCATTTTAAATGAATGGTATGCCTGGAACGAATATAAAATTATTTGTGAAAATGGATTTAAAGTAATTGAACGTAAATTATATAACAAATTTGAGAAAAAAGTTGATTTTTTATTTAATAAGTGATATCCACACGCTTATAAGGATTTAAACTTTGTTAATTTATCAAATAATAGGATACATTTAATTCAGAAATACGTTTTAAGTCATGGAGCTAAATACGTTGGTGGTATTTGGAAAGATTATAATTTGGAACTAATTGCAGCTGTTCAAAATACATTTGAAATGATTCCTGGTAATGATAATTTTGCTGATGATATTATTAAGAAAATTAATTGCAATAGATTTGATACAATACCTTATGATAAATCATGGCAATTGGCTATATCGAATTTAAACGTAAATTGAAGATTGATGATATGATTTGTTTGAAAGAGGACAAAGGTTTACGATGTGTTTGTTGAAAAATATCAATATATTAATAAAATTAAAATGCAAATGGACAAACTTGGTTTCTTTTGATTGAAGATTATAATATGGATGGTCAAAGAATAAAATTTATTAACAATATTTTAAAAATTGCTAAAAATAAAGTTTTCAATAATAATGTATACTATATGATATATCCTTCTTGTGCTATATGTCCTCATATTTTTGCAAATATAAAATTACATAAAGAAGGTAATCCTTTGCGAGTAATGATAGATTTTGGTGGTTCCTTTATATATCAGTCTTCTAAATATATTGGTAAACTTTTACAAGACTTTTAGGATTTGGAGAAAATACTATTGCTTCATCATTTGACTTTGTAAATAGTATTAAAATTTAATTATTGATGAAAATGATATTATTGCTTCATTGGATGTTACAGAAATGTATGGATCTATTGATAGAATGAATTCCATAAAAATAATTGAACATGCATTAAAAAATAAAAATATTTGTAAATATATGATAAAATTTATCATTGACTCTTTAAAATTTTTTAATGATAACATTGTTGCATCTTTTGAAGGTCAATATTATAAAATGACCAAAGGTTGGCCTATGGGATTGCCTGTAGTTGCACAAGTTTGCAATTTCGTTTTATCTACATATGAGAGTAATATTTTAAATATGTGTATTTTTGGAGATATTAAAATTTACAAAAGATATGTGGATGATGTTTTTGTCTGTGGAAACATTAATAGTATAAATTTGCTTATAGAGGAATTAAATAAATTGAATGGCTTGAAATGGACTATTGAAAAAGAACAGGATTATAAGATTAACTATTTAGATTTAATGATCACAAGAGATAACAGTATATTAAATTATAAACTAATAATTAAGCCATTGCAAAAAAGAGGATATATAAATTTTAAATCAAAAGTACCAATGATGCATAAGATGGCAAGTTTTAAATCTTTTTTGTTTCGAAATGAAAAATTATGTCGTTACCAAAGTGATAAATTGAAAAATATTGAGATATTTTCCAAGGAATTGCTTGATGTTGGTTATAAAATGGAACTAATAAACAATACTTTAAGTTAATTTAAAAAAAATTATAATTTAAAAGAAATGAAGATTAATAATAAAAAATGGATATCTATTAAGGATTTATATAAGAATGTATTTAATGTTTCATTCTACTTTCCAAACAATATTAACAAATTAGTTAATAATTCTAAGGATGTCATACCTATCAAGCAAAAAAGTAATGTCATATAACAAATTTTTTGTGATTGTATGCTATCATATATAGGTGAATCTAGGTGCAACATTGAGAAAAGATTGAAGGAACACGAATTGTTATATAAGCGTGTAAAAAATAAAAATAATGGTGATTTAATATCTTCTTCAGTTTTCTTTGATCATGAAAAAACATGTAAACATAAATTTAAATTTAATTTTGAAAATGTGAAAATTCTTCATGAAGAGAGAAACCATAGTAAAAGAAAAATTAAAGAGGCAATTTTTATAAACAGGAATAAAACACATTTGATAAATCGACAAGCTTCTAACATTAAAATACGAGATTCGTGGAATTTGAATTGATGACGTTTGCTTCCGCTTTTAGTTTTTGAATTTAATAGCAGTTGAGGCAGGTTTGAAAGTAACCGAAAGTACTTCTGCGGATTTAAAGATTGTTTGAATTGTTTATAAACCGTTTAAAAATATTATTTCAATTATATATATATTGAAAAAAAAAACACCTTATCACTTTAAAACATGTAGATATAAATTTCACACAATTATATCATGATTTTATACATAAATAAGTGAAATAAAAAAAGAGTGAGAAAAAAGTTTTTAAGTTTTTCTTTCTTCTCTTTATTTATTTATATTTGTTATTACAGGAAAAAAGAAATATGAATAAATGAAATTTACTCCTGATCTTTAATTATAATGTGATATTTTATTAATTTCAAAATTTTAGTGTTAGATTAAAATCCACGTTCAGGTTTACTATAAAAGTGGGAAAAGTTGTTTAATTAAAACTTCTATTTGAAAGGAAGATTAAACAAAATTTTGAAATGCTTTAATCTTTTCTAAACTATGCAATTCAAAATACTTTAACATATAAAAATCATATTTCTTTCTTCTTTTACAGCAATTTATCAGTATCATTTCACTTATTACAAAGTAAATTTATTAAATATGACCAAATGCATAAAGTAATTTTTTTTTAAATTTTTTAGGCAGTATAATTAAGTGACCTCTACCAACATGCACATATGTAAATGACATTTAGTATTTATTACTGAATTTTGGTGATGAATATTTATTAAACAAATTTGTTTATGCAGCATTGTAATATAACCAATCCGAACTGCATTACATTTGTTATAGTTACAAATTCCTTCCCTTTAAGATGAGACTATGGAACAGTATAACTTGTCACTTTTCATTTATATGCTGACTATACAACTTTTATTCATTTTTCTAATTTTTTTAGTATTTCTTTTAGTTTCACACACAGTGTTTTACAAAATACATAGGTTTATAATATGCAGAGATTTGCTTGACATTGGGTGCTATAAAGAATACATAGGATTTCAACTCTAGAATCTATAAAAATTCCATCATAAAACATCAAGATGTATGATGAAACACATACACTAGAAGAATTATCTCAGTTGGACTTCTGATGAGCTATCTACAACACACGAAAATAAAATATAAGCCTTGCTCCCTTTGGAGTCTTAGAGGCTGATAAATTTAACAAGCACTCAAACTGCACAATGCTTCCTCTATACCTTACAGATGAGTGAGTAAATTATTTGAAAAAAATGTTGTACTCCAGGTAATATACAATTTAAAACATCACATGACAACATAGTGTTTCACATGACCAAATCCCAATATATCTAGACAAACTATAATAAGGAAAATTTTCATCCTATGCAGAAATCAATAAAAATCACTATCATCATATGTTTTTCCAACATTTAAATTATTAATTTTTTTTCAATATCAATAACAGTCACTCTTTCTTTCTAGTAAGGTGGTAATCTTTTTGATAATTTTAATGACATTTTTAGGATTGTCATATATTTTATTTTTTGAAACACTATTGAATTTTATTTCTCCTTAAAACATTTTTTAATAGATCTATATTGACAGAGAATAAACTACTTTTTATTCTTCTAAAATTAAGTTTTATCTCTTTTCAGATATTTCTTTAGTTGTGAAAAAGTCACTTGAGATGACTGAAAAATCTTTTATTTTTTTAATTCTAAGTCAAAATTTTAATGTCTTCTTTCTCTTTTTTTCCATTTTTGTTTTCATTTGGTGAACAGGTTGTGAAACTTGATGATCTGCCAATGGTAATCCATCAATGCAATTATAGGATACTATTAGAGCATTTTACTCTTTTTTGATCTTTTATTATTTAGCCTTTTTCTTTTGTAGGCTTTACAATGTCAAACATTTTTATTTTCAATGTTCTTCACATGTTTCTTTTCAACATTTTTCTTTTTAATATATAGGAAGCAAAATTCATTTTGTTGCTTAAAAGTAAAAATCTCAAAAAATTTCTTAAACAGTGAACTCTGACACTCATCTACAACAGTACTTATTTTCATGGATGTAGAATTAGGCTGTTCTCTTCATTAACATCATTATAAAAGTCTACTTTTTCCAAATAATCAAGTTTATGTTCTTTAACTATCTTCATGTCCAATACCTCATTGGTTTTTTCTATTACCACACTTGGTTCAAAATATAATGCTTCTATTATACTTATTAAATTTTCTTCAATATTGTCAATATCTGATATATTGTTGATAACTTTTTTAGGCTCATCTAATAGTTTTGAATAAGTTTGCATAACTTCAGGCTGAATGGTATTATTTACATGTTCTTTAGTTTTGTCCTCTTCATGCACTATTTCAAAGTGTTTCCAATTTTTAAACTATTCTTTCATCCCTAAATTCATTATATGTTTTATCCATTTTTGTTGTTTTTCTTTTTAATTTTTTTTTTCATAATTTCCTGATTTCTTTGTTGCATTTCACTCATGACTGCATATAACATTTCAAAATTAATTGGGCCTAATTTCTCTTCTAAAGCCTTTTGTACGTTGGAATTAGCTTCTTGCACAATTGGGTTTTGATGTACTAGATTTGTGTTGATGGATCCATGTTTAATTCTGCCTCAATCATTTTTGGTTTAGAACATGTTATCATCGGTATATAAAACTAAATGTTCTATAATTTTTTTCTCTTGTTGATTATTTTTCACGCATGTTTAAAAACTTAATCCTTTTTTACTTTATATACACACCAGGCAGAAAAATGATATACCTCTGCCTTAATGTTTATATATATATATATATATATATATATATATATATATATATATATATATATATATATATATATATATATATATATATATATATATATCACACACACACACTGCAGTTTATTAAATATTGCATTGCCAACTTAGACACAACCTGCTGCTTTTATAAAATATTAGTACATACATTATTTTTTAAATGCTAATCTTATTTCTCAATCCAAACATTTATTATACTTATTATATATTTCAATATGCTAAAATTATTTATGCTTTAAATCCAGTACATTCATGACTATACATAAGTAAAGTTGAGTATAAGAAAGAGGACATTTAAGCCACAAAGTTGGTTGCACAAATATGTATTATATAAGAGTAAAATTTAACAGAATAAAGGGATGTTCAGACCCTAAATCATTGGTTGCACCAATTATGTAACTCTACTGGAATGAAATTTATCAGAATAACAGAATATTTAGGCCTGAAAATGTTGGTTGTGACAAATAAATAATGGTAAGTTTTTTGCCATGATAACAGAAATTGTTGCATGATAGACAGGCTTGAACTCATACCAAAGATATAAATATAGAATCAATGATATGTATCATGAATTTAGATTTAAATAAATATGAAAGTTGAATCGTTAATATAATTCATATAAATAAAAAATCAATCCAGTATATAATATTAACCAATATGATGTTGATGATTTATAATTTAAAAATGCAAGTACTCTAAAAATATTTTATTTGTTCTTAAGTTTCAATGAAAAGGAACTCAAGGTACAAAATTTTCTAAAAAAAAAGTTTACTTTAGGAAAACTTTCAAAGAAATGATCATCATCAATTATTACCACTATCCCTGCATGTCCATCATGGATTACATAATTTTTCAGGTCTGTGGATATTAACTAGAAAATGTATGTAAAAAGCATTTATTTGGATTGAGTTACAAACACAAACTAAATGGATTAATAATAATAATAAAATGTAACAATTTATTAATAATGAATAAATAAAACTGTTATGGTATTTACAGCATCAATGATAATGATATTTATAGGATCAACAATAGTGATATTTATGGCATCAATAGTAGTATTTACAGCATCAATGATAATATTTATGGCATCAACAATAGTAGTATTCACAGCATCAATGATAATGATATTTACAGCAACAACAATAATAGTATTTACAGCATCAATAATAATAATAGTTACAGCAACAATGATAATGGTATTATACAGCATCAATAATAAATTAGTATTCATAGCATCACTGATAATAGTATTTACAGCATCAATGAAAATAATATTTACTGAATCAATGATAGTGATATTATGATTAGAGCATCAACAATAATGGTATTTACAGCATCAATGCTAATGATTTTTACAGAATCAATGATAATAATATTTACAGTATCAACAATAATACTATTTACAGCATCATAGTATCTACAGCATTAGGAACTTGTATTTTTCAGCATATAAAATTCAATAATTAGAAAAAGCAAAAAAAAATGTAAATATATAAATAATTTTTAATTACAATCTTTTACTCAAAACGTCAAATTTAGTTCTTTCAAACATTATTAAATTATTTTAAAATATTTTATTAAGGGCTGCATAACAATATTAATCAATCAGGATATATATATATAATAAAAAATAAAGTTCATTTAAGAACTTCATAAAAGCAAAATTTTTAAGGGAAAATCATAAACATAATTACATCATAATATTAGGGTAATGGAATATTAGTGTTTAAGAGAAAATACTAAGCTTGATCAGATATAAATGTGCATATACGCTAAGATAATATGGTGCATTTTAATTTAGTATCTTAATGCGATTATTTTTAATCAACTCGTGCATCTTTTATTTATCAGTTTCATAAAGTTTCTAACATATAAACTCAAAGTTAAATATTCCCAATATTTGTAGAGCATACTTCAACATTTTAAAATCAAGTCTCATTTATTTTTAAAATCAAATGCAATTACTTCACATATTTTCTTTTTTTTTTTTTTTTGTCAATCCTTCTTTTTAATACTTTCCAATTGACATCAACTTTCTCTCTATATAATTCATTTCTCACATAATAATTCTTTCAATGTAAATCCACCATCTTTATACATTTCAAGATCTGCCGATCGCAACCCCTGCTCTAACACTTGCTTTCCGCACGTTTCTTATGATGATTAGAAAATCGCTTGTTTATTTTTTATCTTACGCATTTTTATAACTGTAATAAATAGTTTACTTTTCACACACTATTATTTAATGATTTTCACCAAATTCTAATTTTTTTTTAGTTCAATAAAAAGATATAGAATTTTAAAATCTATTATTAATCCCCTTACCCCTTATAAGATATCCCCCTATTTTTTTAATATTAATTAGATTCAATTCCTTAATATATTAAACCAATATAAATATCGAATATGGAGAGTAAACATTGAAAATGTTAGTTACAACATCAACACATTTTCGATGGTATTTTTTCAAAGGTAACCATTATATTAAAAACCAGTAATAAATGGAAATACAAAAATTGTACTTTCAATAAAAAAGCTCAATTTTTTAAACACAAACACTTGATAATAATATCAGTCAAGGCATTATTCTTCCTGAAAACTGAACCTTTTATTATTTTTATACATTTCAATCTTAGACATTGTCTACTGAAAAAATTATATGCCTTTTTTTTTTTTAATCTAAAATTTTAAGCTATATAATCAACATTTTTCTGCATCTGGATTAGCAGACATAAGTATAACTCCTATTAAAGTAAAAACATATATAACAATAGATATAAAAAATAATAAATATGATTTTGGATAATATAAAAATAATAAAAGAACTGAAACAGGGTTGTTGCATATCATCTACATTATTTAGAATATGTCTAAAACAAATCCTTAAATTATGGAAAAGAAATGGGAGAAAATGAGAGTTCTTCTATATAATAATAAATTAGTTTATAAACTGTGGTAAGCTGGTGATCAAATAATTTTGCTTCAGAATCATGATGATTTGAATTATATAGCCAGAAAGTTAATGAGAAATGTAGAAAATAAGGTTTGAAAATAAATATAATAAAAACAGAAAGTAATATTGGAAGATCAACAATAAGTTGTAAATATGAGGTATATAAATATTTAAGCATGAAGATCATATAAAGTAAACAACAGATGTAGCAATAAAAAGTACTGCCCCTGGATTTCTGATCTGACAATGCATATATGAATTTGTTTATGGAAGATAACTGGAGAAAAGAATGAAAAGAATTGTATCGAAGTGTAGATTACAATATTATTATAGTTGTTTATGAAGAAGTAAAATGTTACACAGAGGAGTTAATGATATTTTTTTAAAACAAAAGTTGCTTATGGAAAAGAAAAAGAAGTATTCAAAAACGTTACAAAGACTTAAATATTTATAACAAATTGAATCTTTATCAGAAGAATTTATATATTAAAAACAAATTATGTATAAGTAAATGGTAATAATAAAACAAAAAAGGTGCTTATAGTTTTTTTTTTAAAGCACTAAATAGAAAAGATATAAAATGATAAATGGGACATTGAAGAATCATATGTCAAAAAACAAATACATTGTACAATAGTGGAAAGTAGTATTTCATTTGGAAGTGATATTTGGTAGGTAAAAAAAAAAAGAATTGATAGTTATGGAAATGGATTGTTAAATGAAGATCTGTAGGAGAATCTAGGAGGAATGAATAAGCAATAATAAAGAAAAATGATGAATATTGAACATGCTATATAATAGGTTAAATCAAAACAAGACAATTAAAATGATATGAACATGCATGAAAAATCTTAGGAAAAATTACCAAAACAAATATTAAACTAGTTACCACCAGGAAAGAGAAAAAGAAAATGCCTAAAAACGAATTGTAAAGAAAAAAGAGAAATTATCTATGTTAGGTATAATTATTCAGAATAGAGTTCCTTAAAGACAAAATAAAAAATGTTGACAGCAACAATTTCATATTTAATAATAAAGATGTTGACTCATACTCCTTACAAAATATTCTGTCTTTTCTGTGCTCTTTTTCCTCGTTACTTTCATTTTCATTCTGTTTTACTTTGGTTTTTCAGTTATTCATAATTGAATATATATAGTCAGCACTTATAAATTTCTCAAGCCATTAATTGTTCCTTTTCATTAATTATGATAATAGGTAAACATATTTGCATTTTTAATTAACACAGTATTTCTGTTCCCAATCGTGTTTTCACTATATATATATATATATACGCACACAAATATATTTATACACTCTCTTAAGAGTAATAACTAATGACTTATGATGATCCATTACTAAGAAGAAAGTATAAAAATCATAATAAATAGTGGAATTACAACAAGTTATTTATTTATCTTATGGTTTATTATTTGGAAATCAATTAACACATAATCCTTTATATATAATGTAAATTATCTGTAAATCAGTCTTGTATTTCTGCATTTATTGTACTTTTATTTAAAATTCATCAAGTTAAAATAGAAAGATGAGTAAAGCATAATTTGGATTTAAAAAATGAATAAACGACATATTTAAGTAAAGATAAAATTTGCGTTTAATGGAACTAATTGTAAGAGGTCACAACACATTTTAATCATCTCGTTCCTCATAATAAAGTCCATATTTGTCTGATACAGATTACTCTCAAAGTTTTTCCACATTCCTGTTATGATCCAAATATCTTGAAAAAATTATGATATTGTTTAAAAAAATAATGGCATTTTAAAAAAAAAACAAATTCCATTATAGTTTGAATCTTAAGACAAAGGTTAATGAACTGATGTAAGACTTTTCGATATTTAAATAGAATAATATATTAATACTTTGTTCAAAATAATCTTTTTTTGGATAAAAAATCATTACTTTGTCAAATATTTATATATTTCTTTTTTGATAAAATCATGCGAAGGAATTCGCAGTAAAAAAAAATAATAAGCTTACTGTTAAAAATAATTGGCTTAAAATCCTAACAGGAAATTGATCAAAATTTTTGTTTCAAAAATTAAAAATGTTACTCATTTATATATATACACACAAATAATATTATATACATATAAATTGTTAATTGAAACGCACTATTTATGACCCCAAAATGTCTTCTAAAAAAAAACATTTGGTTACTATCATTGATAATATATAGATGTGCGTGTATATATATATTTGTTATACTTCCGCACTTACAACAAGAACTAATCTTTTAAATTTTTTATTTTAAATATGCAGGCTACCGAATCGACGGAGCTACATAATACAAACCGATAGCCAAAGAAAAAATTAATCAATAGGAAATAAAGTGATAAAAAATAAAAAATATATAAGAACTTTGAAATTAATTTATTTAGACAAAAAATACAGTTTTATAATCAGTTTTGTCATTAATATATTTACTATAAAGATTGATATTGTTTTGTTAGTTAAAATAAATATTTTAAATAACATAAATTGCTGTATTTAACATAATTTTTGTCATGGAATACCACTGTTTGGTAAAATATAAATCATTTTATTACATTTACTTAATACAGCCATATACTAATTGCTTTTAGAAATTTTATGAAAGAACATAAAATGCAGATTTATATTATTTAAAATTTTTTTACTTTTATTAATATAAACATAATTAAAAAATATATATCTTTGTAATTTTTGACTAAATGAATTATTTTCAACTTTTTTTGTGTCGATGTTGTAATTACATTTTGTAATTTTATGTATATTTATAAAAATATACATATATTACATAAATAATAATAATAATAATAATAATAATAATAATAATAATAATAATAATAATAATAATAATAATAATAATAATAATAATAATAATAATAATAATAAACTTATAAATGTATTAATTAAAGTGATATATCTGGTAAAATAAAAATACACACAGGAAAGGCTTTTTTTTTTAAGAATATTAGCTTTATTACTGCCTACCATGCTTTCAGTATATTTTTTACTATATTATATTTATAGCATATAGTGATGCGATTAAATGGTTTTTTTATATCAATGTTTAATTAATTGTTCACATATTTAATTTAATTTAAATAATCTATAAAACTATGCTCTGTTGGCTAAATAAATTATTTTAAATGTTCACATATTTTATTTTTTATTGATTAGATTTTTTTTTGACTACTAGGATATATGATAAAGCTCTATACTGGATAGAACATATACTAAAAATGTACCCTTTCACTTTTCAATTTTTTAATTTTAAATGTTTTTGAAAAATACATGAAAATTTCAGTGATAATATTTTTTAATTTATAATTTTAAGCAAAATTAATTGATGGATAATAAAATTATAGTTTTTTTTTGTATTACACTAATGAACAAATTGGTTATCTTTTTTAATTAGACAAAATTTTGAAGTTCTGAGTAATTTTTTTTTCTTCAAGCTTTAAGACATTCATTTCGGGGCAACAAAATCAATTAGCTTAATGTCATTTCTTGATTGGAAATTTATATGAAATTTTTTCAATAAAGGTAAAATAACACCCATAATGACAATAATACAAAAAATGTAAGTAGAAAATGAATAAGTTGGGAAGTAAACTATTTCTGTTACATTCATTGTATTATTTAATTGCACACATGATCACACCATAGTGTTATGAAACTACATTGTAAAATTTGCTTATTTTTAACATCATATTTTATAATAATAAAAAATAATTTCTGTTAAATATGTTAATGGACGACATGTGTGTTTTATTTTTGTCATTTCTAACAAAATTTTGAAAGAAATTTAACAGAGTATACAATAACATGAACATTTACAATTAACAAATGTGGAATTTATTTATTAATAAGTACTTAAAATAACATATGCAACAATGGTAAAAATTGATCAGCTTTTAAAATCATTTTTTTAGAAAGTGCATTTGTACAGAATTTTGAATACAAACAATTTTTTTTTATTTGTTTCCTAGAAAAATCATATTGTTTCAAAAAAAAAAGTTAAATAGTTGATATATTGACTAATGTATTTTTTTTATTTTTATAAAATATTGAGATTCTTAAGCTTGGGAACCAAGCTTGGTATCTAGGGTAAAAGTTTTCTCAAACCAATGTATATAAGTTGAAGCAGTCAATCTGTCATTCAGATTGAGCTTCATAGTCCAACATATAAAACAACCATCCAGCAGGATACAAACCTCTCATTCCACCCCATCTCCTTGATTATTATATGTATATTAGTTATATAGGTATCAAAGTGTACTTACAAAAGCTATGTAATTGAATTAATTATTAATTAATATTTTTAAAACAAAAATCATGTATGTACATTGATATATATATATAAAATAAATAAAATGTCCATTAATTAAAAACAAAATTGTAATTATAATTGAAATGATACATTTAACGGTTTACAAACAATTACAAACAATCCTTAAATCTGCAGAAGTACTTTCGGTTAATTTCTTAAACCTGGCAGTTGAGGCAGATTTAAGAAATTAACCGAAAGTACTTCTGCGGATTTAAGGATTGTTTGTAACCGTTAAATTTATTATTTCAATTATAATATATATATACAATGGGTGCAGATGTATAATAGGGTATATTAATATCATTATAAATATTTTGTATAATTTATTTCATTTTTATTTTATTATTTATGTATAAAAGGTAGGAAAGGTGTTACAATATGTTGAAAAGGTTCTAGAAAGCATTTAGAAAATATAGTACAATTAAGCAGAAGCAATTCATTATTTGAATTTGATAATAATTGCTTTCTTCAATTAAAATTATTTAATTTTAGATTTTAAATCCTAATGGAAAGTTTATTTGTTCCATTTATCTAGTTAGATCTATATCAAAAATTAGAAAAAAATTTGAATATATTTTCACACCTTATCGATTACTTGCATCTTCTCTTAATGAAAGACAAAAGCTTAGTATTGTCTACTTCAATTACTCAAGATAAGCCTCTATGGACATTGCCTCAGGTAAAACTCATAACAGCATTCCTGGAATAGTTTGGCAGAAATATAAATAGGCTCAAAATTAATATTAAAAAAAAAAACAGTTTTCTTAGACAAATGAGTAGCTAACTTGCTCCATGCCACCCATAATTTTAATATTATGCTCAAGTAGAGGAAATCAAACCATCCTTTCCTGATCTTTCCAAGATTGTTTCCTCACCACAATGCCATTCAGCTACTACCATCTGATGAACTGCTCTGAATTATAGGAGAAATAGTGAGCCTTGAAGAAAAGCTGTCTGTAACCAGATAAATTGAGTAATGCCCATGGATTCCAGAAACTACCACATACAAGCACAGACCTGTCAATTTGTCAGATCCCCAAAGCATCAAAAAGTAATCAACAACTGCCACTGCCAAAAATTCTGTGATTCATTAAACTAATTCATAAAATTGATATACTAGTTCATAAAATTGATATGCAAATTTTTACTCTACCTTAACTTATATATATATGGGTTCTAATCTCATTGGGAATGGTGTGAAGCCATTGACCCATCATATAATATAACCTATATTAATGACTCTCTATAAACTAATTAAACCATTTTGTATTTTCTTTATATTTTATTTTATTCTCATACTTTGGTGTGATAAAATTATTAATTATTGATTGTATTTCATGTTTTATATTTTACTTCTAACACAAAGGAATATGCCAATAGAACTCAACCTCACAAGTCCATCCATCAGTGTCCATAAAGTAAAACCTCTTTTTTGTCAGGGTTGGTAGCATGCAAGTCATTTTTATTGATTATAAATGAATACACTTGCCAGGTTGAGTGACATTGAAAGAATATATATATATATGATCAATAGATGGAGCTTTACCAAGACCTCCAAGCAAGCGTATTCTGTTTACATAAATGTCAGAGTCAATATTCAATGTCTCTTTCATTTTGCTCCACCCTCAGATCAGCTGATTTCAAGCTGATTTGCTCTCATCAGTGAAGGGATAGGAGTTATAAAATGACCTAAAAACTGCCTCCAAGTGTTTATGCAAAACGTTTCTATCAGTTTGCAAGCATGAATTTTTTAGACACGTTAATGTCTTCAAACTCAGCCTATCAAACAAGATAGCTATATGGGTCTGATTTCAGTTCAGTTTCTCCACATAGTAAAGTTTCTGAAATCTATATCATTGCAAGAAAACTTTAAAGGTACATTTATGAAAAAGAAAAACAAAGTTTTATATACGTAAAAACCTACTATCGCTTGTATTGATGATCAATAGATGGAGCTTTACCAAGACCTCCAAACAAGCGTATTCTGTTTACATAAACATCAGAGTCAATAGTCACTGTCTCTTTCATTTTGCTCCTCCCTCAGATCAGCTGATTTCAAGCTGATTTGCTCTCATCGGTGAAGGGATAGGAGTTATAAAACTATATATATATATATATATATATACACTTATGAAACATTTGATTGATTTATTGGTAGAGTACAATGAGTCTACCAGCTCACTCAATAAGGTGAATTCATTATTGTCTATTAATGCTATAAAATGATTTTTTTGTTATCATTGTTATTTCAATGATTGCATGACAACCATCCAAATAGTTTTATAATTAGTTATGCCCATACACTCATAGAATGTTCTTGGTCAAATACATTCCTGACCTAATAAACAAATGTGGGATTTGTTTGTCAGATATTATGAAAGGGATATTTAAAATCAGAATTGTTTTGGGTTATTTATTAATTAATATATATGTAATCTTCAGGTTTAGAAACTAAGTCATATCATTGCACTAAATATCAAATTATTACAGGTGATAATTACATTAACACCGTTAGTGGTGTTCTCTTTTTTCTTTGCATTATAGTAATAGGTTAGTCTTCCAAAAGTTCAGGTGCTTCTCAGATGACATATTCAAAAGTCTGAACCCATTTTATATATGTCTCACTTCTGTGAATGGGTATTCACACTACCCTGGAATTTTCAGCTAGTGTATGGTACACTCTGCATTGGGATGATCCTGGAATAACCAGCTTTTTGCAATGTCCTACTTGCTCTTTATTTGAAAACTGCTCTGAAATGAATAGTGTTTTGTTTCATGTTTTCTCTACAATGTTGAAGTACTGTCTCAAATAAAAGAAGAGAATCGAACTCCTAGCTGCCATCATGCCAATATCACCATTTCTTTACATTTTAAATGTATGTTTATACAATATCTTTGCATAATGTGATGCTCAATCTAAACCTGTGCTCTGTCTGTGTTTGTGAAAATATCAAGTTTCTAAAGATTCTCACTTGCATTTTTGAGCCTCATTTATTATTTATAAATGAATTCCATATTTGTAAATAATTCATATTAACTATCTTAAATCAGCATTGTATCCAAAAGATCAAATCAGTCTCACTGCATTAAATTAACTCACCTCTTTTGTAAATATGTGTTATTATAGCACTCATAGTCATGCATGTAAATGCAAGAAATTACATGACCGTATACATGTGAAAGCAATAATAATTAAATTAATTAATTGAGGGACATTATATCAATGTATTTAAGTCAGTCATCAAATACTTCTATGGATATTTATAACTATGGCATTAATATGATTATCGGATGAAGAGTTTATGATCAAGCATTGACTTATTAACTGCACCAAAGTTACTGAACATCCCAATCGATATATACATATGTTAGCCCAAACAGAATGTATTATAACCTTAAGAGCCTGTGACACAAAACTGTGAAATTAAATGTTTTGATTGCAGATGTACACTCAACCCGCAAACATAATTTATGTATATATGTAACCATTTATAATATTCTTGAATTGAATTTTTTTTATCACTTATCATTATGCTATTAACATCAGATCCCACAATTTACCGATCGTAATGTCCAGTATTGCTGGATGGGGTTTAAACCTAGATTTCAAACAATGATAAATTTAATAGGTGTTAGTTAACCTTTTTGTAGTCATAATTATACTAGTAATCCTTATGACCATTTATTTAATTCATGCCATTACATCATCAATCTTTTAGAGTTTTCATGTTTCACTGCTGTGTCTCTGGGTCAGGAATTGAATAATTCATCTGTATCACTGGGAATATTGTTCATAGTGTTATAGACCTGAGAAATGGGCAATAAGGTTTGAATTCATGATCACTCCTGACCTGTGTATCTCAGGCATGACTGGATTTGAGGTAATTTTGCTCGGATTCTAGGTTGTGTTGAGTGGACATACAATTCCGACCAGTACAAAGTATAAAACATAACTATCATATTTTATAAAATATTTTATTTGAAAATTATTTGCAAAATATATTGTTTTTTTAGTTAGGTCAAATTGTCTTCAAGAAAATTTCTTAAATAAATTCTAACATTTATAAGAGTTTTAAAAACCATTCCATATTTTCTAATTTAAGAATATTTGAT
Organism: Epiperipatus broadwayi; assembly: GCA_028023455.1. Classification (NCBI taxonomy): domain Eukaryota; kingdom Metazoa; phylum Onychophora; class Udeonychophora; order Euonychophora; family Peripatidae; genus Epiperipatus; species Epiperipatus broadwayi. The sequence continues at coordinate 333,673 of JAQFVV010000200.1, read as the reverse complement.
TTAGATTTTTATAGATTTAGTAAATTGTAATAAGTGATAGTTGAAAAATACTATTTATAAATAAATAACTATTTTACACAAATAAATATCTAACAATCATATTTTTTTTTCATATGTCAAAGCATCAGCTGGAAAGCAAACTCACAAATCTGGAACTGCTTGTAAGGCAGTTGTGCTGACCACTTGGCCACCAACACTTGACTGTAATTTATTTAAAAAATTCAATTTTTGCACATTTCTGAGTTTCCAAATTATTATTATTGTTGTTGTTAATATTATTACTAATGTTATATTACTACTACTACTACTACTACTACTACTACTACTACTACTACTACTACTACTACTACTACTACTACTACCCCTACCACCACCATCACTACCCCTGCCATCATCATTGCCACTGACACTGCCACCAATGCCGCCGCCACCACCACTGCCGCCACCACCACCATTGCCGCCGCCACCACCGCTGCCGCCACCACCACCACCACCACCACCACTACTACTACTACTACTACTACTACTACTACTACTACTACTACTACTACTACTACTACTACTACTACTACTACTACTACTACTACTACTACTACTACTACTACTACTACTACTACTACTACTACTACTACTACTACTACTACTACTACTACTACTACTACTACTACTACTACTACTACTACTACTACTACTACTACTACTACTACTACTACTACTACTACTACTACTACTACTACTACTACTACTACTACTACTACTACTACTACTACTACTACTACTACTACTACTACTTTCTAAAGTATTATTTTAAATCAAGAAATGCAAATATATTTTATACCAAAAGTTTAGTCATACATCTTCCAATTCACTTTAATAGTGTTTTTTCTTATTTTTTACATTAGGTTTTTTATATGAAAGTTAAATAATAAAAATAAATCTAATGTTATTAATGTTTTAGTAAAATGAAAAAAAAAATACATAATATTTTTTGTATCTATTTACTTTTAACATTTAAAATATTATTAACCTCTTTCTTTATTTGAAATCTTGAATAATTATCAACAACAGCAAACAATAAAAACATCTAATAGTGTATGTTAATATTAAAAATACACTGTACTCCATTTTTTCTCTTTTTACATAGAAAATTGCAAATATTTACTATAAAGAGAGAAATAGTTTGAAGAAACATATTTGTAATCTCATTCCAAATAATTATTCACTAATGGTTCACTTATACAAAATAACTGGTGTAACAAAAAATATCAAGCTGTAAAATAATATGGTGATTCAGATCCTTTGATCTCGGACTCACTTGCTGAACAAAGTTTATTTATGAAATGCATGCATAGTAAAAGAGAGTGTTCTAAATTTTTGTGTTGGTAAGTAGTTGAATATTTGTAGAGTTGATAATAATAGTAAGTAGTAATTACAAAATTATAAAATATTTTCATATTTTTTATACTGTCTAAAGCTATTAACTAAAAAAATATTTTATAAAAATATATTTATATAGTAGACATTGATAGCCTTTATATAATAAATTCTCAATTTTACATACTCATTTTAAATTGCTATTCAATAATACTGCCATATCTACTGTCTCAAAACCAGCAGATTCACTTATTTATGATTTGACATATTCATAACATATACAGGTTGCTATTTTCTTATTTTACATATGCAAACTTAGACAATTTACTGACAGTTTTATAATTGCAGTGGAATTATTTCTAATTGTGAATTCTACTTTAAAAGTAAATTACAATTTTTAAATTTTAATTTTTTTAATCACAGTGCAAATATTACAAACATCAGAAGAAATTAGCTGTTGCTATCTGACCAGGCAAGTACGATTGAAATTTATAAAATTTCCATTGCATCTTTTACATTTCATCATCATCATCATTTCTTATCACATAAAAAGTAAAAATAGAGATAATAAGCTTTTTCTAAAGAAAGGAAATAATCTAGAAAATATATTCACATATATACATGCATTCATATTTGAATACTGCAAAGCATATACATATCTAAAGATTATTATTTTTTTAACTCTCCAGTAGATTGCAATCTTCTCTTGTTAATTCTGGTAACATTTTTGTCAATGTTCAGCATTTGATTGTAATATTATACTTTATTCTTACTAGAAATGTGTTTTTAAATAAAATACATTTAAATACACATTTAAAGTTAGTAAATATTGAAAAATAATAAATTAAGTCTGTAATGAGAACAAAGGACTTTTACTATATTGGATAGTGTGCAAAAAAACAATCAAACTAGTGAGTTAAAAATGAATTAAATATTTTTTGACTAAAAATATTAAAATTGCTATTACAATTTTTAAAATAATTCAAAGCTCTTATTATCATGTTGGTAAAGATATTACAATGGTACCAATCATAATTTTGGTTTGTTAACTTTATGATAAATTAATTTACTTTTATTTGAAAACTAAAACATATACAAATAAAATCAAAGTGTATACATGTAATTTTTGGTTTTAAATAATTATTATACAATTATTATGCAAATATAATCATTAATTTTTAAAAATTAGGCTATCTTATTAAAGTAGTCTTACAACTGATTTTAAAACTAGAGATCAGTAAACAGGAAACATCAAACACATGGAACACATTCTAAATTATTTCAACATTAACAACTATTGCAAAATACCGACTTCAATTTTTTTTCAATTAATATATCAATTTTATGTTATTTTCAATTTTTAGTGCCAAATGGAACATGAAAATTGAAAAAGTAAGAGTAAAGGTTAAACAGAAAAGTGATTTAAAATGAAAGAAATATCATCCCCACTTCCAAAACAAATACTCACATAATACAATGAAGCTCAGTTTTAACAAGTTAATTAATAATTCAACTCTCACTTTCATAATTGCTTTATTTTATGTTTTAATTTCTTTTCATTATATTAATGTATATAATTTTTTGAGTAAATTCTTTTATAAGTAAATACATAGTTTTAATCTTTGTGTTGCACATATATAAATCACATCACCACAACTCTCATGCTTAAATTAAAAAATGAAACAGTTGTCACTGCAATAGTACCATTAATTAGTAAATGTAAACCCAATTATTATCTAATAGTAGTATTGCATTGTCAGGAAACTAGGCTATAGATGGGTTTCCATTTACTTATTATTTGTAGTATTGTCTTAACAATAGATTGATAACATTTTATTGATTTCTTTAAGCATGAAGATCATGAAAATGTGGGTTAACTGTTAGCATTTATGGTTCAATGTATAGCTTCTCTATATCTATAAAATGACAAGTAGAACAGAAATAGAAACAAATGGAATAGTTCTCTAATAATCTTGGATGTAATATGTATCTGGCCATTCTTAAAAAAGAACAAATTGTTGTTAAAAATCTCACAGAAGGAGAGAACATTTGGAATAAACAATACAGCATTCTGGAAAAGTATTAATAATCATTTATTTAGTAATACATTTTCTGTCCCAATTAAATATATATTTTTAAAAAGTTGGATTTTATGAAATAGTAAGGATTAGTTTAATGTGAAAAAAAATAGAATTTGAATTTTTCTTTATAGACAAGTAATACTTTATTAGAATATTTTGGCAATTCTTTTATAAGGTTCTAATATTTATGATTTCAGAATTAAGTGTGGTTAATATATAATTTTTACTCTTTGAGAAACACAGCATCTGTAGTAAACAAATTATCAATAATTATTTATTTGACAGTAAATTTGCTCTGACTCAATTAAAAAAAGTTTTAAAGTGTTATGTGAACATATAAAATTTATATTAAATAAAATAAAAAATGGAATAAAACCATAACCAGCATCTTATTTTTGTCTTCGGAAAAAAAAGATATTTAGTGTTATCAAATATCCAGGGGTAGAGTCCTATAATATATACAAATATGAATATGATTCTAATATGGCAAGCATAAAAATATATACACATAGAATTGAGAGATTTTCATTCTCAACACACATACACACACACATACATATATATATATATAAGATTTGTTTTATCCAAAGATTTTGATATTGTCCAAAAGTCTTGCAATCAAACAATGTGGATGATGTATAATGTGGCCTAATTGATAAAATCTGATCAATTAAAATGTATTTTAGAAACCATTACTATAATTTTCAATATGTACCATTGCACACTTCAATTTTTTTTAACAAAAAGTAAAATTAATTATATATTCTAAAAATCTAAGATGTGTATGTCATATCTTTGAAGATTATTAAGTGAAACTCTGTAACAAGTTAAATGAAATGTTAGAGAAAAATGATTGCTTTGAATAAATGCATATTAAAAATATGCTTGTATAAAAAAATATGCACTTACCAACATGAGATTGTGACAAATGGGTGAATATTAAAATGTATGCATATAATGATTGATTGACACAAGTATAATTTATATATCTGGAGTTTTACATGTAATTATATAAGAGATTTGAACATTCAAAATCTTTTTAGTTATCCATTCTATCTTATACAACAGGTACATATAATCATACATATGTGATAAAGCTAAACAACATCCAATGTACATATTTTGTGCTGAACCAGCACTCATCCATTTGTATAGATCATCATCTGCCACACGTAGCATAATCATCTCCTACTCATAGCATAATCATTGCTCAGTTTATATTAATGATAAAAAATCCTCAAACTTTAATGGACAGGCTTCAATCTACTTCACCTTTCATCTCTTCAGTAATCCATACCATTGAAAGTCTGATGATAAAACACCCAAATCTCTTGATGATGTGAATGTTATTGTCATGCCCATGTTGAATTTAAATCAAGTGATTATATATATATATATATATATATATATATATATATATATATATATATATCACTTGATTTAAATTAAACTCCTTTAAACTATATATATATATATATATATATAGTTTAAAGGAGGTCACCTTGATAGCAGATTGAGATTATTGATTGTTATTGACATTGGTATAATTTAAGTGTCAATTATTTTCATGAATTTACATTATTTATTTATATAAAACACACATATATCAGCATACAGACATGCTTGTGCAATATAAAATGAACATATTTGAATTGCCATAGACTTACAAAAATTAAAAATTCATTTTTAATAATACATATATAATTAATTTAAACACATATGTGTGTATTAATGGAAATGTGTGTACACACTGATGTTTATATCCTAGAATATTTCATTTGTCAAAAAATAAATGTATTAAACCACATTATATTTTCACAAGACATAATTCATTCCATGTTGAAAATATACATAAACTGCACAAGTATGTGGGTATTACTATTATTTTCTTACAAATCAAAGTTATTAGTACACTTTAAATAAAAGTTGTTTTGTGTTTTTACAAAAAATTCACTAGATACAGTTTGGAAAGTTCATTTAAAATTCATGCTTTTGTTTCTTCACTTTCAATAAGAAAGATTTCTGACTTTATTTTTTTAATTTCAAAATAAATCTTTTATGAATCAATCCTTTGTATTGAGATATATAATTTAAGCCAAAACTTTTTTTTTATATTTGTAAATTAGAATCTTTAATTACAAAGATAATTATTTAAAATAATATTTCAATAAATTATTTTTTTACTCATCAACTAATATCTGTTCATGAAGTATATCTTCTGTATGCATTCAATAATATATATATATATATATATATATATATATATATATATATATATATATATATATATATATATATATATATATATATATATATATATATATATATATATATATATAACTTCATTGGTGCTTTCTTTCATTTTAAATAAAATTGTATATATAAACTATAGCACAATATTTTAATAAGCTGGCTATTTACTGGAATCTCTTAGTAAGATGGTACTTTTTAAAACAGTAAACTGGTTTATTGACATATTTGGAAAAGGTATAAATCTGGTAACTGTTGAATTTTGTCACTATAATTTGATAGACTTCAAGCATGCCATCAAATACAAACATATTTAGGTTATGAAACACAAAAATCTGGCCCTTGATTTTATGTGAATTCAAACTTAATCACTGTAATATTAGCAGTAGCTCTTCTTTTTACTTTCAGTTATAACCTACTACTACAACTATTGATGCAGCTGCTGCTATTGCTACTACTACTACTGCCAGTACCACTACTACTACTACTACTAATAGTAATAATAATGGGTGTAATCTAATGATTTTTTGATCTTTTAAACACATTTTTATATGGTATGATGGAATTTAAAAAATACCAATTAGTAAATTCTTTCTTTATATTGATCAAAAAAAGTTAATGACACTTTTCAGTCAAAGCCAAATCTTTATCTAAAAGTTTTCTTAATCATCTCAACAACAATTTTGTAGTACTTTATCAAAGATATTATACTAATTTTTTATCAAAAGATTTATAAAAGTTTCAATTTTAAAAAAAACTTTCTTAATCTAATTAAAAATAGAAAGGGAAATTTTATAAATATTAGTATGGTACTATAAAACAAACTTGTTTTAGATTTCTCTCTTTTTTAATGATCAAAATCAGAAGAAAACATTAAATAACTCTTTGTTTGATTTAAAACTACAGTTTATAATAATTTTACATTAAAAAATTATTATTTAACTTTTAACTGTTATTCCAGTGTAATATAAAAAAAATATCTACAACAATTTTTTGTTTGTGTTTATTTCTCCTTTTCTTTTCAACTTTTTATATATATATATATATATATATATATATATATATATATATATATATATATATATATATATATATATATATATATATATATATATATATATATATATATATATGCACACATACTGCTATGTTGTTGTATACCATGAGACACATAACCATCTCAAATCTCTCATCATTGGGATAAAAAAAAGAGAAATAAAACACCAACCTAACAATATTTTGCATAATATACGTAACTAACACAAAGTCCATACCTCAAACTATGTACTCAATAACTTTTTTAGAGATTTGACAGGCATCTCACCATTAACAGAATGAATAGTGACCTGTAATTTCAAGATAAAGAATTTAGCCTTTGGGCTATAAATATACAATGCAGCATGAACAGCAAGAGGGCTATCTCAATTTAAACACAATAAGTTACCGCACCCCAAAATAAAAATAATGCAAAAATCTTTGCAAAGCACTGCCCTTTTGAGTCTTAGGAGCTGGGCAATACAAAACTATGTTTTGCTCCTTTTTTGGAGACTTAGAGGATTGAGATTATGGCAGAACTATGTTATATGCACCATGATATAGACAAAAATAAATATGAAAATGGTTTGGAGCAATGCCTGAGATAGAACACTTCTTGGAACTGCATGAAAATATTGTATCTTCAAGCCATTGACAAATATTTCTAACCATCATCAAAACTGAAGACAACCTTCAGTCAAAAACCCAGTCCAAGGTCAAGTTGAGTGGCAGTTTTGTAGTAATGACCATGAGCACTTGATCATTATCAGTTCCACAATTGGATAGCCATTTGTATCAGTACAATATACACATGGATTTTCACTGTTATTATTTAAAGGAGATTGCTTTGAAAAACAGTTTGAGATTGTTGATTGGTATTAATATTGGTATTGTTTAAGTATTGACTGCTTAAATATATATATATATATATATATATATATATAAGCAGTCAATATATATATGTATACATATATACTATATATATATATATATATATATACTTCTGATCTGCATATATATATATATATATATATAATAAAATCTAAACAATTAAGAGCATTTTACAGTGTAATTGTATAAATTTTTGGAAAAATATATCATAGTATTTTAAATTACTTGCCAAATGCACTTTCAATTCTTCCTCATTAAAAAATGTTACAATTTATGAAGTAAATGGGGTAGCAAGGCCTAGAATAATAGGTAATATTTTTAATGAATGAGAACAGAGAAATCAGAAGATCACTAACAGTTCAAATACAAATAGTAATTCATGAAAATAAATGTATGATCAATAGCACATTATCATTTAACAGTCAGAAGATTAACAGCAAATTAATCAACATTTAATATTTTGGCTGGATTTAAGAGATGTATTATAAATTTCAGGTTAATCATCATCAAATCAATGCAAAATTTGGAGAATATTATAAAAGCAATCACCAATAATACTGTTTTATATAAGTGCTAACTAAGATGTTATAATCATTATCATTATTAATACTATGAATCATTTGGTTGCCATGAGTGTACTAGTTGTCAGTGAATAAGTCATCATCCCTAAAGCTATAATAAAAAATGAATGGATTTTAAAGGTGACTTTTATTACCTTAGTCTTATCTAAATAATTCTAAAAAAAAATTATTTTGATGCTGTGAAATCACATCCTTTTCATATATTATCTATCAGGAACTAGCTTCAGGATTGTAAGAAACCTAGTGAATGCGAATTAAAGATAATATGCCATACATAAACTATGATAAAATAATAATTGATAAATTTATCTATTAGAATTGATCTGATAAATATTCTATATTACAAAATGATCATTCTGATTTTGACAATTTACAAATATCTGAAAATATTTCCATAGATTGAAAAATATAACTATACATGTAACATTGTTCAAATTGTTGTTTACAAATATATAAATTCCAAATGACATTGAAGAAACTCATATACATAGGCATTCATATATATGTTTAATAATACATAATACAAATCAGTAATATTATTTTATTTTAATCAAATATAAGTAATTAAATGTTAAATATATATTCAATACACAAACATATGCATATTGTAATATAAAATATTTCAACTATTAATTATATTAACTTCTAAACTAAATTATTTTTGCAATCTAATAATACAAATATATTAAAATTCAATACTGAAATTGGAAATTTCATATTTCTAAATCTCTAAAACAATTTTTTTTATTAATGACATAATAAAATTCAATGAAAATTTACATAGAGTTTTATCATCTGGAGACTTTAAACTAATCAGTTACTTTTATTTTCATTCTAAATACTTTTTATCATTAGCTGGGTAATTTATTCAGTTTATTCAAAAATTTGTTAATTTTTAAAACAAATTACAGATTATTTATGATTTTTTTTTAGACAGTAAAGAGAAATATTTCTTCATTAACTAAGGAAATAATGTTTGAAATATATCAATATGTATTTTAATCTTTAGAAAATATATTCCATGCTTATGTCATACATTCATAAAATAGATTTCATACATGAATAGTATATATATATATATATATATATATATATATATATGCATATATATATATATATATATATATGATAATATATATTTTTTTCATATGCTTTCATGCATATATGAAGTTGTGTATGTATAAAGTATAGAACTGAATTCTCAAAATTATGTTTTTAATACAGATTACTGATACAATATGTTCTGGTTAATAAATAGCCATAGTAATTCTGATGATTTTTAAACTCAGTTCAGCTTCTACAATTTCTGAACTTCTGCCATGACAAATAGTATCTGTTTTCCTCATATTGTGCTATAAAATTATGGAGGAGAAATCTCATTCTGCTTCCTCAGGAATTCAAACTTGATCAATGTTGAAATTATTAGTAAATTCCCTTCTTTTTGAAGATGTCATCATATACTTTGTCAATTAAAGTGGACCCACTATTTATAGTAAATACAATGGAACAAAATAATTTTCTTAAGATAATGAACTAAATTATCATTATTCTGCTTGTTTAAATTTACATTTATCAAAATTAAAAATAAGTTAATTTGTTTAATCGTTTAAGTAAAATGAACTATATAACTATTTTTATAATTAATGTGTGTTACAAAAAAATAATTATCTTTGCTTTAGACAAGAAGTTGTTTTTATTGCATCTAAAATTTAGATTTTTGTCAAAATCAGAAATAAATCAAATAAAAATATTTGCATTAAGTAAATATTTTTTTTATATATTTGATTTTAAATAATTTATAATATTTAAAAAATGCCAAAAAATATTAGTAATCTTCTTACTTTCCTTGTCATTATGAAATGTTCTTTGCTTATTTAAAAAAAACAACATAGTTTTTCAATAATTTTAAAATCTGTAATTAATGTTATAATAAGTGATAATGACTTCTGGTTTATTTTTACAATGTTAAACTTTCTATAAGGCTTTTATTGATGTTTTATTTGAAAAAAAAATCTGAAGAGGTATGTTATGGGTATACTTAGACGTATGGGATACTCCTATTGTTTGACAAAAAAGAAAATGTCTTGTGGTACTTCCTTCTGGTCTTGTTTTCATACAATAATTTTGGTGAAAGTGAAATATGATGTTCTGCTTGTTTATAAAATATTTTTCATTATTTTTGCATACTAGTTATTGATTATTATTTAAAGCAAAAAAAAAAAATACATATGCACACTTTAGTTTATTCATATAACTTTTTTTTTTTTTAAAATAAAAGTTAATAAATTTGACCATAATATAAACAAAAAAATCTAGAAAAACTTATTGTAATTGTTATAAAAAATATCAGATTTTAAAGCAGAGCTTGATATTTTTGTCAGAAATTTATCTTTGTTTGTTCACATTAAAAAAAACTTAAAGTAAAAACCAATGAGTTCATTTTCTGAAAGACTGTTTTCACTCATTTATTTGATGACATGTATGTACACTATTTGATTTGCAAGTCAGTTTTAATGTAATTATTTAATTTTACATTCTTTTTATATAAATAATGAAATATTCCAAAAGCTTCAGCTGAGTCAAACCACTATGAAAAGGTGTTTTAAAACCATATATATATATATATATATATATATATATATATATATATATATATATATATATATATATATATATATATATATATATATATATATATATATATATATATACCAGTGAGTTAAATTTGGCAACTTCTCACCAAAATCATAGTGCAAAATTAATTAATTAACAATACCAGGAGCAGTCTGGCTACACAGTTTATAAAATATGCAAATTATTGCAATGAGAAATGTAAAATATACAAATTATATAGTCAATTTGCTTCAAATGGTGTCAGTTAATTAATTTTGCACTATAATTCTGGTGAGAAGTCACTGAAAGTTAACTTGGTACTATAAAGTTAGAATACCTATATATATATATAATACATATTTTGCGGGTTCATCCATGTTAAAGCCATCCACAGAGTTATAAAAGGTAGAAAGACGGTTGTAGAGGCGCTACAATCTCAGATTTGAATAAAATGTTAAAATTCCACCAATAGCAAAAAATGTTAAATTTAGGAATGTTTTTTAAAAAAATCTTTCCAAATAGGAGGAAGTTTACATGTATCATCTCGCTTATTGATACAATCTGGCCTTTTAAGTATCTCAATGGCTTCTCTAATTTTGAATTAGTAGAGATTGTCACATCTGGATATGATCCTGGTACTAGAAAAATCAATTTTATGACCTGAATCTATAGTATGGAGTGAGAGAGCTGATGATGATGAGTGTTGTTTAACTGCATTAGCATGCTCATCTCTCCTAACACTGATGCGACGATTACTCATACCTATGTAAGAAGCTTTACAATTTTTACATGAGATTTGATAGACACCATGAGATTCAAGAGGGATTGAATCTTTAGGCTTGGTTATTATATATATATATATATATGTGGTATATAGCCAATATATATATATATATATATATATATATATATATATATATTGGCTTGAGTCAAGATCAAGTTTTTGGAGTAAGTACATTTTTAAATATTTAAAAATATCAAATGTGATTTTTATACAAAAGTATTTGTTTAGAAATCAAGTCTAACTTAATGAGTTTTAATATAAAATAAAGAATTTATATAGCTGTGAAGATTGAGAATATTCAAAAACACTCATCAGATAGAACAAAAACAAAAGCAAATTATTAACAGATGCATCCATAATTCAGTTTATTTTTAAATACATATATAAATTTTGTCTGTCTTCATTTCTATTTTTTTTTAAAAAAAAAAATTTAAACGAATATGCACACACAATGTTCTTTGTCATAAAACCAATCTGTCTCAATATATATTAAAACTAAATAATGAAATTAACTCTACAAATTTAATATACCAACATATAAATACACAAATAACAATTACCTTGCTGCATAATTATAAAAGCTACATAAAATGATATGCCTATTATAATTAAGATATAGTTATTTATTTACTTATTTATTTTTCCATAGAAAATTGTAGAGCAAATTATCAATGTTTGATTATATATTTATACAAATATTATATATCTTTTTATTAAGAGTTATTTTGGATTCACATCATTTTACATAATATTTATATTTATGAAATATTTTATGAATACTGTATACTAAATAGAAGACTTTCACAAGTTTATCAGAAATGCCTTCACTTGCCATGGCCTATGATTTGAGTTTTAATCCACACTATATACATTTAAATGGAGGGGGGGGGTGACAACCAGTGTTATATTTTTTTCTTCAAATAAATGTTTTAAAGCCAAATTGAATTTGATATTGAATAGTAAATGGATAGTGCTATTATTAAATGTAGATAGAACAAAAGCAGAAAACATGCTTTCCAGCAATTAACAAACCTGACTTGAGTTTCAACTCATAACACATAAACTTAAATTTTATTTGAAAAGATCATAATCAGGGTTTAGATTGTTTGTTTTTTTTTCAAGTAAATGGCCTACATTTAATCTGAAGTTAATATTGATCAGTAAATGGATATCTACCATTTTTAGCTGTAGGCAAAGAATGAAGACAGGAAGCATTCACTATTCAGCAATTAATAGGCCTAGGTGAAAGATACTTTTTCCACCGTTGCTTTTTATAAGAATAAAAAAAAACTGTTGTAGAGATCTTAGCATTACAATAGGATATTTAAAAGCTGTTTTTACTTACCTTTCTGACACTTGAAATGTAAAAACAATTTATGTAGTGAAAAATATTTGTAATTTGTAACAATAAATTAAATTATAGCAAAAATCTACAGAAACAATGGTTTAAATGGAAATTTACATTTCATAAGCTGGGTAATGATCAAGCATTACTGACTTTTTTTCAGACTTAAACTTCTATATATATATATATATGCACACATGCATAGAAGTATTCTATTATTGATATCACAGCTGCAGAATATTAAGAATCGTATAATTTTTAAATGTATTGTTTGCAGAAAAAGTAAATGCTCAAATAAAGAAAGCAAAGTAAGACAGGAATTGATGAATCCATTTTTAAAGAAGCACAGCGAGCGCACGTGCACACAGAAAAATATCACACACTGGCATATTTTTACTCTGTGTTTTGATATTATTTTTAATAATATCATTAAGCATTATTCACATTAATGTAAAGTTCATTTTAAGAGACGGTACCCTCAAAGAGTTTTAATTTAACCAATCAATGATCACAATTATGATAACCTTTAAAAAAAATGCAAAAACTAGCATCGCTTCTTTATTTTTAGCTTTAAAAATAAAAACGAAGTCACTTATTCTAAATTCAGAACATAGAAGGAAAAAAAGCTAGGAAAGTATTAAGTAAAAATGAAATCTCTAAAAAAAAGATTTTAAAATATACATATCGCTTTGACATTCATTGTTTATATTATAATATGTTTTATTGCATTTACTAAAGACGTATAGAAAGAAAATGACTAATAGATAATTAGTTTATTTAAGTTATTTTGTTTATTTGTAATTGGTGAGACTATTTTTATACTATAGTAATCTTGAAAGGAATATTTAGAAAATTAAAGACCGCTGAATATATACTGTTGGAATAATTTAATTGCAATTAGAATATTACAAATTCACAATTTTTTTGAGTAACAATCTTCAGAATTATATTTTATTTGTTAAATAATAATAATAATAATAATTTCTTTTTTTAATTTTTAGCTTTTCAAAAATGTTGTATTCTAATAGCGATATGATTTTGTTAAAATGAGAGGATTTAGATAATCAATTAAATTTAACTGAGACAGTACATACTTTTTAATTTAACCATTTACAATGTTCTATTCTCACTTTTTTAAATTAAAATAAATCTATATAATGATAAAAAATAATGTCATTACTTTTTAGAAATGCCCGGTGTAGTTTTTATTCATGTATATATTAAATCTTTTTATTTCGTTTACTTTAACAGGCTTAGAAATCTAAACATGTGATTGCCGTTTTAATGGCGAAAGATTATTTGAAGTATTTCGTAAAATACTGATATTTATTATTAAATTTGTATCATTATTTTAATAACTCATTAGGTTAAATTAATGTGATTAAATATCAGCTTTACGACGAGATAACTTATCCGTTTTCTTCTTTGTCTAACATTCGTATAAAATATTCTTTCGTATATTGCATATTTTAAACAAAATATACAAATAAATGCATATTTCGAAAAAATAAACTATTTTTCATATTTTATTATAAAAAAATATGTACATGTTCATTTATATGTGCGTATATTAGAACAAACCAAAATAAGCATCTTTACAACACAAATTGATTTAGATTTTAGATTGAAATAATACATTATTTATGCCGATGATGCTTACGATATAAATTTAATTCAAAATATTATATATTTAATGCAATACATATTCGATGTTAGGAGTGTTTCTATTCACAATATTTAGAAATATAAATATTATAGAAATAAAATAACTTAATATATATTCTTTATTCTTTATAGTGAAGCAAAAATTTTGTCTTATATTATTTTTAATTATTTTATAAATATTGCATTGATGTCTGTTTGTACAAGTTCGTAAGTATATGTATATTTAACGCGTCTGTCCATATAATGTATGCTAGTTTATACATATAGAAGTGCACTTGTTATACTTTTTTTTAATTCATCATTGTAAATTCTTTATATTTATTTATCCTCATTTTTGTAATTCCCTATGTAGTTTAGTGGCTGTATTAGGGTATTAGACTCTGGATTGTGAGATTCTTAGATTGTAGCGATGCTAGCATTTCCGGTACTGTCCTGTACTGGATGTTCTTATGGAGCAATAAGATATTTATTATTATTATGCTTTTTTGAAATTGATATTTTTGTATAAAATAGTAATAATAAAATCTTGACACAATACATTATTTATTTATTGTATGGATAGTTAGTACTCATGAGGTCAAGTTGACATTTGAACATTAAAGGGAAAGGTGAACGCATTTTAATTTTTTTCATTTAATAGACTACACTAGAATATTTGTTTTATTTTCTTCAGCTGGAAATTTCTTCAGAAATCTTTAGTTCTTGAATCCATTTCTCTTAATAAAGGGCTAAATTATTTAATGCATGATTCACATTATATTTTGTTTATTATAAATATATATATATAATTGAAAGATGACATGATATAATGGCTATCCATTTGTCTGTCTTGAACATAACATGGAGTTTGTATCCATGTGAAAATTTACATTATTAAAATACTATAACTAATGATTTATAAGTAAATCTAGATTTTTCTATTTCTGACAGAGATTTTTAAGTATTCAGTTAATCATTCACTTATTTGATGTTACATGTGTTTTTAGCTATTTTAGTTGGAAGATGAAATAAGATGGACAAACTATAAAATGACTTGGCAATCAGTAATGTCATTCTTTCACTGTTGTTTTATCTTAAGATACTAAAAAAAGCTTAAATTTATTTTATTATTTTAAAGCATACTACCCTACATTTACTTATTTTTAAATAATAAATTTTTCTCTTAATTTAAAATTATATGCTCTGAAAAAAGAAGATCACTTCAGATGCTGTATCAATTGAAATTATGATTTTATAGATTTTATTACTTTTATGTTTATGTCTTAATAATTTTGCAACAAATTTTATATGTAAAAATGTTACAGACTGAACTATCACTATTTTTTTTCTTTAGTTGATTAATTTAAAGATTATTTATAAACAACAATTGAACATACACACACACACACACAAACTGATGCTAATAAAGTGCATGATCTATCCACTTAAAGGAGCTACATAGTGCTGTAATTAGCTAAATATTTGTATTTTTGGAATTTCTTTTCTTATTAGTTTGCATTTAGCTACCACCAGTATTTAACTTATTATCTGTTGTTTTTTTTTTTTATGACTATAAACTACCTTTTGCATTCCTTTATTTAATATGCATTTTGTGAAGGAATTATCTTTTGATTTCTTTCATTTAATATACATTATTTATAGAAATATATGTATATATTTAATTTTATTTAATATATACTTGTACCAAAAATTTAAAAATAGATTATTTTTCTTATGAATCTGCATGTCTCCATACATTTTATTTATTATCAATGTATTTGTTTGTTAAATAATTAATATTATTTTCATAACTAAATTAAGTTTATTAGTCAATTCAAAAATAAACACAGACACTTGATTCATTTTTTCCTCATTAGCAATGTAGTTTAATCAAATGGAATGAGCGCCAAAAATTATCTCTGTGTTATGTATATACCCCCCTAAAGGTCACTAATTTATAAAATAGTCTCTACAAGTATTTATGCACACACACAAGTATGTATATAAGTAGTATATATATTTAGATTAATTAAAAATATTACTTAATTATACTTCAAAGCTCAGAACTTAATATTTGTCATGCAGCAATGAATATTAAAAAACGTAATTAAAAAAATTGTACATAATGACAAACTGACACCAAGACAACATCAGTAGATTTTTGCAGATGAGATTATTTCAGTAAGCAAAAGTTAAAGTTGACTTTTAGATGCATTACCAATTGGTTTCAAATTTGAATCTTAAGTCCTCATTAATAAAGACAAAAACCATAAATCAGTGAGAGGATTGGGATTAAATTAACTTATCATCTATTGAATGTTCAAGCTTACAGTAGATAGTGCTAGAATTGACTTCAAACAGACAACTATATATTATATAATACAAAGATCTTATAACAGTGTACAGTTGAACATTTTTTTAAGAAATCTAGTATACTTTCTATATATTAGTGTCATACTCATGCTTATCAATATTTTACTGCTAAATAACTAATCAAAACTGGTAATGCAAACTGAAACCATATCATCAAATAATAACAATACTATTTGTTTAACTTATGATAATAATAACAACCTAAATAAAAATATTTCTATATAAGTTATATATTATTAATATTTATTTGTACCATTATTATAGCTTGAAATTATAAATAAAAATTTATTTTTGAAAAAACTTTCATTCATTTTCATAAAATGAAAATATATTAATATACTTTTTACAAACGAAACTAAAGTGAATATAATATTAAAAGATTAATATATTTTGACACTTGAGTTTGTGAATTGACACTTAAGTTTGTGAATTGACCAATTAAAAGTTTAGTCTTTTACCTCACTCAGCCAATAAAATAATCAGCAAAAAAGAAGTTAAAGAGATAATTTAAATTGTAAATGCTGTTATAGTAAATGAGACACTACCAGTAGTCATTCATTCAAAAATATAATAATAAGAAATTTAGTTATCTTTATATATTAAGAATATTGTCTTGAACAATTACAGCAAGAGATATGATAATAAGTCAATCCAATTATTTATTGTTAAAGAAAGTAAATAAATTCCTTCTTATTTTAAATTTTGTAAAAAGTATTTAAATGATGATGATATAATAAAAACAATCACAAAATGAAAATATATAACATTGAATGCATTTAAATAGTAAATGCTGTTATAGTGTATGTATATATTGTAATGGAACATACAATCACTCCAATAGTTGGGAGCTAATTGTAATGGACAATTCTCTTCCATCATAATGTATCTCAGATCTTGGGTTATTTTATCAAAGTATTTATATAACAGAAAATAAACTAGTCCAATTGTAGAATTTCAATTGTAATGGACTGGATTATAATGCTAAACTTTTATTTAATGATCTTACATATATGGGCAGCAATTATAATAAACTGTATCAATGCATCAGAAGATACATATGACACATGAGTAAATATGGTTTAACCATTGATTAACAATTACAATATTGCTTATCTGACTAGCTATGCATAAAGTATACCTGAATACAAAAGAGCAATAACAAAAGCGATATTAAATGATTTACTCACAGGATTAACTTGATCAGTGATTTAATTATTTACCAAAATATAACCAAGAAACAAAGAGAATTTTATTGAATCCAGCCTAAATTGAGAAACAAAGATTATATGTAAAACAATATTCCAATTAATTATGGCTTAAATAAATGATTATGAAATTGAATATTAACAAAATACAAATTTATTACTCAAGTGATTGTATGCCTCACACATTATGTACTGACCTCTGCACTGAAAAGAAACAAATAAAGACATCAATAAATTTCAAATAAATAAGAGAATCATTTCATTTTAACAAATGGTATATGCTTTGTTTTAATTGTGGTTTGACTTTCTTTTAAAATAGCAATAATTATAGTAAACACCTACAATATTTTGTTTATCTTTCAAGTTTTCATTTTAATTCAGTATAATTTAAATTAACAATATGTAATAGCAATAGGTATGGAATGACATTTGTGTCTGCATAAGAATCATCTATTATTTAACACACAAAAGTTGTAATAAAGAAGAAATGATAAAATCATAATAGCTTCTTAAATTAATAATTTAGAATCAGTGACATTTCTCAAGGATAGATCATTTAACCAAAAAAATTATAAGACTTTTTTTATCACTGTGTTGGATATTTATCTGTTCATGTTTGACTACAAACTATGCTTCTCTTTTGTATTACAAGTACAAATTCTTTGTATTCATTATTTGTAATAGGGCTTCTATCCTGGCTCATAAATTCAATATATTCCTTTATAACTTTATTAATTCGGGCTTTATTAAACATTTGTCAGCATTTCACAGTTCACTAATTATTTAAGGCGTTTGTCCATTCCAGAGTGAGATGAAATAACTTGACAAAAGGTTTAAATTGGTAGACATATAAAAGCATGAGCTTTCTGTTTTAAATGATTAATTCGTAGCATTTTCCTGTTTATTATCTGGGTTAAATTATGAAGAATCAATTAAAATGATAAACCCATTTGCCCATTTAGTTTATGATTACTTTTGATCAGGTATCTGAATAGCTATTTATTTCAATGGTTGTCTATTCCCAAATACTTGCTTGTCAATAATTTGCATAATTTTAAATAGATGTTATAATGAAATAGGACATGACAAAAGAGTTTGAACCCCAAATCCTAAAATTATTTTTAGCCCACCATTCTAATGATATTTCAAAACCAATAAATGTTGTATTTATGCAAAAAATATTGTGAAGAGAAGACAATGGCAAAGTTTTTGTTTTCCTTTCTTTAGTGGCAATTATCAATCCTTGTTGCTAAAGTATTTTTTATTGTTTAGCTCAGTTTTTAATGTGCTGCTGACCTCAATATTTTTTTATTATAACACTTTTGATTTTTAAATATTAAAATAAAAAGAAAAAATTACATGTAAAAATTAGCTTTCCAGTTTACATAAAAATATATAAATGAATAAATAAATAAATAACATATAAAATTACATCGCAAACAATTTCTAAAATAAAAATACAATCTAAACACTATTAGAAATTTTATATGCCAATATCTATATAACATCTACATACACACAAATATATAATTTTTTATATCATTACTGTCATTAAAATTCCACAATTATAAACAAATGCATATGCCAAAAAAAGAGAATTATATAACAGTAACAACAATTAACAATAACCTTTATACAAACTCCCAAATCAAAGCTAAATCAATGGTTTTCTCCTACCCCCACCCCCTTTTTTATTTAAAGAACAGTGACCCTAAAGATAGAAAGGGTGGATCTTTCCATTCTTTGCAGTATATATATATATTGTATTTCCAATTTTTGAAAACTCTCCTCAGAAAAATGAAATTCATAAATAAATACATGTGTATCAAGAAAAGCTTGTTTAAGATTTTAATAATACAGTATGATGAGCATGTTTTTGACTATCTGGTAGTCATATTCATAACTATAGTTATCTTAGAAAGTTGTGAGATTTATAGAAGAATCACAAAAGTGATGATTTACATGAAATTTAATTATAAGATGTATATAAAGTGGCTTAATTTAGCCACATTTTGGATAGGGGAACATAGGATGCTTTTTTGTTGGTTACATGTATGTTGTTGGCAATTTTCCAGGTAACTTTTACATTTAACATCATTTGATTTTGAGGAGATAATACATGTGGGTTCAAAGCTATAAGCATGTTTAGATCATGTTTAAGGGAAATGGATTTAATATATGTATTATTTTTAGCTTGATTGTATTAGTATCTGTGCTATGCAATTCTTGTAGAGAGATTGTTATGAGATTCACTATAGTAAACTGTGTTGCAGTTTGTGTCATCACATATAATTTTATACACAACATAGGAAACCTGTTCTGAAAGCAGCTTATCTTTTGTATTGTCATGCAATTTAGAGTGGGAGACATATGAAGACTAATGCTGTATGTTTCAGTACAGATTTTGTTTATGCTGTGGATAGTCCCAGTATGTATGAAAGTGAAGGACAGGATTTTTATCAGCTTGAATACATCTGTTCCTAATCTTAGCGTAGAACTTTTTACCAATGTGAATAAGAGCTGAATCTTTGAAGCTGATATTATATAAAGCATTGATGTATGTTTCAATATTAGTTTTTCAGTTCAATTGGAATTTACAAAGATTATAATTTCTAAGTAAATATGCTTTGAGGCCTGCAAATTTACGAGCATTAGGAGTTAATGATTGAGGGCATATAACTTCTCACAGAGGGTACATTCCTATCAAATTAATAATTTTTTTTATAAAAATAAAAGTAGAATGTAGACAAGAATATATAATATTTAATGACACATATATATTAAATATGTTATCATACTTATACTTTAAAATAAATAAATAATAGTTAATGAAATAAAAATTAATGACTATTTTTTACTTTTCTAACTTGTAGTTCAATTTAGCAAAAAAAATTGTATATTTAGTATTTTAAAATTGTTTTAAATAAATTAATAATATTGCTTTTGTTATTTATAAATGTTCCAGTAGTTATGTAAAATTATTTCTTACAAAAAAATATTTCATGTTTTAAATATCTAATTAGGTAAAGTTTAAAAAATTATGATAGTTTATCAGGATTATTATGGAAAGAAAAAAAAATATTGTTACTTTTTAATAAAAAAAAACCATCTGAACCTGATTACCTGGAAAGAAAATAGTAACATTAAAGTAACTTAGTTTAAAACCACTTTGAAAGTTGCTATGTTATACTATTTGCATAATAATACCAATATTAAAGTAAGATGCAATCATAATCAGAAACAATATTCAAATAGAAAATTTTATTTTTTATCAAAGAAAGAATTCATTTTGTAGTGTTTTTCAAAAAAAAAGGCTTAGGGATTACAATACATCGAACAAGTGCTTTTTTAGAAACAAATTTATGAAAAGAAAAGTTGTACTTTCAGTATATATATATATATATATATATATATATATATATATATATATATATATATATATATATATATATATATATATATATATATATATATATATATATATATTTAAATTTAAGACATTACATTCTCATGGGATGAATATGAATATAGGTACTATCACATCTTTGAATTACCTGGTTTCCTAGGGATTTGTTTTTTTATTTTCTAAATAATTATTTTTTGTTTCCTAAATAATTATTTTATAGGTGGACTAGCACGAAGTAGAATAAATATAAAAAATATATGTGTATAAGATATATATGTATATAGTAAAATACATATAATAGAATATATATATATATATATATATATATATATATATATATATACATACATACAGTTTTTTTGGTGTGGACATATATAATAATATATTTTTATTGTTTTTTGATATATTTTAATATATAATAATAATGTATGAATGGTTTTAGTTTTTTTAAATAAGTTTTTGTGAAATAATTTTTTTAGTTTTTTTTTTAGTATTTTTTATACAAAGTTTTGTAAATATATATCTTATACAAAGTTTTTTTTTTCTTCAAAATAATCTTTATTTGCACAAAAAGTAAAATATACATTGTAATATAGAGTTCATGTTTACAATCATGTCTGATACATTAAAGACTAATTAGTTATTAAATTAGATGATGAGTACAGGATTAAACGTAAAATTTATGTTATGTTACTTATAAGAAGTGATCTAATTTGGCATATAAATCCCATGGCGTGTAAAGTTTAAGTTTCATGAATAAATAATATACATGGCCATTGCTAAATATTTAATTGACTCCATGTTTGCTCAGCAAGACTAGGCAAGCATGTTCTTAGATCACTTTCTTTAGCTTTATATAATAACTTTAAGAAAATGTCTTCAATAGGACCGGCTAACTCTCTATCTAGCCTATAGATATTAGTTTTGTTATCTGATATGCAACTGTCTGTAATATTTTAGCGCTTAATTTCTGTAAGTAGCAATTTTGCTTTCTGATGAAAAACAGTCTGCTGGTTGAAATATTAAAGCAGTTTTATAGAAGTAATTCTGTGTTTTTATTATATATATATATAAGTACATAATATCAATGGTGCATCATGCAGTAAAAGGTAAGAGAGTAGTAAATGTGGCTATTAAAATCCAAGAAGCTATCAAGCATGCCAGGATGCATAATTTAACACAGTATTATTTTGCATTGCAAATTGATTTTAAATCTGCTTTGACCTCATTAACTGGTCTTATTTATTTAATACCCTAAAGGAGCTTATAGAGGATGATCAATTCTTATTGAATGCAATAAAAAATTACATTATGAATAATAGAATCTTTTATAAAAATTTCATGAGAAGATCAGAGTTTTTTGCCCCAGATAGAGGAATTCCAGAAGGATCACCTTTGGCAGCACTGTTGTTTGCAATTTATGTAGATCCCATGATAAAAAAATAGAGACACTAATAAATGGAATTTATCTGACCCAACTGGAAGTTTTAGTAAAGGTCATGGCATTTATAGATGATATTGTAATAATTTTTGAAAACTGTTATAATATTGATGTTGTAATGAATATAATCAGAAAATTTCAGCAGGCAACTAGAGCATTAATTCAAGTAAATAAATCAGCAGCTTGGCAATTGGTAACAGGCAAAAGAATTCCCAATGAGTTTGTCACCCTGCCTAAGTCCTTCCTTGGCCTATTTACCAAAAACTAAGATGAATGGACTATTAAAAAAATTAGTCACAAGGAAAATAGAGAAAAGAATTAATGGTTTTATGCCTTTTAAACTCTATGAAATAATTAAAACCAAAATATTTAATGCAATTGCAATGGGAGTGCTAGGATATTATGGTCCATGGTTAAAATTATATAATAAATCAAACCACAAGATTGTACAGATGGCAAAAAATTCATATGGGGAAAGAAAACTTATCTCCTCTCTACCTCCCTTTCACTGCTTCTAATAAATAAGGGTGGTCTCAATTTAATTGACCCAAAAGCTTATGTTCAATTTGTTACTGCTAAAGCTTATATGAATGTAGCAGCCAAAGGTAAGTCATTTAATCTCCCAAATGGTAACATATTTATTATTAATGGATTGGGAGCTGAAAAAAGATTGTATCTTACTGACATGTTGATGGCATATAAAGACTTGCAAAATAAACTTGATGTAACCACCCTAGATGGTATTAGATATAAAGATTTTAAAAAAGCAAATTACCAAAATGAAAATAATTGGTTGAGCTGTTCAATAAAAAATGTTTTAAAAAAAAATTCACTCTATCTCAGACATCAATGATATTTATTTTTAAGTTAATCAATGGGATTCTACCTACAACTACCTATATTAATAAAAGACTGGGATTGAGTTTGAATAAAACCTGTATTATGTGTAACAGGCACAATGAAACTTTTATGCACTTATTTGAAGATTGCTATGCCTTTAGAGAAATTAGAATGATGGTCTTTCACAGGTCTATAATAAATATCAAATATCTTATGAAAAAATGTGTTATAAACTTCAACCTGCACAATGTGAATATAATGATCCATACGTTGAAATCATTGTGGGCAATAAGATGTTCACTTTTATTTGATAATAAGAAATTCAATTGTTTAAAAAAATGGATAAAGATTGGGAAAAATACTTCAACTTATCCCTAAAATATTGGCCCCAAAAAACCTTCCAACATGTATGGGGAGGAATTGCTCTCTCCAGATGTGAAATCTGGGAGTAAAACATAAAATAAAGAATGGTAATGTTGTTAAAAAAAGGGTCTAAATCATAAAGAATGACAATAAACAGGTGACAGGAGAGTTAAGTGAATATGTTGCAATGTGTATAATGGACAAGTGAAGGATAATACTGTTCTTTTTTTCTGTACTAAAAATTGATCTTGTAATTATGTAAATATGTTGTGTTTTAATAAAGTTTATTACTTAAAATAAATAAAAATAATTGGATAATGAACTGTATTATAATTTTTATGAGAACAGAAGAAATGCCAATAAAAATAGTTTAAATTCTAGCTAGATTTATTTTAAAAAATTATAGCTGTACGTCGTCTTTAATAAGTGAAATTAGTATAAGCCAAATAAACTTACATTGAATTATGCTAAAAATGAAAAATATATAATGTAAATATAAAAAATCTTCCAGTTGAATATTTAAATAATACTTACATTTATATAAATAATAGGATTAAAGATATGAAAGCAATTTTACTTAAAAGAGTATTTCAGTGGCAGTCCTTCAATTCAATGAACGCTTTTGAAAATATATTAATCATTTAAAGAAGAATCCTAAAAGCTATAACATTGCCTAATAACCAAAAGAAATATGCTTGTCTATTATTTAATAAAATAGTAATGAATTTTTTATTATTGTAGGGTTGTATTATTGTAAAATAACAATGCAATCCATAAGAGAGATAATTATTATATATATAAACCATTAAATAAGAGAGATAATTATTATATATATAAACCATTAAAAAAACAGTCAACTGTTGACAAGGCAAGCTTCTTTTGGCAATATATATATATATATATATATAAAAGGTATGTATGCAGAAGCAAAATATTAGTGTTATGTGGGTATGTATATTATACTTTATTATTAATTATCTATTCCAACTAATAATTTATATGTGCGTATAAGGTAGAAATATATTCAATTAATTTATTTATTTATCCTTAGGGAAATAAAGTATTTTCTATCAGTTTATGATTATTATTAGTAGTGATTTTTTTAGTTAAAGTTTGAAGAATGTTATATAAGCTTCATTTCTGAAAAGTACATACTATTTGTTATTATTTTTAAACAATTGAATTAATAGTCTATTAAAAGTATTTGCATTTAAAAATATTAAATATTGTTTCATTTTTAAAGTTGTGTTTATGCTATAAAAATGTTTTCTGAATGTTCATAAATTACATATTTACTAAAATGTAAAAAATATTCATAATATTAGTCAATATTGCTTAATGATTAAATGCATCAAATATTAAAATCATCTTCATGTATGTTGGCATACATGCAAAAGTATCATTAGCATCATCACCACCACTGTGACCATCACCACTACCACCACTACCATCATCATCATCATTATTATTTATAGTTTTAAATATTTTGCTGATCCTGGAATCTACCTCATTATATTTTCATGATTAGGCACCCCAATGAAGTATTGCTTTCTCACATGTCTTGGTTATATTTGCACCACTTTTGAATGATTATATAGTTAGTACTCATTTGTTCTAAAGGACTTACAAAATTTGTGGGATATTATGAATTATTTGATTTATTCATTTGGCCAAAACATAGTTTAGTTTTATGATTAGCATATAGTAAAATGGTGAAACTGAGCTGAATTCAGGCCCACATAGCTATCTAGTTTGTTAAGCTGGATTTGAAGACATTTACGTGTCTGATAAATTCATGCTTTCAAATTTATAAAAACGTTAGATAAATGCTGACTTTTGAGTTGGTATTTTAGGTCTAGTTTCTAGTCTACCATCCCTTCACTGATATGAGCCATTAAGCTTGAAACCAGCTGGTCTAGAGGTAGGGAGGAATAATAGAGATTTTGAATTCTCTCTCTCTCTTGGCACTTATGTAAACAAAACTTGTTTAGAGCTATTGGTAAAGCTCCATCTAGTGATCACACACACACACACACACACACACATATATATATATATATATATATATATATATATATATTCTTAATACAGGTCATAAAATATTAGACAATGCAGAGATTATTTTTATGAAAAAAAAAAAGAATTGAAAAGAAGAGTAAAAGAAATTTTGATGATAAAATATTTTGAATCTGAAACTACCAATCTCATGAAGACATCCTTTGATATTAAAGCAAGTTGAGTTTTGAAGTAAAAATAAGAAAACTATTTTGTGTGGTATATATAGGTAGTATGTTTAATTGAATTTTACTTGGAAAGTCTATTTATTAGTAGATGAAGCCATGGTTGTGGAAGAAGTTTTGTATAGTTTTTTTGGCTACTATTGTAATGTTATATGATTTTTATTATATATATATATATATATATATATATTCTTTTAATATTCATATACATATGTAATATTGTCTGTAATATAATTTGATGGAATGATTTTAGAAATTGTATATTTTACATTAATTTCCACAATAAAATATATATTTAATAACTGAATCACTGGCTTATTATATATCTGTGTCTATATATGTAATATATAGGGTATGTGAGCACAGACTTTCACATGACCCACCACTCTCCACTCTATCTAATAACACTGGTACACTTAAACACATATATGTTAAAAAGATAAATAATCACCAATATATGTATTTCATGCTAAACCAGCAATCATCAGTTGGTCCAGATTATTACCTCCACACATATACACTATAAGTGATTATTTATCTTTTCAACATATATGTGTTTAAGGGTATCAGTGTTATTAAATAGAGTGGAGAGTGGTGGGTCATATAAAAGTCTGTACTCATATATCCTATATATTATAAAATATATGTTTGTAAAATGTAAAATTGAAATTACATAGAAAAATATATAAGCAGTGTTAAAAAATAAGATAGGTATAAAATGAAATGTAGGAAAAGAATCCCAGAAATAAGTGTTCATAAAGTTGTAGAAAAAGGATAAACTTTGAATAATTAACTATTTAGAAAGGGAAGTACAACTTATTCTAGACAATAGCATTAATTAGTTTTCCAAAATGCCTCAAAATTTGTATTTACAAATCAAATAATTACAATGTTTTTCTATGGCAAAAAGTAACTCATTATCCCATATTTAAAATATATAACAAATATTAAAAATCAGATTAAAAACAGCTGAAAATGTAAAACAGTGATAATTAATGAGGAAACATTTTATTAATCTTATTATTAATATAAATACTAATCTGTGGGAAAGTATAGTGTATTACAGGTAAGACTTAGTTATTCAGTTATTTTTAAAAGTCAATAATTTTTCATTTTCAGGTAACTATATTGTAATTATTATGTGGAGTGAAATTGTTATTCAGTAAATTAAAATGTCTCATGTAAAAAAAATAATTTGTTATAATGTACATATCAAAATTTATTTTTAGAGCTAAATTATATTATCAATGTTTTTTTTTTTTTTTTGTAATTACAATAAAATTTTAAAAATATCAAGAAATTATTATTTATTTATTTATATGAGAGTAACAAAAATGCAATCTTATTTATATAAAACAAACAAAAAAAATGTAATTCACATATTATTGTTTTAAAAATGTAAGTAATTATATCCTTTTTAACAATATTGTTAATATTTTTAATGTCAACCATTTTTGGTTGGGAGAAATTAAAATATCTATGGATATAAAAATATTAAATAAAAATTAATTAAATTAAAATTGTTTTTTTTTTTTTTTGATAATGTACACATTATTTATTTATTTTTTACTGCACATTAATTCAATGTATAATGAAAGTTTATTTTTAATTCCATGATAAATAATTGCTTAAATTTGTGAAGAAAATTATCTTTGCCTTTAGTATGGCAGAAATTCTTTTTCTAAGTACAATAAAAAGAAATGAATAAATTTGATGTCATATTTTTCTACTGATTATAATTTCCTTTATTACTGTATATTGTCTATGTTTGTTTTTAATCATATTATAAATAAATCTCAATTGCAGTACAGGGCATAATTGTGAATAACGTTTTCTTGTGAAAGCTTACCAATAAGTCAGTTTATTCTAGTTACTATTTTTGATTAATTCCAGTATGTGCCTAGAAAACATAAAATGCCAAAGATTAACAAACATTTTAATGAAATCTTGACAAATTTTAATTTGGTGGATTTCTACAACTAACATTAAATTTTAATGTAATACAGCTTTTATAGATTTTAGAAAGATTATAGAGATGAGATATTTTGCTGAAATAAGTTAATTCAATTTTTTTGAATCAATGAAATACTTTTGATATTATTTAAATAATGTGCCACTGATATAAAAGTTTTTGCTACCTTTTTGTATTGTGACTGAAGTGAAAAGCTCACTTATTTGTAGTCATAATCAAGCATATCCATTGTAACTATAATATATACTTTGTCATTAGCAAAAAATCTTATATATTTGTTAAGTTTAAGAGATGGAATTTCTTTCCTCCCAACATGCTTATTCTTCCAGGTACAATTTTTGAGTGACTTTCTCAATTGATCTCATTATATCTAATAATGAGGTAATTGATGGAATGCCATTATATTGATCCATGATTGTCTAAAGGTTTGTGATAATGACATTTTAATAGTAATTACATAGTGGACCTTGTCCATCATCTAATATTAAATATTGAATGTATTCAGAAAAATTCAAATTTTATTTAAATTTTCTAAATACATTCAGTGTTAGTAATAGCACACACACATTAGTGTATAATACAAAACACTAAGTTTCAATTATTATTACCCTTTTTTTTTAGGTTTATTGGCCTGACAAGGTGGAGCATTAGCATGGAAATCAAATATGGATCTCTAGAAATATTGAATTTTAAGGTAATACTCTAATCAGTTGAGCAATTTTTGAATAAATACAACATATTTAGTATGTACTTGATACTATGTTAAACTTCTAATATCTAAAACAGCTGAAAATCAAGTAATTTTCTAATGTAACTGTAAGCTTGAAGAAATTATTCCTAAGGGATTGTAATTAAAATCTTCACTTTTCTCCAAGAGAGCTGAAAAATATTACTCAGAGATAATTGCTTAAACGTTTTCCAAGTATCAAACCTTGCATTCCATTGGTAATTTATAATGCTTTCTAAAAAATACATTTACTGATGTAGACTTTACAAGAGTTTCTAAAACAGTTAAAAGATCATATCAAAAGAAAAACAAGGGCATGACAAAAGTCATACTGTAACAAAACATACTAATAAATATATCATTTAATAATCTTAGTTCTATTCATCTAACAAATAATAAAATTTCTATTCTGGATCCCTTTAGTAGATATATTGACAATCACTCAGGAAATTACTCAAACATTGCTACTAAAACAAGCAGCAACATTATGCTGGATAATCAAAAAAACACCTGAGAGATACAAAAAACTTATATCAAACATATGATGAGAGGAAAGCTATTAAATATCTCAAATAAGACAAATCTATAAATATTTTCCCTCTTAGCAAAAGAAGAACTTCTCACATCATGTCAATATAAAATAGTGGCAAAAGGTCCAATACTGATACAGAAACAAACTTTCAAGCTTTAATCTGAAAGCATCACAATAACTTCATTGATTCAGAACAAAAACAACTTAACATTATATTTTTTTAAAATCTTATCTTTATCTATCTAAAATTCATAAAGATCATTTTCATGGACGATCTATCATTATTTCTAATAATTCATCTTGCCAAAACTTGTCAAGATTTCTTCTTAATAATCTTAGTCCATTGTCATTCATGAAACAGTTCTTTGTTAAGAATTATAAGTACTTTGTAGAATTAATCAAGAACATGACATTGAAAATATTGATATATTGGTGAGTTTTGATGTGAAATATCTATTCACAAATATATTTTGCGATGAAGCGTTGTTTTTTGTAAGGAAAGGATTAAATGAAGATAATAGCCTACAAATTACAACAAGTTTTTTATATTGACAATATAATGAAACTGTTATTATACTGCATAATAACAGCATACTTTCAATGCAACAAGAAATTCTTCCAACAAAATAAACAGATAGCTATGGAATCCGTACTATCAATCCTGATTTAGCAACATTTACATGGAAGAATTTGAAATCATAGCTGCAAATACTGATCCATCTAGATCTAAAGTTTTGCTTCATTATATTGATCATGTTACTCGTTCTATTATATTTGTTATATGAAACATGGTGAAGTGTTATTATAAACATTCTGGACACACAGCAACAATATATCTCCAATTAAATTCACAATAGTATCAGACCAAAAAAAACAATTGGCATTCATAGATGCTATTGAGTGTGACTCCCTCACGACAAAATCAAAATGATAATTTATAAAAAAATATTTAGCATAATCAACCAATCACACAAGAAATGCAAATCATCATGTTATATTATCATTATAAAACAATGCAAATGAAGTTTGTTCAAAAATCAGTGATTTAGAAAAAGAAAAGTTCTACATAGAACAAACTCTCATGAACAATGATTATACATCAGCTGTCACTAAAAAACCTTAAATAGACAAAACAAAACATCAAATGGAAAAACAATTCTCAGTAATGTAGAGTATCCATACATACCAGGAATAACAAACAACTAAAAAAATCTACAGTGAATGTAATATCAAAACAGCTTTCTGAAGTCATGACTTACTATGAGAAATTCTAACATTTATAAAACCTAAACTTGAAGTGCTGAAAAACAAAAGCTGCTTCTATGGAATACTATGTAAATCAGGAAAGATATATATATTGATGAGACTAGTTACCCATTGAAAAGCTATTGAAAGAGTATAAAATGATGATTAGAAAAAATTATATATATATATAAAGGAGATCCTGTATATTGGATAGAAGAAAAAAAGTCAAAAAAAGAAAATTCAAAGAAGCTGATCAAATAACAATGGCAAATAATCCCATAAGTCAATCCAGTGTGAAAATACATAATGACTGAAAGTGACTAATTACATTATTCTTTGGGAAAAAGTGGAAAAATCAGGAGGATCCTCATGGATGAGTATATCAAATTATTAATGACTATTGCCTTTGGAAGAATAACTCAATTGGTTAGAGTATTATCTTAAAATTCAATATCCTTAAAATTAAAGATTCAAGAATCTAAAGATCTAGGTTCTATTCTCATGGTGCTGTCATTTGTCAGGACAGCAACATATAAAGCATATAGAAGAATAATCACACTCAAAATATTCAAAATTTTTTGTTATATACTAATCTAATTGCTATTACTAACAGGTGAATGTATTGGTAGAGTTTGATTTTTTCTACAAACATTCAATATTTTATACCCAATGATGAAATCTTATATATAATTACTTCTATGGATACCTGATTTGTTAAATTGAAATAAAACATGCACTCAAATATAAATTAACATAATGCACATTTTAAAATTTATTTTTAATTTATTTTATGATGGGTCATTAATATTTTTTTTTTTATAATTTTTTGACTAATAAATAAAATTTGATTTTTTTTATAATGCTATTAAAAATATTTAAAATCATTAGTTCATCATTTATTTAATTTTATATAAATTCAGTCTACACTATACAAAATTTGGCTCAAGAAATGTAATTTACAATTGATAACCGGAGTTTCAATAATATATTGTGTGTTAAGATTTTTTTGTTGTTGTTATTGTTTGCACACAGGCATTTTTGATTAGCGAAATTAAATTTTTATAGATATGAACTTATTAAATAAAAAATAGTTTTAAAAAATTAAATAAAAATTAGTGTTTAAAAATTGTTTTTAAGGCATTGTACAAGCTTTAATTTTGTATAGTAAAAAATTATTTGTCATTATATGCTGAATAAAATTTGTATTTTTTTAAAGATATTTACATTTATAATGCATATCAATTTTTCTTACAATGTATAGGAATCCTATCATAGATTGCAATTAATGAATCAAAATTATACAAAGTAAATTTTGCAATTTATTATTACATAACATCTAAATATTTTTAATTCCATAAAAAATCTATATTTCATAATAATTTTCAGAGAGTGGAATGTTGCAATAGTCTTAATTACCAAACATCAGTACTTAATGTAACATAACATGGTTATTAGTATTGAGTTTAGATTACTCTTTTATAGAAATATTTAATTTATTCATAAGCTGTATAAATATAAATGGATTCATAATGTTTTATGTTAGCTAAATCAAAAACTGCAATTCTATACTGAAAGTTTTTTGAAAAAGTAAAAAAATATTCCATCCAAAAAATAATATAGTGACAGTTCTAGTGTAAGATTTTTTTCTTTATTTTAAATAATACTTTTATCAACAAAAATAATATAAGCAATTACATCCTTTATCTTATATATATTCTAACCTATATATATATATATAGATAAAGGATAGTTTTGATGATATATATATGATATATATATATATATATATATATATCATCAAAACTACCCCAAATCTAAAATTAAACCAGACCAGCATAAAAATAATATTAAAACACAACCTAAGGTTTCACTGCTACAAGCAGACTTCTCAAGTGTAAAGAACTACAAAAAAACCATACATTATATATACTATTAAAAACTACCCACAAATCCATTTCCTTCCCATCCACCCTTAATATTAAAAGAACTCTTAAATAAGTTAATTGCTTCAGAATAATACATTTTCAATAATAAAGACTCTTTAATTCTTCTTTTGATTTCATTTCTCTCAAAGAAGACAACCTTAGCTTCATCAAAATCAATAGTGTGGCCTGTATCTTTTTCATGGACATACAAAGCAGAACTAAGATATCTATTTTTAACTCTACTTTTATGAACCTTTATTCTTTCATTTAAACTCAAACTACTCTGACCTATGTAAACCTTCTTACAAAATAAACAAGGAATAAAATATACCACACCAGGAATAGTCTTTCTATCAAAAACTTCTTTTGTATTATTTAATAAATTATTCAATGTAACACCCATTTTCCAAGCAATTTTCTTATTTCCAAACAATTTACTATTTCTACACACAATTTTATAAGAAGACAATTTAAATGGCAAAGAAATAAAATCATATTTTTCTTTAACCTTTACATCCTTACAAATATTACTATTAAATAAAATACTTTTAACAAATTTATCAGAGTATCCAACACTCAAATAATCTTTATAAAATTGATATTTCTGACACAAAGCTACCCCACTAGAATTATTTAATTTAATATTCCTATGACAATAATTCCTTAAAGCAGCTACTTTATGAGATACAGACTGATAGCTATCAGGTTTAATTATAGATCTTAATTCTTTACTTTTAACTAAATGACTGCACAATAAACAATTAGTTTCTATATTTCTAATCACCAAAAGATCTAAAAATTTTAACTTACCAAAATCTAACCCCCCTCCTTCTAACACAAATTTTATAGAAGGATCAAAACAATTAAACTCATTTACAAATTCCTTCAATTTATCATTCTCAACTACAAATAAACAATCATCAACATATCTGACAAATAATTTTACATATAAACAATTCTTTTTAATAATAATTTCCTCTTCCATAAAACTAATATAAACTGAACATACTAAAGGAGAAATAATATAACCTATTATCCACCCTTAAGGTAGAGGTAATTTTTATAAGATTAAGGAAGGGTGGATAATAGGTTATATTATTTCTCCTTTAGTATGTTCAGTTTATATTAGTTTTATGGAAGAGGAAATTATTATTAAAAAGAATTGTTTATATGTAAAATTATTTGTCAGATATGTTGATGATTGTTTATTTGTAGTTGAGAATGATAAATTGAAGGAATTTGTAAATGAGTTTAATTGTTTTGATCCTTCTATAAAATTTGTGTTAGAAGGAGGGGGGTTAGATTTTGGTAAGTTAAAATTTTTAGATCTTTTGGTGATTAGAAATATAGAAACTAATTGTTTATTGTGCAGTCATTTAGTTAAAAGTAAAGAATTAAGATCTATAATTAAACCTGATAGCTATCAGTCTGTATCTCATAAAGTCATAGGAATATTAAATTAAATAATTCTCGTGGGGTAGCTTTGTGTCAGAAATATCAATTTTATAAAGATTATTTGAGTGTTGGATACTCTGATAAATTTGTTAAAAGTATTTTATTTAAAAGTAATATTTGTAAGGATGTAAAGGTTAAAGAAAAATATGATTTTATTTCTTTGCCATTTAAATTGTCTTCTTATAAAATTGTGTGTAGAAATAGTAAATTGTTTGGAAATAAGAAAATTGCTTGGAAAAGGGGTGTTACATTGAATAATTTATTAAATAATGCAAAAGAAGTTTTTGATAGAAAGACTATTCCTGGTGTGGTATATTTTATTCCTTGTTTATTTTGTAAGAAGGTTTACATAGGTCAGAGTAGTTTGAGTTTAAATGAAAGAATAAAGGTTCATAAAAGTAGAGTTAAAAATAGATATCTTAGTTCTGCTTTGTATGTCCATGAAAAAGATACAGGCCACACTATTGATTTTGATGAAGCTAAGGTTGTCTTCTTTGAGAGAAATGAAATCAAAAGAAGAATTAAAGAGTCTTTATTATTGAAAATTTATTATTCTGAAGCAATTAACTTATTTAAGAGTTCTTTTAATATTAAGGGTGGATGGGAAGTGAATGGATTTGTGGGTAGTTTTTAATAGTATATATAATGTGTGGGTTTTTGTAGTTCTTTACACTTGAGAAGTCTGCTTGTAGCAGTGAAACCTTAGGTTGTGCTTTAATATTATTTTTATGCTGGTCTGGTTTAATTTTAGATTTGGGGTAGTTTTGATTTTATATTGACTAGTTTAGCTTTATGCTTGTAATGTTTATATATATATATATATATATATATATATATATATATATATATATATATATATATATATATATATATATATATATATATATATATATATATATATATATATATATATATATATATTAAATTGAAGATTTTCATGGTCTACCAATATAAATGAAATATTATCCAGGTACATCCATGTATAATTTATTGAAAAATATACATAAGCCAATGTTTTGACCAGGTCATGTTGGTTATCAATTGGATAACAAATACTATAATATAATTGTAGAGGCATTGTAAACACAGATGTATAACAATAATAAATTTACTATTAATAGAAAATAGAAATAATAATTATGAAAAATTATTTAGATTAATGAGTTTTTAAAAAAAATTCCAATTAGAAAGTAATTTGCATGTTTCATCACATTTTTCAATACAGTCTGAAACTTTTATAGATCTTAATGTATTCTCTGATCTGATATTGTTGAAGAATCTTACATCTGAATAGTATTCTTGTATTAGAATTATCAATACTATGACTGTATTTAAAGCATGAAGAGATATTGCTGCTGATGACGAGTATTTTTAACTGCATTAATATGTTTATCTCTTCTAGCATTGATATGATGATTATTTATATCTATATAGGAAGCTTTACAAATGTTATATATAATTTTATAAACTTCATGTGCTCCAAAATGGATTGAGTGTCTAGGGTTGGTAATAATGCTATTAATTTTTTAATAAGTGGTATATGTTATCTATTATAATATCTTAGAATATATTGAATTTGTCTGTAGTTACTTTTATATAAGGAGTACAAACTCTAACGTTGTTTATTCTTTGTTTTTTATTTTGATTTTTTAAGGATTTGAATTCAAGTTTGGTGTATTGTTTTATTATTATAGGCATTAGTTAATAAAACATTGCCCATATGATTTATTTCATCTTTGAGATTTGATTTATCTGATAGAAGATTAATAGTTCTAATGAAAATAGTGTTTGAAACAGAAAAAGTTTGAAAATGTTAAATATATTTGGTGACAAGTATATCAAGAAAAGGATGTTTTCCATCAGTTTTTATTTCCATTGTAAATTTAATATTAGGATGTACATTGTTTATATGCAAACCATGTAAGTTGTATTTTCCATATTGTCAGATGATAAATGTATCATCTATGTAACTGAATCAAATAGACATATTTATCATCTGGTAACATGGTAAAGACAACATACATGATGGGAAATTTCTTTCTCTTAAAATACTTGTCACCAGGAAAAAGATAATCTTTTATTTTTTAAAAATTTTCAGAAAATCTACACACTGTGACATATATTTAAAATTTTCATAACATCATCATCCTGCTCAAATCTTTTCTATTGTAAAAAATTATTTTTACTAGACATATTAACCTTCTATCAGATAAATCAAATCTCAAAGAAGAAACAAATCATATGAGCAATGCTTTATCAGCTAATGGCTATAATAATAAAATGATGCACTGAGTCTTAATTCAAATCCAAACAAGCAAAATAAAAAACAAAGAAAAAAACAACTATTAGA
Source organism: Epiperipatus broadwayi (assembly GCA_028023455.1). NCBI lineage: Eukaryota > Metazoa > Onychophora > Udeonychophora > Euonychophora > Peripatidae > Epiperipatus > Epiperipatus broadwayi. The sequence continues at coordinate 297,001 of JAQFVV010000200.1, read as the reverse complement.
GTTTGTATTCCTAATATAAAGATAACATATACCACTTATTAAAAAATTAATAACATTATTATCAAGTCTAAAGATTCAATCCTTTTTGAAGTACATGGAATTTATGAAATTCCATGTAAACACTTTTAAAACTTCTTGTATAGGTATGAGTAATCATCACATCAATGCTAGAAGAGATGAACATATTAATGCATTTAAAAATTCTCATTATCAGCAGCACTATCTTTCCATGTTATAGATACATATATTATTGAGTTTTTAAATACAAGAATATTATCCAAATATAACACTGTCCAACAATATTAGATCAGAAAAACCATTGAAATCTTTAAAAGGCCAGATTGTGTCAACAAACGTGTAAAAAATGCAAATTACTTTCTATTTAGACATTTTTTTTAAAAAAAACCTCATTAATCTAATAATATTTCATAATTCTTATTTCTATTGGGTTTTAAAGTGCCTCTACAATTATTTTATAATATCTATTACCCAGTTGATAACCAGTGTAACCTGGATGAAACATTGGTTAATATATATATTTTTTAATAAGTTATACACAGATGTATTCGAATATTTCATTAATATATATATATATATATATATATATATATTAATGAAATATTCGAATTATACACAGATGTATCCGAATATTTCATTAATATATATATTCAATGCAACATGTTGTTTTTATTATTGTTGTATTTGCTTGTTTTTTTGATCAAAATAACAAATATAATATATTTAAATATACATAAAACTTAATTCACTGACAAAAACATTACTTTTTGTATATATCTTTATATTTGAATTTATATTTTCCTTTTGTTTTACCTAAAATTATTTAATAATAATTTATGATTTTATTGCTATCAATTCTTTATATATAGTAAATAATCAGACACATATAAATGATTGTGGCCATTTTAACTCCAAAAAGAAAACTAAAGAAAGAGAGAGAGAAAATAAATTATTCTAGAAATAAGTTTTGCAATGATTAAAGCTGTTTTTCTTATAAATGCTGAAGAAAAAGATAAAAGTTCAAACTCAATCCAGATAGAAATTTCCCCACAATCTCAGTATTTATCAAAAAAATAGCCTTGATAAAATCAGAGACCCTAGAAGTATAGAGATCACATAAATCGCTTTGTTCTTAGAAGTTTTCTAGAAAGGAAGTGATTATTCATGCAAAACTTACTCTGCTTTCATTTCTATTACATATATGTTTAATGTTGTGTTTATTTAATATATATATAATATATATATAATAAGTATATATATATATATATATATATATAAGAAGTAAGTAATAAGTACGGCCAAAACGAGGTTAAAATAAATTCATTAATATTATTCTGCTAGGTTAACCTTTGACACAGAGTGCCTGTTTCAAAGTATAACTGGTAGATAATTAGCAGAGTGTGATAGTAATTTTGATTATAAAAGGTTAAACTTATAGTGTTCAAAAGATTTGCTTGATTGCATGTATAATACTTAATTGCGAAATGCTCTTTACTCTGCCATTAAATAACCAATGACTATTGAGGAGTCATATATTTATTGCATATGTGGAATTAATTAAGTGCTAACTCTCTTTAATTTTATATTTTGTGGTTACTCTTGAGGCATACAATCCTGGCAGATGTGATTTTAGAAGGATGACTGACAAATCTCTCATGCTCCAAAATCACTGAGCTGTATGAGGAATATGTTTTTGTTCTATTATATAAATAGGCATGTTGAAAAACTCTTGATTTTAAGTTGGCTTGAATCTCACTGTAGTATTTGTTGTTATAGGATAAAAAAGTCTATGGCATATGCTAATTGTGCTTTGTCATCTCTGCAAATTTTATCTTTCAAATTATTGATAAGTGTGTTGAGGGATGGAGTGCATCTGAAAACAATATTGAAGATATCAGAAAGAATATACTTTAATTTCAAGTGGATGTTGGCAATAAATGACATATTGATCCAGGGTTTCAGGTCAGGTGGTCTATATATTTGTGTCTATTGTAGAATGCTCTAATTTGTTTGTCGAGCATGGTGGTAGAGTTGTCTTTGGTGTCTACTATAAATTTTCATAGTTTAAAGTTTCTAAATAAGAAAACTTTGAACTGGCTACCTGATATTAGAATGTGATCTTTAATTGTGGATGTAATTAGTCTTTAACACATGCGTTTAATCACCATTGAATAGTTGATGCAGTGAAATTGTCTGTTTAATTCAGGCCATATATATACTGTGTGTTTTATATATATATATATATATATATATATATATATATATATATATATATATATATATATATATATGATCATTAAATGGAGCTTTATCAATAGCTCCTAAACAAGCTTTTTGTTTACATAAACGCTGAGAGAGACAGAATTCAATATCTCTTTCATTAACTCCAACCACCAGACCATGGTTTCAAGCTAGTTGGCTCACCTCAGGGATGAGTAGGAGAACAGAAACTATATATATATATATATTTCCAGTGCATACCATTATCTGAACTAAATATCTAATATCAAATCATTTCAAATATTAAGAAATTTTCAGTTATGTCCTTTTTGAATGAACTATTTTGAGTCACAGACTCTAAATGTTTAGTCATAGAGAGCATAGATTAATATTTCTTAATGTGTGAGGTGATTTATATATATATATATATATATATATATATATATATATATATATATATATATATATATAGTATATATATATATATATATATATATATATATAATGTGTATGTCTGGAATTAAAAGGAGAAAGCACTCTTTCTCAGGCTATGAATAAATGCACTCTGTATGTTGACAAATTGTCAAAAATAAAATTATCCATTTATTCTTAAAACAACCTTTTCTCAACGTAAAGACTACTATTTTGGCATAGCCTGAGAAAGTTGTTTTATTTTCTTACTTACATATATATTAGGTTATGCTAATTTAATTTGTATATATTATAGCCCTAGATTGATCTGATATCCAATTTATTTTATAATTTGTCTAACAGATTGTATTGATGACATTTTACTTTAATTCTATGACAGCTTTCTTTCATCATCTAATATTCATTGTTAAAGATCTTTATTAAAATTCAAACTTTCTTTAACTTTTCATATACATTTCACCATTAGTTATAGTTGCAATTTATTTATTATAATCACTAGTTAGCTTTCTGCACTTATTTGATTTATATAATTAAGGGTTTTAAGAGAAATTTGAATTCAGACTTTCAAGATCTCTACCATTATCCACTCCATCTTATACAACTAATATATACAAGTGAAAAAGATGGATCACTGCAGAAAGTTTGAAAGTCTGAGTTCAAATCCCCTCCAATGACATTAAAGTCAGTATAGTCAATATATTTATATTTACATTATTAGTTTAAATTTAATTTGCATAAGGACATCTACCTCCTACCCCATATTTTACCTAATTTATTTAAATTTAAGTTTGTCACTTTAAAAATTTTAAATTCTCTCTCTTCAAGTTTAAATTAATTTACAGTTTTAATTTTAAATATTGGTCACTGTCTATTATTGAAGCTTCTATTGCCCATATAAGCTTTTAAAATGATTATTTGCTACCCAATATAAAATTTATATATTATATATATATATATATATATATATATATATATATATATATATATATATATATATATATATATATTCTCTCTCACATTACACTAGTATTTTGATGATACATAACATAGTCATATGTTCAAACTTTAAACACACTTAAAAAAATTATATATTTATGTGTATTGTGAAAGGATTATTCTATTATTTTCCTTGAATAACAGCTAATAATCTTAAAACTTGTAATGTACACTAAAAATTCTCCTTTTATACTATTTACATATTTTTTGTTCGTATTTACTACTTATTTATATATTTAATTCAGTTTTGATTATGATAAGTGTTTAATAAGATAATTATATATGAAAGTTCAGGTTATTATTCTAACATAGTTAGTAGGTGTTTAAACTTCTTGCACATGTAATGAGACTATGGCTAGCTAAAATACATATAGCAAAAAAGAATAGATGGTTATGATGGATAGTGATTAATGATCTTAAAGCTAAATTGTGTAATAGTATGTAATAAAAGTGCAACAATTATCTATTTACAAACATACACACACACACATATATATATATATATTTGAAAGTCTATTATTATACCATAGTGCAAAGAATCCTAACTTCTATAAAACCTAAATTTAAACTGCTGAAAAAATAATATATTAAATGCCATGCAAATATTGAAAAATGTATATAGGTGAAACCAACTGACTCATTTGAAAAAAAAAACACATTAATGCAACACAAAATAATTATTAAAGAAGAAAAAATAAGAGTGGCTAGGACAGCAGATAATGCATATATAAATGAACATTTACTCATATGGAAATAAAGCAAGAATATTGGTCAGAGAGAAAAAATAAAAAATTAACTGCTCATATGAAAATGACAAATAATTCCAATTGGTCACTGTTAGTATGACAATTCATAATATCTAGAAACTACTCATTAACATTATCCTTATAAAAGGTAGAAAAAAGCAGGAAGATTCTCTCTCTATATATATAAATAGTGAAAACTACTTAGTTAGAAATTGATACAATCCAATATAAAAATAATGATATATACAGTATATATAAAATATTAGCAGACCATGTAAAACATTACAAGTAAAATTTTATAAAAATCAATTAGATAAACAAACTCTCACAACAAACCTGATAGAGTTCTGCAGGAAGTTCTGGTCCTAGTAAAAATTCTGTAAACAATTACAAAGTATAAAAACAATTGTCAAAAAAAAAAAAAAAAAGCTAGGATATTCTAAAAAAAAAAAAAAAACCTAAAAGAATTCCAAATAAAATTATACTGTAATAAAAATCAAAATATTGAAACCAGCAAAGATTCACAAATTATCTGGTGGTATGCTCAGTTGTAATGAGATATTCCAAAATACAATGGAATAAGAAAACAAAAGTTTTTCATAATGATTCATTATGAAAAAAGAAGTTTTGTTACTTAAAATTAAGTGTAAATCGTGAATAACAAAATTAAGATTTCATGTAATTAAGTATAAAAACATTATTATATTTTTTGTGTATGTAATGTTATGGCTACTTCTTTATTGAAGTCAGGGATTTCTCAGTCAATATGTCCAAGAAAAATCTGTTAGCCATCTTACCTTTGCATTCCATTTACCACCCTTTCCCCCATGTTCTTCTGTATCCTGCTCTGTCTCATTTCCATAACATCATTTTTATTCACTTCATGTTCTTTGTATCTAGATTCCCCTTATTTTTTTCCAGCCCCAACATAAAGACCAATAATCCACTTTCTGTATAATCACTAGGTCTGTATTTGTTTTCTGACAACTTCATCATTTGTACTTTTTCTGCTTGTAAGCATTTATATTATATTACTAAATGCTTAATATTTTCCATGGCTTCCTTACATAAGGAGCAAACTAAATCATCCACATTTCTCCATTTATGTGTATATTCCCTTGATGCTAGTAATCCTGTTTGAGCCTTAAATAGTAAACTACTTTTACTGCTATTATCATAAATTAACTCACATTCAATATTCTATGTTTATTTCTATATATATTTATGTGCATTTTACTCTCCATACTAATTTTTCATCTCCTTATTTTTTATTAATACATCTATTTTTCTATTTCAGTCTTTGCCAATATAACACTCAACATTCCATCCTTTGCAAACGTATACTGACATAAAGTCTATATCCAAATCTTTTGCATACCATAGTACCTTTCTTACTCATCTTGTTGCCTGCCCTTTATTCATAACCCAATTAAATACTATTTTGATTATTGTCTTACTATCCTTAAATTGCAATCTATCCAATATTTTCATTTTACTTTCTGCATCTCTCATATAAAAACTTGACCATCCCATTTCTCACTGAATTGTCCCTTGCCATCCACCTATCTGCATCTAATGCATGTCTTCCTACTTCTCTTTGTACTTTTTTAAGTAATCTAACACCCCTTTACTAACACATAACACATCATTACTATAGGTTAACCCTGCTTCTGCCCTTCCCTTTCATACAATTCTTGCTACATCATATTTACTATATAAAACACTGTTAATTTCTTTATCAGTTCATTTCTTTTCTTTATTTATCAATATTTTCTCCCATTCCTCCAAGTAATTCCTTTGATTACTTACCACAATTCCCAAACAGTTCTACCTATTCACCACACTTAATTTTATGTCCCCCAAGAAAAAAATCTTTCTTTTCTCTTTGCCCAGCATTTATCATCATTACTTTTGCTTTTTCTTCACTAAATTTAATTCCCATCATTTTGCTTATTCCTGCACAAGTGTTCAGCACAATTTCTGTATCTTTTCTACATTCTGTGCATAAAAAATATCAGTAAATAAAAAATCTGCTAATGCATGGACTCCTTTGCCATCTACTAATGGTATCTCTGTCTCACTTCCTAATCTTTCTATTACTTTTCCACTTCTCTCAAATATAACAAAAACAAAGTAGGTGATATAGGGCATCCTTGCCTTAGCCCCACTTAATTTTTAACTATAACTGATTCTATATTTCCTAATTAATATGTATAATAATTATTTTTATACAATCTCTTAATAAAATCTGCTATAGGCCCATTCATTCCCAAATTTCCTAATTTAACTATAATTTATTTCTATTTACTCTATGATATGCCTTCTCTATATCTATAAATACCATATATAATTGACTACCTGTATTCCTACTCATTTCTATGGTTTTCACACCTTCCTTTAAATAACAACCTCACTCTTGTATTATTCCAGCTATCTGAGCATTCTGTCTTTTGTGTCATCTTATTAAAGCATGATAATAGATTTAATTTACCCTATTTCCCAAATTCATCACCATCTCTGCTGCCCATCCAGCTAAACCGCTTGCCTTCATTTGCTAGAATATAAAGCAACATCTATCTTTCTTTAAAAAAAAAAACTTAACAAATGTTATGAAATCCAATTTAAAATAATATAAAAAAGACAATTAAAAAAAGCTGAATATAAAGATAAACAAAATTTAAAAAAAACTTGAAATATTAATTGAATATAAAACGTAATTATTTCATCATTTATGTAAAATCCGAAAAGTGAAAGTAAAACGATGATCAGAAAAATCATTCCATTGCACATAAAAAATCAAAACAAAAAAAATTTTATTTTAAAGAAAATGCAATCATTAGTGAAATCAATCTTCCAATCAAAAGGTTTAATCTTTATTATGGAAAAAATGCAAAAAACATTGTTCATAATAAAGGAAGTTAAACTAACGCTTCAATGTTAATAAAAAAAGTAAATATCAGGGAAAACTCACATAGTTTAATAATATTTGTAAAAATTCTAAAACCAACGAAAATGATGTTTTTCCCAGGTGCCTGGTCAAATTTTGCTAAAATGCTAAAGAATTTATATTTAAAATAGATTTGACAAACGATATTACTATAGAATGTGAAAACGAGTAAGAAGTTCTGCATAATTTCTCGTAAATAATGTTAATGCAGTTTAAAAGAATAGATGAGAGCATTTTAAGTCTTACAGTTGGTTTTTAAAATTCTAACTTCTTCACAAATTCTTAAAGACAACAGAAAATCTTTATACATAAGTTTTAAGAGAGCGAAGTGAAATGCAAATTTAATATATATATAAGTATACATGAAAAAAAAGAGTTGAAGCTAATTTATTTTATATATTTGTTTAATTTATATTTAAAAAAAAAACATATATTAATCCTTAACTGAACTTTAAGATTTACATTTGGACTCGAGGTAATCCCTAGTTCAATAAATGATTAGTAATAAACATTAGTGTATATGAAACGCTTGACGTCAAAGTTGTGAGTGCAGAAACTTTGACATTTGAAATTATGATCTAAGAGATTTCAGTAAGCCAACAAATGTGAACAATATTTTTAAAAACATGGCATGAAAAAAATGAAACAAATTGTATGCGCTTCAGTTTATTAAGAAACTATTAAATTTAAGATTGGGCATTTAAGTAATTGTTTTACAAATAAATTATTCACATTCACAAGTTATATATAAACACAGACTACATAAATTATTAGGCTACAATTGAAATTTTTAACAGTATTAAAGCAAAAATGTAAATTTAAAAAAAGCAATTCATTAATCATTACCTTAAATAATAATATACAAGTTCATGAGAATTGTTTAAAATTACCTTCTAATGTTCAAAGTAAATTCTTATTAAAATGAACATTTTACAAATTTTATCTAGTACATTTTTATTTGAAAACAATATTATACTTAAATAAGAAAGATAGTTCATAGACATATTAGATGGACTTCATTATGAGCTTAATCTAAATACAGAAGTTTGGTGTTAATGAAAGAAGACCTTTTGATTCTAAATTTGAAGCCTTAAAGCAACAAAATAGAGCAAATTTCAACATTCACTTTATATGCTGATTACAATGAGATTGTTTATATAATAAATGAATTTGGATGGGCTGCTTACAAACATTCTCCATAGTGAGCTAAATATCTTTTACTTTTGAGTTTTAACCTCAGAAGTCTGATAGTATTTTAAACTCAAATATCAGTTGATTATTTTTGGAGGCAAGAAAAATACATAGAAGTATGTATATATGATCCTATTCTTTCTTATTTATCAAAACTTATAACCTACAATATCTAAAGTACAGCCCTCTTATCCCAAGATTGTAAAGTCATCAGCCAAGATAGTGATTATTGACCAAAAACAACTAAGTTTTTATTCTATGATTCTGTTTCATTTAGCTATTGAAAATTGTATATCACTTGTGAGAACAAAAAGTTGCATGAATTAGATTAAGTATTTAATGCTAAAAAAAGATCATATCAAATTTTATAAAATCAAAAGAAAATTTGCAAAGACAATTGATTTGAAAAATGGGCATGTATTTTATTATTAGAAAATTGGAAAGACAAGTAAAGTGACATTCATTATAAATAAAAAATGGAAGAACAACATTGTAAAGATTGACAGTATATTATCTAGAGTGGCAAGATTAGCTATTTAACATAATGGTGGCCACCAAATGCAGATAATTCAGGTTATTGTGCCATGTGGTTGAGTTTCTGAAGAATAAGCAAAGATTTTTTATTTAAATGCACAGTACTTTTTTGATCAGACCAAACAATATTTTAAATTTTTTTATGAGAAATTTTAATGAGTAGAATGTAAAAGTATCTGAAAGATGAATGTACTGTGAGAAAAATTTAGATATGAAAAAAAAAATTAAACTGCTGGAAAAGAAGATCTTTATATTATGAATTTGTTTTTTTTTTTTGAGAAAAATCTGAAACAGAAATGGACATAGAAGCATATTTATGAAAGTATAAACAGAAATGGATTATATTTTACTATTAGAAAATAAGACTTTCAAGATTATAATGGATTTAAGATTCAGTGTAAAAAGCTGACATTTGATTATTTAGATGTAAGATATGGGTTATTGGTGCAAAACTAAAGACAAAACGTGTTAAAAAGACAGTATTGATAGCTTATATTACTGACATTAAGAAATACTCTATTGCATTAAAGCTAAAACTTGAAAATAATTTTAATATATTAACAGATCTTGATGATGGATAAAAATTTAAACCAAATGAATAAAAAGATAAAAAAAACTGCTATACAGATAACTAATACAAAATCGCACCCATGCATTTGATAATTTTCAACTATATTAGCATGTATGATAAAAAGGAATATGAAAATATTTTTAAATGATTCATTTAAAAGAATTGATTATTTGAAATTCCTTAAAATAATGGAAGAATTGATTATGTTATAATGAAATATAATGGAATTGGCAAGAGAAGTTATAGAAAAGAACAATCATTTTACAAAGTATATTAGTGCATAAGGGAAGTAAAACCAAAGTTTTACAGTTGTAGGAAGAAAAGATAAAACTATGTCTAAAAAGAGGAATGACATTATGCTGTGTCTGGTAAAGAATAAAAAAAATACAATAATAATAACATCTTATGAAGTACCAATTTTTAAAAATGAAGATGTGTCATGCAATTTAATATATCAAGAATAAAAATTATTGAATTATTATGAATATTCTTTAAGAAAAGCAGTTGACAAAATAGAGACATTGTTGGGAAAGCTATATACCAAAATGTCTAAATGATAATAATTTGGAAATTAAAAAATAAATAAATTAGAAATTACACAACTATCAGATTTATGTCAGCTCTGTGCAAGATTTGGATTTAAAAGAAGTGTTAAGTACAGTAGATCACATACAAGTATTTAGAAAAGTTATAGAAAGACCAGAGATTATAAGCTATCAAAATGCTTTGGATTTTAGATTATGAAAAAGCATTTGGTGATTAAAGCTATGGAACACCAATATTTAGATTTGGAATATTTATATATTCTAAAGAATATTTATCAAAATACAACCCTAGCTATTAGGCTACATGATGATATGAACATTTAACATTGAAAAAGGTGTTCAACAAAATGATTCCATATCTTCAAAACATTTTACAGTAGTTTTATAAAAAATATTTTGCTGATTAAAAAAATCTAATATAATAAAAATAAATGGATCTTACTTAGGTCATCTACATTTTGTGGCTGATAAAATTGCTTTTACAAATAATGCTTCATGGCTTCAACAAATATTATAAAAGCTATCAGATAAAATGAAAAAAGTAAGAGTATATACAACAAATTATTGTTTAATAATTTTTCATTAAAGGAGAAAACAAAAATTGATACAAATTACTTAGAAGTTAACAAATATAAATACATCTTGGTTGGATTAGTAATACAAATGTAGGTATCATGGATTAAATTAATCAGAAAATTTTGATATAAGGTTTGTTGCTAGAATTATTTTAATATTAAATGGGAGTAATTTGTTTATGTGTTTGAAAAAAAAAAAAAATTAACATGTAGATGGATGGGGCAATGAAATTTTTTGAGTGTAATATGGAGAAGACTTTGGATCAGGAAAACTGGATTAAATATGAAAATATTAACATTTTGTAGAGATATGATAATTATTAGAAATGTTAATAATTATTCACTAGGTAAAACATAGTCATATAAAATCCTAGTGTATATCTAGATTGTAATTCAAATTTTCCCTTTTTTTTTTTTTTGTAATAATTTAATAATTACCAGATCATCACAAAAGCTTTCCTCTTATAACTATGATGACACATATTAAATTATCTTATTTTAAACCACACTGAACATGCATAAAATATAAGCATGTTTTGCTAAAAAGAGACAGACATAATGACTTGAAAATCATATTATCGGCAATCTAGATACTATATAAAATAAACAGTGTGACCTTCAAATGTTGAGGAACAAATCCATTTTAAATAATCTTCTTATAGCTATGTAAATAAAATCAAAACAATTGGCTTTGAGAATAAAAAAAAAAGCTTCCAGATTATATTTAGAGCCTATAAGCATAAGGGATGTTACAGCTGGAATTTTTTTTGTTTGCCTGGGAAAACTTTTACAGATATATATATATTTTAGAAATAAAATTCTCTGATGGATTATTAACAATACTAAACAGAACACTATTAAAAAAATGCCTTTCAATTTAAACCATATGTGCACAATATATATATTAATTTTTTTTTTTGCTCAAAGTCAGAGAAAGCAACTAAATAAAACAGTTGCACTTAATTTTTCTCACTTGTATTTGAAACTTGTTTCTATCTTACTAACACGAACTCTAATATTTCAATTTTAAAACGATGTTACACTTTATAATAATTTAAATTAAAAAAAAAAATTACTGCATAATAAAAAATAATTTTCAATTATAGGAATCTAAAATTAAGTTTAACATAAAATGCATTTAATTAAATACTGAGTTGGACTAAATCTTTCACATGAGTGCGTAGTCACTCCACTGTATATTCTTTAAAACATGAATATAAAGACTTCTGAAAAAGACAAGCGACTCCCAAGATGCCCTTTATGCTTAAAAAAATATTATTTAATTATCCCAGATTACAATCTTTTACAAATATCTTTATCTTTTGTGGATGTCACTTATATTTGTCAGATATTTTTAGTCATGTTTCAAGAATGGGTAGTAAAGTGGAAGTTTTAAATATATCTAAGAAAAATATTACACATAAAAATAAAAATAAAATTGAATTATTTTATGTATTTATGTTAAAATTAAAAAATAAATAAAATCAGCCAATATTATTATTTAACTGAGATTTAAAGTTTATTTCTGGTCGAGGGATATTTTTTAGTTATTTATCAGAAGTTTGATGTCAAAGTTGCGAATGTAGTCAAGCATTGGTTGCCGGGAGGTCAGCGCAGCTGCCTTGCAAGCAAGCAATTGCTTGCCGACAGTGGTCGCGGGTTCGCGGCCGATGCTTTGATATATGGAGAAAAAAAAAGTTGCGAATGTAAAATATGCGAAACATGTAAATCAACAAATAATAATATATATGTAGACTGGCAAAGAAACTTGCAAAAAAAAAACTAGAATATGTATAAGTATATTCGTCAATTATAAGTATCTCATTTTTGCGAAGGATAAAAAATCTTTCTAAAATACTTTCTTTCACTATCTGAAAGTATATTCAAAGTGAAATGTAGTATTTTCCTATTGTGTAGTTAGAGATCTAAAACCTCTCTTATTAGGTTTCTTTTACTTTATTTCACAAGTACTGCTGTGTTTTTTATTATTATTATTATTATTATCTAACACTACGTTAACATGATTCTTTTAAATGTCTTAATTAAAAACTCAAATTCTATCATGATCAACATTATACGCTAGGGCTGGTCCCATAGGTCTGGCAACAAGACAGCTGCCTCAAGCATTGGATTGAAATAGTCACTAAAGTGAGACATTATACTGAATGTATACGCACATATTTTTAATTATTTTAAATTTTCCAAGACACCCCCCCCCCCTACGTTCACTGCTTTGTTCAGTAGACCATTTAAAATTTTAAAATATGCAGTTTTTAAGGCTTGGCTCAAACATCAAAATTAGTCGGCCAGAAGGATAGTTTGTTATCCGAGGATTAACATGATCATCATTATTCACATGCCATCATCATCGACTTTTCTTTTTTATCGGCATAGGAATTAATGCAATTGATTTTTTAAAACTAATTTTATGAAATAGTTATGTAATACTATTGTTATGAAAATAATCATAACATAACACTTGGCAATCTAGTTTTTTAAAAAATATATATTAGTTTTTCATTTTTAAAATAAATTCGCGGCAATTTTTTATAAAGGAAGTCCACCGACATGCGTGCGCATATTGAAAAAAAAAATTGCATCGAACTCGATTATGGCAGCTAGCGATTTTCACCTTGACATAAAATTCAACAACAGCAACAAAAAAGAAAGACTTAGCTATGATGTTGTTAGTCGGAGATTTTAATCTATACACACAGAAACTGCTAATCATGGCGGCTACTAACAATTTTCGGATCGTTATAAAGAAGAAATTATCAGGCGGGAGACAGTATTATTTAAATTTCTCGGTTGCAGACGATCTGTTTGTGTGGTTACTATCATCATTTTCATTCCCATTCGCGTCTTTTTTTTCAATTGTCCACTTTAATTTCACTGGTGAAAGAGCCGCGTGGGGAAGTCATTTTTAAAGTTCCGGTGAGCAGGCTTTGATTTTGTTTTAAAAATAATGGAGTCGAGCGAAAAGTTCACGGAGTAGCCGGTCCAGGTCAATCCTCATTTTGTGTGAGTAACGACAAATTTGCCTGCTTGAAACTCAATCTCCCACTGAGGATTAGAACAGGTTAGAAGGTTGTCCCCTCGGAAGAAATGGACAGCTAGCCCCCAGCTAATGATCGAAAAAGGGAATACCACTCGTAATTTCTCTATAAAATCCGCAATCATTTAGTCAGTAAATAAATGAGTTTTTAATATAAAATTTAGGTCATAGAATTGTAGGGGCATTTTCTATAATAATTAGATTAACCAAGTAGAATTTTGTTGCTTGTAAATTAAAAAAAAAAAAAAACCCCGCTTATTTTCAAAATCGAGCTATAAATTATTTATATGTACTTTATATTACACATTAACCTGTGTGTGTGTGTGTTTTTAAGTATATATGTTATCCACTCTCTTGTTTTTAATCTTAACCATAAATTCTTTAAATGAAAACAAGTGTGAGTTGTCATTTATAATGTATATAACACTTTATTAATTTACATATATTATTACTAATCATAGGATTTTTTTATATACACTTACACAAAAATAAAGAACTGCAATTTTACTAATAGACATTTGCCCAAAAGTATCTTATATATCACGCATTTTTCATTTAAAACTACGTCGAAATCTTATGAAAATTTAAGCATTCAATGTACTATATTTAAATGTAAACTTGCATGCAAGAGGAAATTTTCATTCCATGTGTGTTCTTCGTTATGGAGAACATGATGCCATGCTTTACTTATAAATGTTTTAAAAAAATTTCGCATGCCCCCTCTTGTGACTAAAATTGCATTTATTTAAATGAAATTAAATATTAAAATAAATATTTCAAATAATTTTGCGACAAAAATTGTTCACAATATTTATTTTTAATTATTATTGGTTAATCGTTACAATTTTTAAAAATCTACCGAAAGTTGTTTGTACTTATTATTAATACAAATTTAAATTAAATATGAACGTTTTGAAAATATTTATTTTAAAATATTGTTGCTATATTATTTTAGACATCTAAGGCAATTACCTAAAAATAAACTTACTAAATTATAATTTTGTAATTGGGGGAAAAAAAAACCCATTTATTTTATGAATTATATATACACATGTTATTATTATAAATTATATAATTTGTAATAGTATTTCTAGTTGACTTTTCAGTCTTCGTATACAATTTAAAAATATGATTTTGATATTATAATGTAGATCCATGCTTTAATACGAGCTAAATGTTCCTATTCAAATTAAGTTATTTGATTTATTGGCACACACAAATCTTTTAATAGTTAATATATATTAAACAAATAATGGAATTTTATTTTCAGCTCACGTTTTAGTAGGAAGAAATAAATACAAATAATTACTATATTAAAATAATTTTAAAAATTGTATTCATATTTTTCATTTTTTTTTTTTGAAATCGAGAAACCAGTAAAATTTTTTTTAGTTTTTATAGTGATATACCCGTATTCATGCTCATTTATTTATATATAATTACATAAATAAATACAACAATAATAAAAGGAGAGGAAAGAAGTATTTTGATGAATTTAAATTAATAAATATGCGTAGTTAATTCGTTTTTTAAAAAATTACTTTAAAATCTGAAAAAAAAAAAAAATGCTCAGGGGCGCACACATTGTGTATTTGTGTGCGTGTACAATGGACAGTGGATAAGATTATACTATTATTTTTTATTTTCTGAATTTCGTTTTGTGTTATAAATTTTCTAATAAAAAGTCCTTACGCAAACAAATATTAAATGAATTTTAAAGTTAATGTTTGCTAATACAAGTTGTATAAATATTGTGTTGGCATATATATATATATAGGAAATACTTTATTACATGTAAATTATTGTATGAATGTATTGCTAATTTAATAGAAAACTGATTTTTTCAAGTTTTCTCAAACTTGAATTATGTCACAGTGACATACATTCTGGATCGTATGTTTCTCTGACTTGTATATATGGGAATTATTTTCTCTTTTATATTAATAATGAAATTATGAAACATTCTTAATCTGTATATATATATTATCAATGTCTCTGTATAATAATATATAGTATATCCTAATTCTGAAAATGATGGTTGACATTCATTTAACCTGAACGTAATATTTGTCTTATGCTTTATCATGCAACAAATATTTGATTTAAGTTTTAATAATTTTTCAGATTTAAAATTCAATAAACTTATGCCCAAGGCTAATTTTGCCTACTATTTTAAACAGATTGATTAATAAATTATCAGACTTTTCATTTAAAGCTTTCCATATATTACTGATTATTATAAAAACTTGAACTGGTATATAATAAATTTTTGTAACAAGTATACATACGCATTTTATATATATATATATATATATATATATATATATATATGTACGTGCACGCAGGCATTTATATACATAGCGCTACACGTCCTAAGTCTGATGTTTTACCATTGGAGAATATATATTATTGCCATTTAAAAAACACAACTAGTTTTCAAAATAACTTTTACAATAAATTACTTTTTATAATTTTCAGATGCACATATAGTATGTATATAATTATCCATTTCATTAAGCAATTAAATCAATATTAACGCAAACACATATGTCTCCACATACATTAATCTACAATGTAGATAGATATAAACTGTTAAAGCATATTCAAAAATAATTTTATTATTTTGCTTACCAGACATGAATATATATATATTTATTTTATAAATAATGTTTTTCTGAAGAAAAGCAGCAGCAATAATAAAAAAGTCAGTCTGATAACTTTAAAGATTATATTATATTCCTGTTCATTTAACCATTAACCCAAATTATTATATTATCTAACATTATTATAAAGGCACAAACACATCTAAATTAAAACTAATATAGAAAGCCTGTGTATCTATAGTGCAAGACTTCATAGTTTGTAATCTAGAATTATACTTTTACTGGAAATTATAATAATAATAATAATAATAATAATAATAATAATAATAATAATAATAATAATAATAATAATAATAATAATAATAATAATAATAATAATAATAATAATAATAATAATTATTATTATTATTATAATAAACAAAAAAAACTATTTTAGGGAAGTAATTTATATATCTAAGTTCAAAATTGCAAACAGAATAATTACATTGGTTACTCTTATATTTCTACAGATATCTTTCATAATTATGTCTTAAATTAATAATTGGTGCCAATTATTTATTGTAGGCATGTAGATTATCTGATAACACAATCACCTCGTATATCTTTATTTAAAAGACTACTCATATATATATATATATAGAGAGAGAGAGAGAGAGTGGGAGAGAGTATATGTGTTTATTTATATAAATATATAATTCTAATAAACTTGGTTAATTTAATATTAAATTCCAAATTTTAAATAGAGATTGGAATAACCAATCTTATAAAATTTTCAAACTGCAATTTAGACTTGTTTAAAATTTTTTTTTTTTAATATTTTCAGTAATAATGCTAATTTATATTTAATGGATATACAAATATAATTTTATGTCACTTATAGTACATTTAATTATTAACAAATATTAAACTAAAAAGTCGATTAATGAATCTAGTTTTCAATGTTTGTCAATATCTTCAAAACTGATTCTAATGCCTCTTTTAGTTATCTAATATTATCGTAATATCTACGACTCCATTTGTCTTGAAATTTATATATATATATATATATACCCAAAAGGAAACCTCATTCTGTAGAATACTATATACATCTACAACATTCACGATCTAAATTGAGATCAAGGCCACTTAATGCTATGAAAGTTTTTATCCGAAAATAATCAGGCTTGTTATTTTTCATTTAAACCGTCAACCTATATAACCAAGGCAATTAACCATTCACATCGGTCGAGAAATGAATATCTAGCTATTTATAGCTAAAGGGTAAAATAAAGATAAAAAAACACTCAATCTATTATCACCGAGCAATTGGCAAGTCTGGTGGGTATTGCTTTCTCCTTCATTGTTATTGTATGAAGGGTTTCTGGAAAGGCCTTTCCCCTGCAGTGGGCAATTGTTATATTTATATGCGCACAAGAGGATAGAATATATAAATAGAGAAATCAATCTATTAAAACTCCTATCAGCTAACAATATTTCTTATTGTTTTAAAAAATAGAAGAAAGTTAATACTGAAATGATTTAATAACCACTTCTCTTTGTTATAAATACGTCTTTTACAAAGCAGTCTTTACTTTTCTAATAAGTTTGGCTTTATAATCTTTTTATTTATTATGAAAAGCTATATAAACGTGGTTTTTATTTAAAAAAAAACCCAGTAGATTCGAATCAATACAGTCTTACAGATTGAAAAATAGTTACCTAGAAACGTTTCAAAAACGGAGAAATCACCACAATTATAGGAGGGGTTTAGATTTCTTAATTAGCCAAATTATTATCTATAATTTGCATCTTTAGAAATAATAATAAATTGTAATTGTTATTGTTATATTCTTGAAAAGATTTGAATTTGTGTTATTAACGTTGCTTTTTAAAAGTAAAAAAAATCTCACCGCAATCAAATGCGAATCAAAAGCCATTTAAAAAAAAAAAAAAGGCTAAATAATTCTACGAGTGAAGCTTCTTCAACTTTTTAACGATGTTATATTTAATATAGTTTAAAATACATCTAAATAAGTTTTAACATGTTAATAATAATTACAAAATAACTATAGTTTATTGTATTTTATGAATTTAAAAAATGCTTTTATTTATTCATATTTTAATAGGTGATTATATATACATCTTCTAGTTCATAAGCTTCTCTGTATGATTTTTTTCTCTCTTTATCTAGGAAATAAAATATTTAAAATAATGTCTGTTATTAGCAATGGATAGTTATATTCTTTTATACAATTTGTATTTAAAAGTATGTATGCATATGTGATAGTTTATAAATTTTGAAATCTGAATTTTAGTAAGATGTAAATTTTTATAACTATCTGTTTGCAAGAAGTTTATGGGCACGTGCATATAACGTCTACAAGTAGTATAAGGCTGATGTACTTATATGAGTAAATTTATTTATTTTGTATGTGTGTGTATATGCAAATATTAGCAAAGTAATTCGTCGAAATGAAAAGTTATTGACTGTATAGTCTTTTGACAATGGTATTGTCAAACAATAATAAAACGTTTGGTTGAGGTCAGGATTAGATTTCGTTTTTTTTTTATCCTATCGTTAACGCGCGCACACACACATATGTAAAACTATTCATCACATAACTCTATCCCATCCACATACTGATAAAACAACCCATTACAACAATTTATGATTGTTTACTAACAATCAGAATAAAATGGTCTCATCTTATTCTGGATTTTGATAAGCAATTATAAATAACTGCGTTAATTATACAGTATTGCTTTAACGATATGTAGATAAAATAGTTGTTTATATATATATTAAAATAAATGTACCAATTCAAGAAATTTGGTTTGGCAGAAAAAAACATTAGTAATGAATTTTTATTTTGATATTGACTAGTAATTTAATTTTGAATTATTATATTGACTAATTTAGCATTTGCTATGTGCGTCTGAAAACTTTCTTATATAAATAACATATCGACATTTTTATTAACGGTTGTTGGAAATTGATTGCTTACCGCATGATTATATTGTTTGCTTGTTTTGTTTGCCTATATAAAAAGTTTATATAAAATAATTTTTTGAATAAACATACATTATTTAAAAAAAAAAAAAAAAATTAAATTTTTTATAATTTAAAAATTTACTTCTGTCTATTTAGAATGATAAATCTGTTAATTTCTAACTAGCTTTAGCTTGGTACTCAATGAAGGGGGAGTATCTATCTTTTGTTTAGAAAAGACGCGTGGTTAGTGGTTAATGAATACGCCTGACATGACTTAAGTTTTAAATCAGGTATGGATGAATTTTGGAACGTTTTTAGTTGACTTAGAATATTTCTTTCGAGTACATGGCTTGTAATCATACCAATTGGCCTTCCAATTATATGATCAGTATATTTGTATCTGATTAGCTATTACATAGCTATTGGGAAAAGACCCTAGTCTATTAAGCTAGTCACATGAATGTTCAATTTCTGAAAAGATACGATTATAAAGTAATGTGTCCATTATTTGTTAGAGGTGTTATATTTTTGTAGCTTATGAGCCCACAGTTACCTTTATCTTTTATTTAGAAAATTTTTAATAGTCAAAGATATTTAATGATAAAGTTTCTGTTATTCCCTTATAATCTTAATCACTAATGTTAGTAATTTGTTTTGCTTATATTTAGAGTTTTATTTCCATCAAATAACGAAGCCACAAATTTTGTTAAAATACGTAGAAAAAAGAAAACACAGTACAAATATAGATGAATAGAAAGATTATAGAGATTTTTTTAAGTATATTTTTTTAAATAAATATATAACAAAAATTTTAAGTTGGTGCTTTTAACAAGTTAAAACATAAGATACTACAATTAAATTAGCTATATATAGTTAATATTTTGCACAATTTATTGTAAGGAATGTGAGACTTAGACAATTATAAGTATATAATGACATTTAAAAAGTACATTTAAGAAGGTCCAGTAAAATTTTAATAATATAACAGCATGATCATAAGACCAATTCATATATTTTTCAGCTTGATGGATGTGATATTAGAAACCATATTGGCAAATCACATCTTTATTGGAGTGAATTTGTGAACGGAAGGATTAATACAAGACTTGTTAAAATGGTGTGTTAAAATGAGGAGAAGGTTTGATACAGAAAATGTTAAAAGACAGTATCTGCATCAAACAAAAATAATAAACGTAGTGATCTATATTTGTGGGTCACAGATTGGTTTGTATGTAAAATTTATCTCTAATATATTATTATTAGTGTTGTTATTTTATCTTTGTTTACTTGGAGTAGGAATGACTCTACTTTTTTACAAATATCTACAGGGCTATTAATAATGGTTAATTGTATTTAAAAAAAAAAAATATTATAAGTTAGAAAAGTTGTTTGAAAAAGAAAAAAAGAGAACCCTTTTAAATAATAAATTTTAGTTGCGATTTTTACTTTCTTTTTTACCTAAAAATAAAAGTCACAACTAAAATTCATTATTTAAAAGTTTTTTTTTTTTTAAAAATATGATTTTACATAATTGCAAAATTAATTATGTATTGTTAAAATCCTATTTCATTTTATAAAAAAACGTTTATTCTAATATTAAATTTATGAGAAATTACTTTCTTGGTTTAATAATAGTCTCTTTAACTAAAAACTTAAAATTGTTGCCGTTTGAAAAGCAGTATAAGTTAAAATTTATTTAAAATAAGAAGCGGTGGTCATTTCTGGGAATATCCAGTTCCAAAGACTATTTACAAATTACTAATCCTTACTTAGATTAATTAGTAATTAATGTGAGCCAAATTAATGAAATTAAATAAAAGTTGAGAAATGGAGTCGATCATATATTACTTTTTTTAGATATATAAATACAAATTGAAGGAAGAGTTAATTATTTTCCTTTATATGAATCTAAACATATTTGTAAGATCTAATAGTCTTCTGGAAATATATATATATATATATAATTTAAAAATAATCAATTTATAAAACAAAATTGATACAGACAATTCAGTATTAATAAAAAATATTTAATATATTAACTTGGCTTTCATTCCTTATTGGAACCTTATTGCAATTCCATTCATGGATATTTTTTTTGTTACGGTAAATATAATTAATAAAAATACACACATGTATATAAAAATAATTAAATTTATTACAATGCTTTTTAAAATATATATCTACAAAATAATCTAAAAAAAATATAGCTCTATAGTTTGTAATAATCTAACAATACCCATTCCCCATTCTAGATGGTCTGGACCCTTTAACCATGTTTTCTTGAATACACAAAGTTTCATATCATTTTATTGCCTCATAATTTTTAATATACTTTACTACCTGAATATTTTTACACTATTTATTTTATGTCCAGTATATTTAATAACATTTAAACAACATAATTAAAGTTCCAGCACAACTAGGTTGATGGGCATTGTTAAATTATTGGAAACTTTAGAGTTATGATGTTTTTAGATTGTTTTGTATATATGTGTACTTTATTAATTATATTTATTGTAATATAAATAATGTACATTGGGTGGAGTTGCAATAAAATAACTGATCATGTGATTTTGAAAACAAAAACATCTTGATAAAGTTGATGTATTACATAATTTTTATTTATAATAAGTTGTCTGTATCAATTTTGTTTTGTAAATTGATTATTTTTAAATTTTATCTATAAAAGGCAATATTATGAACAAATTTTAAAATTGAAATTTGATTTTGTTTAATATATACTTAGATCAAGTGTTAAACAGCTAGAAAAAGTCATATTAGATTTGTTGATGACATGGCAATATTTTGTGGATAGTGAATCCAGAAAAATATTTTACAGGATAAATAGAACTTGCAGAAAGTTTGGTACAAAATAAATACTGTTTACAAAAGCCTTAATAAATAAATATTAGTGACAATATGAAAAGATTAGAGGCTAACATTGACAGAAAAGTATAGAGATAGTGCTTTAAAATAATTGAATATTGGACGGAAGTTGTAATAAAGAAATTAGGAAATAGGTTTTTTATAAACTTAAACTATTGTTTTGTGCTTCATTAAAATTAGATTTAAAAAAGAAAGTTAAAATATTAAAAAAAGATAAATAAGCAAAAAGAGAATAATAAATTAGAAACTTATAAGTATGAATTAGGAAGTCAGTGATAAAGATAAATTAAAACATTCAGTTTAGCAATGAGTGAAAACAAAAAGATTAATAAAAAAATTTAGGAAAAATAATTAAATTAAGGTGTATTTCAAAATAAATTTTATCAAAATTTTGTTAAATGAAACTGCAAAAATAAAAATAAAAGTTTGGAGAAAAAAAAAATCAAGAGAAACCATAAAACAAGGAAAAGACAAGTGTAGACACAATCTAGATTAATTTATTGAATTTTCTATTTAGTAGTTAGCTCATATGTTATTAATTATTTTCATTCTTATTTGTATATACAATTTTTTTTTATATCTTGTTAAAATAGAGCTCTGAGAATGTCCATTGAATAGTTAAAACTGAGATTTGCTTTTTACCATGTAGTATAATAATGTATTACATTTTCACAGGATGAAGTGCATAAAATAATGTGTTATTATTGTTTATTTATATTAGTATATATTCATTTATAAATATATCATCACTCATACAAATACTTTTTTTTTAAAAATGTATAGTTATTGTTTGGATTAATTTTTTTTTTTTTTGTTTATTTTATAATTTTAAAAAACAAAAACAGGTTTATTTAAGTTTGCATGTTTTATTAATAAAATTTTATTATTATTTTTTACAAGTTATGTTAAATATTTTTGAAAATATATAAAATGATTGAATTTTGCTTTTCACTATTTTTACTATTTGTATTTAAGTAGGTAGTCTTATCATATGTTGTTTGGTACTCAATTTCTTCTGAACTCTCACAGCAAAACTCATTTCTTTTTTTTAAGTAATTCTAAATGTTTAAGAAAAATCATTAAAGTATATTTTTTAAAATCATTTTTTTTATAAATTAAATGTTATCTTTTTATATTGAGAATAAATTCTTTTTTATATTTATAAATAACTTTAATTATGTTAGCTTTTCACTTGCTCATCTGATAGACAATGTGAATAATTAACCAGTTACATGCATGTTCAATCATTACCATTACAGAAAAAATATTTTAAAGCATATATATATTAAAAAGCAAAAACTATTTAGAAAAAAATATTTTATTAATATACATACGTTTTTTAATTGTTTTTCATTTGTTTGTTTGTTTTTTAACTTGAGCAACAAAAATATAATAATCAGTGAAAAGACTAAATAAACTTGAGACAAAGAAGAATTGGAGAAAATGATTAGATAAAAGAGTGAAACGATAACAAAATATTATTTAATTGAAAAAAAAAAAAGTCACAAATTAGCTGTTATAAAAATAATCTTAGATATTTTGCCATGTAATTAGTTTTCTTTGGACAATTAATGATGTAAAAACTTTCATTATTTTTATGATGTAAATGTAATACAAACTGCCAGTAATATGATCAAGTGAGTCATTGGCATGATCGTAATACATTATGGCCTTTATTACGAACCTACTTTATCCAGAGATCTTTACATATATCATTTTTTAAAACAATTTGATATAATTGTGTGTATATATTTTCAGAATAATTTTAACAAATATTCTTTCTATATATATTGCATATAAATATATAGAAAAAATATGCAATAGTCTAAATAGATAGATAAACATCTATTAATTTCAGTAATACGTTGCATGTTATATATATGCGTACGCGTGTGCTATTTATATTTTTTTCGCACTCTTCCTTTTTACATACAGGTGTAATTTTAGGAGCAATGTATTATTTCTGTTTCTTTTTGTTTTGTTTTGTCTTCTCAATATTATTTTTCAAACTTCCAATACAATAAATTTACTTATATTTTAAATTATTATCATTGGAACCATAAATGCTAAATTTTCTGCATTCACATTTTTGACATCATTTATTTTAAATAAATATAGTAATGATCATTTCTAATTATTTATTAAGCTGAAGCTTCTTATATATATATATATATATTGTACTTCTAAATAATTAAACGTTTGACTTATCACATTCTTCTGATCAAAAACTTATGCATTAATTTTTTACTTATATATATTTAATTAACCTATATTCAGTTTTTTTATATATCGGTGTATATATAAAACAAGACTTTTCATTATCTTGCTTTATAGCTATGACTGTATTGAATATGTATATGTCAGACTTCTTCAAAACTTTTTTTGTCTATTCATTTCTTGTATACATGTAACAATTCTGCTTAAGAACATTACAATGCACTTTAGTATTAAATATTCAAAAGATAGTGAAATAATTTATATTAAACTGGCAAACTTTCCACAGTGATCAATAAATTATATTATTTTGATTTATGAAAATTATTATTAGGCAGACAGTTTTAATGTACAAAGTCTCTCTGCACACACACATTCACAAATAATAATAACAAACAATGCCGTATTAACATTGGCAGTAAACGTTACAAATTTCAATTATGAAACGTACAAATACTTTATTTGCATATAATTAAAAAAAAATTATGTGCTTTATAATGATTATCACCTTTAATACTTTATTGTTTTATTATTTTTACAATAATTAATCTATAACGGATATTTTATTTGATATACAGTATATAAAACATCATTGCCTTTGATTATATAATTTTCCAAGTAATATTATACATAAATTTATTGCTTGAAATACAAATAATCTATAAAACTCTTAATGTGGCAAATATCAATTTTTGGCAATTATATTTTAAATAAAACCTTTATTAACAAAAAACAAAAGTTATATTAATTTTTACAATAATTATTTACATATAAATTTTAAATTACAGATCCCCACACTCACTTATTTAATATTTAGCAATTGAGTGTTTTCAGTCTATTCAGTATTATTAGCATTTATTACATACGAAGTTTGCTTTTTTAAGTATAGGACGTTGAGAAGACACAACATTATATGAATGAAGAAGATGTTAAATGCTTAATTAAAGAACCTAAGATTTTTTTTAAAAAAGTGTAATGAATAACAGCTGTTTAAGAAAACATATTGTATGTTTTTATTTAGATACTTTGACTTAAAAGTATTATTATTATTATTTTTTTTGTAACAATAAAATTGAAATTAAAATACATTTACAAAAATTAAAAATAAAACTTATATGTATATGATATAATGATATAAGATTGAATAATAATAGGGGATGGGAGGGATATAAAATAATCTTTAATAATAAAAAATATAGTAACTAATTTTTGAATTTCTTATAAAGATGCATTCAGTTTATATATAAAGTGGTTAATATATATAAAATTAATTAAAGCACAATTAATTAAACATATTAACTTAAATGCAAACAAAGCCTCATTGAATTTGCCCCACTTAATACTGACAAGGCAGAATCATTAAGTTTCAGCTTTAATGACCTTGCAAATATTTAAGGCATGAAATATTATGTAAATGTGTCCAGAATGAAGATTTCTCCAATCATATAGAAAAAATTAAACTCCAATCATATAGACAAGGTTAAAAATTAGTCGATTTAGATGAGAATTTCGTCAATGAATCTAAAATTTATTTTCCTGTGAATGTTGTCTAAACTTGTCTATAATATAAGTTCTTGGGACTTTCAGACAAAGCAAGACTCATTTTACTAATATATACATATTAACATATTGCTACTCAAGATGGCGGAATAAGCCAAAATATATTAATCTTCAATTTTATATAGGCATTTTAAATTTTTTTGTAGTTTTATTCTAGTGAATTTTTTTAATATGTTTATAATGCTAAATAAGTGTAACAATCTTGAGGCATCTAGTGTGGGAGCAATAAAAATGACTACTCTTTTATTGCACATATTGCTAAATTCTATGACTAGGAAACATTATTTATTCACAGTAATAGTCATTTCAAATGAATAATGTCTAGTGTTACACAAGCAATCAAAAACTTTTAAATACGTGTTTACTCATTATTAAACTTAAAATGTTTAAAGTTTTGACATGTGAATGTACTCAAGAAAAGTTGAGGTAACTTGGTTATAGGTTATTCCAACCAAAATATAAAAATTAAGTGCATCAGTACAGTAATTGGCCAAATCTTATCATCTTTAGCAATTTATTCTAACTTCTTATATTTAATCATATAAGCATAACAACTTTAAATAACAATGTGATTAAACATAAATAAAATGTCTAATACAATTTAAATACTTAGGAAATATTGGCAAACAAATAGTACTGATATCAAATATTTTATTTTTTGTTTTGATTTAGTGTCTATTGGCAGATCACTTAGTAAAAGGATATTTCATAAAATGAAAGAATTTAAGTTTTCCACATTAAAGAAACACATTATATTTGTACATTGAATAGAAGTATATATATATATATATATATATATATACTTCTACAATATATATATATATATATTAGTAAAAGGATATTTCATAAAATGAAATATTATTGTAGAACCAAGATTTAAAATTCAAATTTAGTGAAAATTGAAATTTTTATTTTAGATAGCCAAAAATTTCTAAGCATATTCAGGTAGCCAAACAATAGTCCATTTAGCTAGCTGGTAAATGACTATTTAGTTATGATTAGCTACTAAGTTTTAAAAAATGCTAAATTTCTAATCACTCAACAGTTGTTAAGCTTATTAATATTGCTTTGTGCATTATTTTTCTGTAAACGGAGGGGGTGTCAAGAAGTTTTTATCTTGCAGTGAATTATTCAAGATTTTTATCTATATAAGTTGTCTCAATTGTTTTTTTATTGTCTGTTATATATATATATAATTAAATGACCTATATTGTTCAATTGTTTTTTTATTGTCTGTTATATATATATATAATTAAATGACCTATATTGTTTAATTAGATGCTCTAATACTTTTTATATAAATTTAAAAAAATATTTCTAAATATTTGTAGAAAGAAAGCAAGAAATGAGTTTTTAAAAAGTTGCTTATTTTTTTCAACATAATTTTTATAATTGATATACTTATCTATCTCTTGAAGCATTTTGTTTAATCTGTTGACATTTAGATTCCCTATTTATGAACATCTTCAGCAAGTTTAATTCATTGAGAATCTGAATTGAGAAACATTTCTCAGCATAAACAGAAAAAAATATTATAAAAGTTTTTTTCAAAAAAAAAATTTTTTTTCATATCTATAATTTCTTTCTTTTGAATACTATATTTCTTTGGTATAATCATCACTTTAAATATTGAAACCACTTATTAAGTATGTGCATGTGCTGTGTAACTTAGACTGCCATTAAGGTTAGTTGCACTGCTAACTATTAATTATAATAAAATTGTTTATCACTCAGGACATCATTTGATGTTTGAGAATCAGAAGTGAGATTGAGCAATGATTCTTGAGTTTTCAACTTTTGAGTCTTCTTTTGATTAAACAATATGGAACAATGCTTTCTACTCATACTATAGAAAACCATTAGAATTATTCTATTTTCAATTCTAATCTTATTATTAACTTTTCTTGCATATGTAAGTAAGTTTGTAAAAAAAGATTTTAAAAATATTATCAAATGTAGAAGTTTAAATAGCATGTCATCTGTTTGAATCTAATTGACAATAAATATTCTAATACTTTGCAAATTAATATTTTATTGAAAATATATGTTTATCTTTAATATACAAAAGAAAAAAACTTGAAATAAAATTTAAACTTAAACTAAAACTATCCCATATGATATAAAACAGTTATTAATCTGAAGAATATCAGATGAAAAGCCATTTTTATGCTTACAAAATGTTTACAAAAATATAAATCAAATACTGTAATAATAAATATTCTATCCAAAGTCACTACAATTATTTATTATTACTAGTTAGTTCTTATAAATAACAACAATTATTTTTTATATTTTCTTTCAAACCTATTTAACTAAAATATTTAATAGAAATTTGAAAAATGGAAATTATGCTAATTAACTCATTAAATGAGAGGATCTTCAGTTAAAGATGGGGATGTTTAATGCTCATTTAACATTGCACTTCTATGGCTATCCATGGTGATATTTTAGTAGGTTTTTTTTTTGAAATGGCAAAACCATTAACTAATGAGTACTGATTTATTAATTAAAAAAAAAAAAATCTCAATAGGTCAGTATGTTCCAACAATAGTGATCTTCAAAGTAGTTTTTACCAGCCTTCACATGATTGATGGTCTTAATTCTTTGTTCTCCAGTTTTGAAATTGTTTTCAAGATTACTTGAAGAAGATTTTTTGGAATATCAACAACTTGATTTTTTTTGTGTAGTTTATTAAAGATTCTTAATTATTTTTATGCAATAATTATATAATAATTATTAAAAAACAGAAGTATACAATTTATTTTATATATATTTTATTTTTTAAAATAAAGGTTAACAAATTCTAAGGAAATGCTAACAAAGAAAACATTGCCTTATTAAAGTGATGACTAATACCTTTAATAAAACTGTGATAGGTTTTGTTGAGATATTTTAAAAATTATCAATACAATTTTAAAATTTAAAACAATTTTATAGATTTAACAGATTTCACATTTATTTGTTCTCATTTTAAAAATAAACTTCAATCAACAAACATTTTGTTAATTTTATGAAATCATTCTCTTGGCTACATTGCTGCACACCTTCCAATATATAAAAAAAAACAATTGTTATCAATATGTGTTCACATTATTATTATTTTTTTAATAATTAAAAACTTCAAATGTGATTTTTTAAAGATTTTTTCATTTGAAAACATATATTTCTTAACAAATCAAATCTAAAATATTGCATTCTAATATACAATATATAGAGTTAATACTAAAATCAAAGGTTAAATGATTGCAATGCAAATGTTAACCTATTGAAATTCTAATGTTCAGTTTACAAGTTGTACAAAGAGAGTGATATTTGTGAGAGAGTGATAGGTTACTTTTCCAATTTTTCAATTTCCTAAACATAAAAGATAGGTTCTTTAATTTCATTACTACTAATAATAATAGAAGCTAACTTTTTAAAAAATAATTTGAAAATGTATTTGGATTAAATTATTAATAAGATTTATAAATTATGACTAGACAAAGTTTAAAGAGCTAAAAGTTTCAGGAAAAAAAATAAAAATAATAAATTGTTAATGAAGAATAAACATTTATTAAAAATAAAATGCATGAAATGATTGCACAGTTAGTTGTGCAAAGCTATTCATGAGCGAATTCACACATTAAAAAAAATATTGTTTAGACTGCAGTTTAAAGTGATAGTGAATTTAGTTTTTTTTTTTTTAAACAGCTAGCAATAATATTACAAGACATTTAATTAAATTTAATATAGAAGCCTTGGGGAGCTCATTGCTTCAAAGTATCATGAATAAAATTAGACCATTAAATTTATTATTACTGATTTATGATGAGTTAAATTCTTTGCAAGATTATTAAAATGAATACTTAGAGATTCTGCATTGTAAATATTAATAAAGATTGGCTTAAATAAGGATATATATATATATAAACATTTTTTTTTCTTAAATGTTCACTCTTGTACTTTTCATTATCTTATTTAGCTTTCTTAGTAGACAGTTCAGGCCATAGTTGAGAATGAAATTTATTCTACTTAGCAATTAAGCAATGTAGATGGTGCTTGTAAAGTTACTTCAACATCTGAAAATGTGATACATGATTTAATTTGTTTATTTCTATATTACATATATATATATAACATTCAAATTTATATATTAAATACAATAATATTCATAAAATTTAACATATTTTATATCCTTTTATATAAAAGAGTTCAAAAAGATAAACAATGAGGAAAAAATGAAAATAAACCTTCATCATCTGTTATATTTGATCATAATAAAACTTCCAAACAGGGATTTAAATTTGATTATAAAAACCTAAAAAATATATAAATTGAACGTTGCCACAATAAACTTAAAATAAAAGAGGCTATATTAATTTCAAGAAATCATCAAATGTTAATGAATTGTCAATCAACAAACATTAAAATAACAGAATTGTTGAAGAACTGAATTGAATTATGGGAGTTATGAAATCAAGTCTCGTTTTGATTAATCAACATTATAAGTTGACAAAGACTAAAAGAAATATAGTCAAAAGTACTTCTAATAGAATAAGTTAAATTATATGAATATTTCTGTATTTAATATATATAAATTTGAATATTACATATATTTTAGAAAAAATACAGACATCAAACTTAATTTATTACTTATATATATATATAGTCACAATTTTAATGAACCTGCAAATAAATTGCAGCTATCCAATATATAGATTTACACAAAGCAAGTTTGAATATGCTATTGTAATAATTCACGTGACAAGCTAAGAGAGCCATTTTTATAAATTTGTAAATTAATGTACTTATAGCTTGGTGGAGATTTTTGATGCTCCCACATTATTTCATGTATTTCCAGTTATTAAAAAATATATATTTACATCTATTAACTGAATATTAATTTAGTATTAAGAACTTGTTAAATATAAAATCTAGCCATTCCTTCTGATTAGTTATAGTAATTTCAGAACAATTTACAATTGTCTTGAAATTAAGTTGGTATATATAAATCATGTTTTGCATGTAAGTATGACAGTAAATGGTATGTTTATATATGATCAAATGTGTAGTTGGAGTCATTCTACATTTATGTTTACTGACAATTAGTATACATTTAGCTTACTGGAGATTTTCAGTGTTTCCACATTATTTCATCTATTTCAGGCTATTAAAGTTATATTTAAACTTGTAAATTACACATTTTGCATATCAATGCTAATTTACCATGTAAATATAAGGCAATTTTTATCTGATTGTGATGATCTTATATATAGCACACAAATCACTGATTGAAAAAAACTCAGTCAATATTTCATATTGGTGATTGCATTTATTGACCATATATAAGAACATAATAGTTGAATAAAAATTAGAGTTGTTGTTATTTTTCAAGTTTGGAAAAATAACTATCGAAGTTTGACCTGTGAATTGATGGTATAGCTTTTTGACACTCTGCCATTATTAATAATATGAAATTTCATAACAGAATAAAAGTATATCAAATTAAGTAAAATGAGTATTTCAATGCATGTCCATCATAATCATGGTTGTTTTGTTAAGAATCTGCAAGATCCATTTCTTGCTGCTTTTAATAGATTAGCTCTTTGGTTTATTAATAGCATTCAATATTCTTTATCTTTTTTATGAAGTATTATAACATTATCTTTCTTATTGCATTGCCAAATTCATATAATATTAAATCATCTATGCTCTTTATTGCTGTTTTACAATGCTAGAACTGTAAAATGTAAAGTTTGAATTTAGCAGTTAAGATTTAGAATTATAAATAGAAGTTCTAAAGAAGATTGCTGGGCAATCAAAGCTGTCATAGAGGATTGTAGTATAAGCATTGTAAAACAATAATAAAATGCATAGAGGTTTTGATATTATAATAACATTCAAATCAACAGGAAATGTGTCTTGTAGATTCTTAATGGAACAACCATGATTATGATGCATACTTGGTTTACTTAATTATATATATATGGGGGTGGGGGGTGGATCTCAAAAGTTTGACCCCATAAAAGTTTTATAACCAAAAAATACAATTCTGTGAATAAAAAGTTAATATAAAATAATATCTCATAATCAATAAATTCCCCCTCACTTTTTAAAAATTTTTTCCTCCACATATTAAACCCTTTCAATTCCTCACTTAACGCTCCATTTTAATATTTCAACCAAAACAAAAAAAAAAAAAAAAAAAAAAAAAAAAACAAAAAAACCCAACTAAAAAAAAAAAAAAAAAAAAAAAAAAAAAAAAAAAAAAAAAAAAAATCTTTCATAAAAAACAAAAAAAAAAAAAAAAAAAAAAAAAAAAAAAAACCAATCAAACACCACCCCCAAAAAACCAAAAATCCATAATTATTAACTCTTTTACCAAAAAAAAAAAAAAAAAAAAAAAAAAAAAAAAAAAAAAAAAAAAAAAAGAAAAAAAAAAAAAAAAAGATTATAAAATAATATTTATTTAATTATTGAGAAATTATTTTTTAACAGAATTGATTTAAGAATTTTTTATAAGAAATAATACAAAAGAATCAAGTTTGAAGAGTCAAATATGTCATTTAATTGATAATACATTGTCCAATCCATTTTTGTGGACAATGCTTCATTGAAAAAATTTCATTAAAGCTCTGAAGAATGAGGTTGAGTTCCATTATACTGAAAACACTTATTTCTCTGAATTACTAATAGTATTATAAAAAAAATTGCTAATTTATCAAGAGATAATTTACTGGTTATAGTTTTAGTAAAACATATAAGTTATTATAGAACTCAACACAACATTCTATATCATAGCTTTTAGATTGTATCATATTTTTAACAGCACAGCAATGTTCAGTCGTCTGCTGGTTGAACAATTAGATAAAACATTATCTCAATGCTGAATATGATTGTTTTCCAACTGCCTTTGCTGTTTAAATCACTGGTAAAACTACACCTTAATCATTACCATAGAGTTTTTTCACTAAGTAGATTTATGTTATATATAGAGTAAGTTAAAAACAAACTCTTATGAAGCTTCAAAAATACCCTCAACCTCAGACCATGGTTTCTGCCTCTAGCGTCATCAGTGAGGTGCTAGGGAATAAAAATACTAGAACTAGTCCAGCATTTTATCAATGCCTAACTATTGAGAAGAAAATCTGAAACTTTCAGACATTTAAATGTCCTAAAATCCAGCTATCTAACTCAAATAGCCATATGGGACTGAACTAAGTTCAGATACACCATATATTAATAGCTCTAGCAATATAAAATCGCCAAAGCATTAATAGCAAAAAACTAAAATTAAATTGATAAAAAATCAAGTCATATGAAAGTTTCAGATTTTCTTCTCAATAGTTAGGCATTGATAAAATGCTGGACTAGTTCTAGTATTTTTATTCCCTAGCACCTCACTGATGACGCTAGAGGCAGAAACCGTGGTCTGAGGTTGAGGGTATTTTTGAAGCTTCATAAGAGTTTGTTTTTAACTTACTCTATATATAACATTTGTAAATAGGAGCTTTATTAAAATTAAGTCATATGACTTGATTTTTTATCAATTTAAGTAGATTTATGTATGAAAATAATTTGTAGAGATGTGATAAATCAAATATATTAATGTATATTTTTTGTAAGTGATATATTTTTAATTTTAGTTACATTTTTTTATCAAGATATAAAAAATACAAAACAAAAAGTAAGTAAATGTGATTTAAAATTTGTATTTTTAGTGGTTATTACCTTTTTGTCAGTGATCTTTCATTTAGTTCATTGTGTTTAATGTAATTTGTAATATATATATATATAGGTTACAATTAATAATTTTTAATAGATGTAATTATTTAAATATGTGGAAATATCTGTTATATGTTCATATTAGAAAAGTAATCAATGAAAATAGTAAACTGTAAACAATTTCCGCATTCACAAGAGTATCTCTTTTAAATGCAATTACTTGGTAATACAAAGAGATTAAAGAACTACAGTATTTTTAACAGTTTAAGAAAAGACAGTTCACAACCTTTCACACATTATTCTGTAATTCAAACAATTACAGCTGTTAAAAATTATTAATTTATAACATCTAACTGATCTATCATTATAAAAGAATGTGTGAAATCATTTTTCTAATATGAAGATATAACAGATAATTTTGCATATTTAAATATTTGAACAATTACACCTGTTAAAATTTATTAATTTATAACAATTAACTAATTGGTAGAACCTATTACTAGTATTGTGTAAAAAGTTATGAACTTTTCCACCTTAAACTGTAAATAAGTGCTATAGTATTTTAGTCTCTGTATAACACTAAGAGATTGCCCATAGAAGAGGTACTATTTTGAATGCTGAAATCTCATACAGTTTACTAATTTCATTGATTACTGCCAATTAACATCTGATGGTAATTTTCTTGTGTGAAAATATAAAATATTTTCACTTACACACACACATACACACACACACATATATATATAGTATTATTTTGGGAGCTTCCATGTAATAAAAATATAATAGCTAAAAGCTGATGTTTCAGTACAATAACAAATACTTTCCTCGTAGCTTTCTTCTCAAATCATTAGAATGTGTGTGGTTTGAGAAAAAAGCAGCTCTGGGGAAATTACTTGTTATTGTACTCAAACATCAGCTATTTAGCTATTATACTTTTATTACATGCAAGTTCCCAGAAATAATACTATGAATCCATTTATCCATAAGAATATTATAATTAATATATATAAGTATTATAACGGTCTGGGTGATAATCCAAGCTAGCAGTCTTACTCCATCTGCTGAACAGGGCACCACTAGGCCATTTGAACCTAGAAAATTTATAGAGTAGGCAGATACATGCTGTTAAAAATCCAACTTTTATTTTATTGACCATTTGCCCTTGCCACTAGCTCAGCAGAGCAGTAGAAATTAATAATAATCATATATATTATCAAAATATATTAATATTTAAAAAAAAGAATAAAATAAGCCACTGCCAGTACATTTATTTACACATTATATAAATAAAATTGAGGAATAAAATTTATTATTTTAGGTTGGTTATTAATTTTTAAATTTAAATTTCTAGTTTGAACAATCTGCACAGATTTATTTAATAATATTTTTAAGAGTGCCGAGTATAAATAAACTACATAGATTGCATTTGAAAAGAAAATATTCTATCCCTGATTTAACCTTAGGCCAAAAGTTCACAGTCAAACCAACATCAATCAATCTGATATATTGATGTATTCAATGCAGTATGAATATGACAGCACAAATACCATACTGTCAGGAATGTACATCTGCACAGAATTGTTATAGAAGACATTGACTCTTGTCCAGACAGGAATACTACATCTGTCTGACGAGAAAAGCAATAAAAAAACATAGGAAGGGACTGCATTTTCCATCTTACTATCTTATTCCATAGACAAAAAGGGTGTGTGCGGTGTATAATGCGATCCTGCATGTAGCGAATCTCATACTACATCTACTAATTACACCAATATATCCAATCCATTGACCCAATTTAACTACGAAACAAATAACCTAAGATTACCCTCCCTTAAACTAACATATATAACTTTACAAATCTATGCAGCCATTCACGCCTGACTTAAATTTAACATTTATATAAGTTTGCACAGATGAATTTTATAAAAGTTTGTTTTATAATGTTGAGTATAGATAGACTACATAGATTACATGGTTAAAAACATTTCAAAATAAACCCAAACAATCAAAATATAAAGTCATTAATGGAATTGCAGAGGGAAATTTACAAGAAACCCAATGACATTCATCATAAGATGCCACATTGACACCAATAACTTAAAAGACACCCAAATAAATACATTTTTTAAACATTCAACATGAGATATCATATTTACCAAATGTCTATATATTCTAATCAAATATGAAAATGAAAACATAATTAAATGTTAATGAATCCATGCAGTCATCTATACCCAACTTAAATTTAATGCATTTAAATAATTTATACAATAAATATTAATAACAAAAAAAAAATGGAAATGATTTTTAGCAAACTCAAATGTATAAAAATTAAACATTAATAATTGATTTGAAAAGTCAGATTAAAGTTCATTTTAAAAAAATTAGGTTGAGCTTATCAAATCTTGAAAGTTCTTAATTATTTTTTAAAAATTTTTCAGTTATATCTCTTACAGTAGAAGAGCTCCCGGTTCCTGGTGTCAATTCCGATGAGGTCTTTATTTGAAGACTGGTCTATCTGAAGGTGGCCTTAGCTGGTTCAATCCTGGTATTACAGTCCTTTCATTTTTAAATAAGTGAGAGAGGGTGACAAGTGCATCTTATCACACCTCTCAAAAACAATCAAGCTGGAACTGTTCTTAATTTCAATATTTTTCATTTTATACCGATCGTCCGGATTCACTGAACAATGGTTTCCTGTTCCAAATTTTCATTACAGTCTGAGCCTTTATTGCTGCTTCTATTGGACATCTAATTTATTTTTGTTCTCTTATATATATTTCATCTGACTTTTTTATATAAGAGCCCCAATGGCTAGTTTGCTTTTCGTTTCATTTATAAAACAATCATTTCCATTTACTGAGACTACATAAGAATCTTTTAACAAAAATATTTTATCTTTAGGTCTTGTACTTTTTTATAAAAAAGTACATTCAAATACTTTTTTTTTTTTTTAAAAAAAAAAAAACTTTTAAAGTTTTGCATCTGTGCGATATATTATATATACGTTAAACAACCTTTAATTTTTTTAGCTTTTAGTTTTTATTTACGAATTTAAAAAAAAAAGTTTTTATTCTAATTTTAAATTAATGTAACAGCATATACCATTACAGTATATATATATATGAAGATTTTCATGGGTTACAGATTTTTCAGGTTCATCTGTATATAATTTTGATTATAAATATGTCTATGTTTCCACTTAATCACACAAGCCATCAACTGGATGATGAATAGAATATCATAAAGTTAGTTGTAGTGATATTGTAAAGACTGATTTATAACAATGTTAATATTCTACCATAAAAAAACAAGCATATAAAATTGAAAAATAAAATAAAAGTCAGAAAATCATCAGACTAATGTGTTGTTTTTTTTTTAAATATTCCAAATAGGAGAAAGTTTGCATTTTTCTGGATACAATTTGGTCTCTTTTATATATCAATGGCTTCTCTGATCTTATATTTGAAGTGAGTGCCACATCTGAATAAGATGCTGGTATTTAATAAATCAGCATTGTGTAGCTAAATTCATAGCATTGAGTGAAAGTGCTAATGATGATGTGTTGCTTAACTTCATTACGATATTCATCTCTTCTAATACTTTTGTGATGATTGCTCATACCGACATAGTTTACAAATACATAAAATTTTATAATCCCCATGAGCCTCAAGAAGGATTGAATCTTTAGGCTTTGTTGTGATGTTACTATTTTTTTTAATAAATAGTACATAGACCTGGTTTTTCTTATCACATTACCAAAGTCATCACAGCTATACACCAAGATGCATTTCACACATCACCTCCTTTGCATTATCTACTCAACAACTTAAAGGACAGTCTACCATTTGAGCTCCACTCTCAAATAGTCTACAAAATTAAATTCCAAGATCCAGTCTGTGTCCCCATCTATTGTGGTGAATCTTTGAACAACTTATTAATTTGTATTGCTTAGTACTCATATCTTTATAATAAAGCCAAATCACATGCAAAGACTCATTCAATCGTTTTTGAGCACTTCACCACAACTCACCATGTCTTAGAGCCCACCCACTTCAATTTTGTCTGCACAAAGTGCAATGTTGCCAAACACAAAGTCAAAGAAGCATAGCATATTTGGAACAAACATGAGTTTAGCAAAAAGGAATTCTACATCCCCTTGTCCTAAAAGAGGGCTATCCAACCTACAAAACTGTAAATGCAAATATTATGTAAATTAGCTTGCATACACAATAAATATACACACACACTCCCATCACAATCACTGCTATGTGTATGATATTTTTAAATCAAAAGCATGCTAAGCACATCATGCTTAATTAATGTTATTAAAGCTTTGCTCTATATGTCTTGCATATTTGTTTTTTACATTTCTTTAGAGATAAAGCATCAAAATTTATCATTACAACATGCTATTTTTATAAACATATCTATATTTTGGCTTGATCATATGGCCATCAACTGGGTAGTGAATAGAATAAGGTAAAGATGGTTGTAGAGATGCTGTAAACATTGATTTATAACAACATTAAAGTTCAACCAATAGAAAATAAACAAAAATATATAAAATTGAAAATAAAATAAAAATTAGGAAATCTTCAAAGTAATATGTTTTTTTAAAAAAATCTTTCATATAGAAGGGAGCTTGCACATGTTATCATATTTGTTGATATAA
Source organism: Epiperipatus broadwayi (assembly GCA_028023455.1). Classification (NCBI taxonomy): domain Eukaryota; kingdom Metazoa; phylum Onychophora; class Udeonychophora; order Euonychophora; family Peripatidae; genus Epiperipatus; species Epiperipatus broadwayi. The sequence goes on along the minus strand of JAQFVV010000200.1, from coordinate 258,558 downwards.
TTTGTCCTTTTAGTATTTCAAGGGCTTCTCTGATTTTACTTAGTATATGTATACTATTTTTAAATTATTTTTTTTTGATATACTTAATCTCATATATATATATATATATATATATATATATATATATATATCAAACATCTATTTTATCACAATATTGTGAAACATGTAATCAAAACATGACAAAGATAAATGATCCTCAAGATGTGGATTTTATGCTGAACCAACACTCATCAGTTGGCCCAGACCACAAACTCTTACGTATATCTTCATCAATTGTTCGGTATATATTGTAATGATCAGACTACCATATTTCCCATTTTTAAATTTTTTCTATTTATTTATTCATTTTTTACATAAGTTACATGGTTACCATCTGACTTACACAGCCCCATTTGTAATGCCAGACTAAATCATGAAGAACATAGGTTACTCCTGTTGAATGATGGTAGACCAAGCGATATTACACAATCAACTTAATAAATCACACAATTATAATTTATTTACAAATGTACTTATTAATTGATGTACAATCTATTTTCTTTAATAAAATTAAAAAATCATATAACAATAATTTATTTACAAAGCATAATCATTAATTGATATACAATTTATTTCTTTAACAAAATTATTTAATCTTTATACATCATAACATTAATATATTTGTAAGATAATCACTTATTTGCTATACTTTTAACCTTCAATAAACTTAAATATAATTCTCCCTATATGTGAATTCATAAATATAACATTTCTTTGACACGCATGACTCCTAGCTCTTATACATACTTATGTTCTATATGGAATATACATCAACACTATTACAATAATAATAAGAAATGATCTATTTTAAATTCTATTTCTAAACCCAACCATTTATATAATAATTATAAAAGGATGGTCATTTGGTCCAAGTCCTAACTGAATAAACCTTTTATATAACAATTATAAAGAGTGGTCTTTTGTCCTAAACCTAATTTCATACAACTACACTTTATCCATAGATAACTCATTCTGAGATCTGTTCCTAACTCTTCAAACTGATAGAAATATATCCTTCCATATGGATGTAAACATATATAAACCATTAAATATTGTACAAACAACTGCAAATATATAAATCCATCTACATAAAACCCAATATCAGCAATCAAATATAAGTTTAACTATAAATGAATGAGACTAATGGAAACAACTACATGCTACTATGGTTATTTAAGACTTAGGCAATTTATATATCTACATTGCATTTACATAATTATCATTATTTCTTTTTACCTTTCCTATTAATAACATATAAAATTCCAAAGTTTTGCATACATATGTGATAAATAATAATAATTTTTTTCTTTAAAAATAATTTTAGCAAGTAAAGAGAAGTTATTTTAAATTTGTTTTTTTTTATTTGACAGTTTCTTTTAAAATATACCCAGACAATAAGTCTTGCTTACAAATCCAAATTATTTAAAATAAAGTACGAATAAATCTTTAAATAATACTCAGCAAAACAAAATAATTGTCATTTACTTTTTTTCTGACAAATATATAATCTTCTAATTTCAAACTACCTGTCTTTTAAATAAGTGCTAATTCTTCATTTCATCTGGAGTTATTCAAAATAAGATTCAAAAATGTTCCAGATTAGATTTAGATAACTGTTAGTAGGGTCCCTTCTTTTTATTCACAAGGCATAGTCAATCCTGGGATTTGAATAAAGTTATATTCTCTTCTGGTTCAAATGAAAAGAAAAAAAAAAATCCAAAACATAGTTTTGTACTAAAAACTCATTTTAGTTTTTTTTTTTTAAACCAATTTGCATAGACTTAGCTTAGAAGAGAAAAAATTCTTATTTCTTATTATTGTTTTATTTGTTTATTGAAATGAACAAAACAATAACAAAAAAAAAATGATTGTACTGTACTTATTAAAAGTTCATTTTGATGTCCATTAAGAATTTTATAAGCTGTTTATCCAGCCATTGGTCAATAACATAAGATTGTTCAGATGTAGTTTGATAATAAAGTCTATCTGGGTGCTTTTTCTTTTTTGGTAACTATGGAGAAGAAGCAATTACTATAAGAGAAAGTTATGCTTCATTTCTTCCCAGTTGTAAGTAAAGTTGACAATCAGTAAAATTCTTGTTGTACATAACTTTGTAGAAATACAATACATCTGTATAACACCCAGATTTAATATTTCTTTGGTGCTGTTGGATTTTTTTACCAAATAGATTAATAAGCATGAGAGCTGAGTCTTTATTTAGTTTTTGTATTAACATTGGATCCACTTAATTTTAGGTATAAAATAAACTTTCCTCTATTTGTTTATACAACTGTGAAATTATGGTTGGCACATGTTATAATACATCATATTCTTTTGATGTATCTAGCTTTTGTTGCGAGCCTTCAAGCTTATCCTCATATGCTTGGATGTTCAATTTTAACAGTTCCTGTTTGCTTTCAATTACTTTCAGTAGTTTTAGTTCATTATCATCTACTTGTGTTAGATCAACCAGTTCACCTTCTGTTGTTTGGTTTTTTATTTGAACATGTTTGTGTTCCTTTTGTACATTTTTCTCTAATAGTTTTGATTCAGATTCATTTAAAAATTAATTATATATTTTTGTTTCATTTTCTGACTTTAAAAGAAATTGAGCTTGTTTATTGTCCATGATTTGATTCATTGTTTCTTCTTCAGTTTGTATTTGCTCATTTTTTTGCTCACCATCTATATGTTTTGAATAATCTATTTTTTCTTCTAATTTAAATAGTTTTCAAAAATTATTTATGTTTTTGATTTTATCTTTCAACATTTGGTTTATTTGTTCCAGTTACTTTTAGTTGGTCTTTTAATAATTTTGTATAGTTTGGTTTAATTGCTGCATTTGCTTTTGATTATTTTCCATTTGGTTTTGATTAACTTTTTGATTATTTTCTATAGTTTGGTTTATTTGCTTTTTTTTTTTTTTGCTTGTGATTATGCTCCATTACCCTCAATCTCATTTGCCTAAATAATGTGCTAATCATTTACATCATGTCTAATTGTGATGCTGTTGCAAAATTTTCATGCATTTGTATTTCTTCATTAATGTCTTTATGCTTTATTTATTTGTATGAATCACTATCTGGATGGACATTGTCCATAAGTTTTTAAGCTATGTTCTTCACAGTTAGTTTTAGAAGTATTTGTTTTCAAAATTTCCTGCTGTTCTTCATTATTTATTTTAATAATCTTTAAAGGTTTAAAATGCAATAATCTTATTATGTGCAAAACAGTTATAACTGAATATACAACCAACAGTGTTAGACTATGTCCTAGAACACTCCAGAATACCATGTATACTTGTATATCTTTTTCATGGGATACCTTTTTGTTGTTGTTGTTTTGTTTTACAATATAATTACAACATAAAAAATTGTCTGATTAATCACATCAGTCATCTAACTAACTCAGGCAAATGAGAGGTTCTAACAGATACATTCATGCCTACATCCTAGGCAAGCAAAACTTTTACAATTAATTATGAATGAGGGTAGACCAGAATTCTTTGCATTGATGTACTCTTTATTTTCTTTAATAAAATTAACAAATCATATAACAATAATTTATTTATAAAGTATAATCATTAATTGATATAAATGTATTTCTTTAACAAAATTCTTTAATCTTTATACATCAGAGCATTAATATATTCAGTATTTTTAATCTTGACTTTAATAAACTTAAATATAATTCTACACATATATAACATTTTTTGACTCGCATGTATCCTAGTACTTATATAGACATATGTTCTATATGGGATAGACATCAATGTTATTTTTATTACAATAATTATCAGAAATGATTATTTTAGATCCTATTCTTAAACTTAACCGCTATTTAATAATAACTATAAAGAAATAAATAGCCTTCTGGTTTGAACACTAACTAAATAAATCTTCTATACAACAGCTATAAGAAGTGGCTTTTAGTACTAAACCTAATTTAAAACAACTACAATTTATACATGGATGACTCATTCTGATATTGATCCCTAACTCAGGAATGTATTCTCTCATATGGATGCGAACATATATAAACCACAACTGCACATAACTCCATCTAGATAAAATCCAATTTCAGTAATAAAGAATAAATTTAACTACAAACGAATGAGATTAATAGAAAAAAAGTATATATTACTATGGTTAAGTCTTAGGCAATTTATATATCTACATTACATTTACATGATTATCATTATTATTAATTTTGTTTTTGATCTTATTAATAACTTATATAAAATTCAAAAACTTAGCATACATATATGAGGATATAATAATTATTTTCTTTTTTAAAAATAAAGAGACGTTATTCAAATTCTTTTTTTTTTAATTGACAGTTTCTTTTAAAATATACACAGACAATCAGTCTTGTTCACAAATCCAAATTATTTAAAATAAAGTACATATCAATCTTTAAATAAAACTCATCAAAACAAAATAATTGTCATTTACTTCTTTTTCGACAAATATTAAGTCCATTTACGCTGATATTTAATTAATACACTATACAGGTTTACACACATCTGCACACATATAATGTAATATAGAAGGGATTCGAACTCAGACTTTCACACGACCCTCAACTCTCCATTCCATCTCATATTGCTGACCCACCTGATCATACAAGTGTTGAAAAGATAAATAATCACCAATATACGTTTTTCATGCTAAACCAGTAATCGTCAGTTGGTCCAGATTACATCTCCACACATATATACAATCAGTGCTCAGCTTTATATTAAGATATCCAATCTTCTTACTTTAATGGACAGGCTTCAAACTGCTTCAATTTACAACTCTTCGGCCATCCATTTTATTGAAAATCTGTTAGAATGTTCAAAGCCCTCATTAGAGCCACGGTTGTCATCCTACACATGTTGACCATTTAATTATTCTGACTCCTCATGTACATCAGGTGGGTCAGCAATATGTGATAGCATGGAGAGTTGAGGTGATATTTAATGTAGTCTTATGACTTCTGTCTTTTAAAGAGGCACTAATTCTTTATTTCAGCTGGAATTGTTTAAAATATGATCCCAAAGTATTTCATTAGATCTAGCTAACTGTTAGTAGTGCCTCTCCTTTTTTATTCACAAGGCATAGTCAATCCTGGAATTTGAATGAAGTAATATTTCTTTTTGATTAAAAAAAAAAAGAAAAAAAAAGATTTTATATCCAAACCTTAGTTTCTTTCTTGAACCACATTTTAGTTTTTTTTATTATTTAAAATAAATTTACATAGACTTGACATAGAAGAGGAAAAAAATTCTTATTTATTATTTTTTTATTTAATGAAATCAATGATAAGTGTTGCTTAACTTCATTAGCATGTTTATCTATTGTAATACTGACGTGATGAATTCTCATACCTACATAAAAAATTTACAAATGCCACATGAAATTTTATAAACTCCATGAGCCTCAAGAGGAATTGGATCTTTCTGCTTTGTTGTGATATTACTAATTTTTTGATAAGTAGTATATGCTATTTTTACTAGCCATCAACTGGATAATGAATAAAATATAAATTATGGTTGAAGAGATGCTGAAACACTGAATTATATCAATGTTAAAGTTCTAAACAATAGAAAAACAAACAGTTCTATAAAATGGAAAAATAAAAGAAAAGAAAATCTTCAGAGTAATATGTTTTTTAAAAATTTATAGGAGGAAGTTTGCATGTGTCATCATATTTGCTGATATAATTTAGTTTTTTTAATATCTCAATGGCTTCTCTGATTTTACATTTTTGCAAGTACATATAATACTACTTGTTTTTAATTTATTTTAGATATACTTAATTTCATATATATTATATTTCAAATATCTATTTTATCACAATATCCTGAAACATATAAGCTAAGATGTGAAAAAAATAAATGATTCTCAAGATGCACATTTCATGCTGAACCAGCACTCATCAATTGGCCCAGATCACAATCTCTTAAATATATCTTCATCAATTGTCCAGTATAGTAAATTACTATAGTTTAATTGACAAGGTTCCAGTTTTCTGTACTAACAACTTTGATACCAATTACTTTATAAAAATATATTAATAACTTTTATTAATCATTTATTAAAATAGAGATTATCTCTAGCCCAAATATACACATTAATTTTTATCTAATTAGTATGTGTAGACTTTATTTATATACATTACATTGTATTTTAAATTTGAAAGATATATTTATTATAATTATATAAATATATTAAATAATGCGATAGAAACAAAATATTTCTAATACATATTTTTTAATGGAACTGATCAGTTAAACTACTAGTATTTTAAAAATAAAAAAAAACAGTGTTATCATAGATAACAAAGATTTTTTTAATGAACTGTCATACAAAGACTATAAAAAAAAGATCATTATTCACTAGAATTAACAATTGATAGTGGGTGAAATTTTACCCACCTCCCATTTATTGACCACATTGTAATAGTTAAATGGGTTGGATATTGATTAGCTACCCAAAAAGAAAAATTAAGCATTATTGGAACTTTGAAAATTTCTCTGACTAGGATTTTAATTCTGTAAGACTTGAGAGTCAGATGATGCTACCATTATACAACAAAATCCTTAGTGTTAAAATATGAACTAAAAATGTGATTATTTGCATGGTTAGAACTCAGGAAATAGACATGTCAGGCAGATGTTACCATCAATTTAACACGCAATTCTTAATGTTAACATATTCATTAAAAATGAGTTTATATAGTGTAATTAGAATTTTAAAAAATAAAAAAAATTAAACATTAAAAAGTACAAGAATTAAGTTAATATAATTTAATTTGTGTTAAATGGCATAATTTCTTATTTTTTAAAAAATAACATCTTTTATATTAGTTATGATTAATGTTTTTGCTGGATACATTCATGATCTAGGGTTTAGGTTGAAATAAAACATGGATTTTTAAAATACATACAAAGCATTTTAAAACAAGAATTACAATTTTCCTTTCATAAAGCTAGCCTGTGAACAACTCACTCAATCATAAAATTATCAGATAATAATTGAAAATATAATAATTATTAAATGTATAGAAAAACATGGAATGAAAATTATAAATAATTTTTATCTCCTGCCAATAGCACAGTACATTGACTATTTCTTGTCTCCTTTGCCTACAATTGTGGACTATTTAGGACTGTTTACTGTTATTTTGTGTTTGTTTTACTTATGAATCATACCAATTAATTCAATTTGCTTTACATATATTTTTTAACTGAAAAGTGTTCCATATTATGAGCTTCAATACAGGTATTTTTTTTGTTTTAGTACAATTGTTTTTTTTTTAATTATTAACTTACTTTTAACATAATTTTTTGAGGTCATATAATAATTTAAAGAATGTCATGCTGCCTGTCAGATTAGACAGAGTAATAGATTATATGATATTAATATTATATTTATATAAAATAAAGTCAAAATTATTCTGTTTGGAAGTATTTTTAAATTTTGTATAAATTTATATAATTGCATGATATGGATGTTATTTAGATTAAATATATACAGGTAGATGATTGCTTAGTTCTTGTTACTATTTACAGTTAATGGATTCTATAAACCTGCAGCAGCTACAACTGGAATGTGATGCTGCTATCAGTTTTCAATTGTTTTAATTTCATATTATATTTTAAAATTAAACGGGTGTCTCCCACAATATCCTATATAATATGTTTCTGTTCTGCAAAAATCAAATTAGTTTAAATTTAGCTCACCCCCTTTCTATTTTGCAGTATTTAGCTTATCCCCTTTCTATTTTGCAATATTTCATACCATTTGTAGTCTAGACTAGGCTGTAATTTTTTTCATCTTTTATTCAAATGACAACTTTTTTGTTACTCTTTAAAAAGAAATATAATAAAATATGTTATAATAATTGAAATATAGGCTTATTATATAACTGCATCAATATATGTAATATATAGGGTATATGAGCACATACTTTCACACAACCCACCACTCTCCACACTGTTTCATAGCACTGATACACTTGAACACATATATATCAAAAAGATAAATAATCATCAATATACATATTTCATGCTAAACCAGAAATCATAAGTTGGTCCAGATCATCGTCTCTACACATATATGCAATAAATGCTCATATATATATTAAGATAGTCAATCTTCATACTTTAATGGACAGGCTTCAATCCACTCCACACTCCAACTCTTCAACCATCCATCCAACTGAAAATCTGATGATGGAATGCTTAAAGGCCACCCTGAGGCTGAGATTCTTGTCATGCCCATGTTGACCTAAAGTCAATCTGACCCCTCATGTACCAGATATAATCCATTTAATACATATACAAGGAATGGGCAGACATCTCTACTATATAATACCTACATCAATACATGTTTCAGTTATTACATAGTATATATGTCTGCCCATCCCTTGTATATGCATTAAATGGATTATGTCTGTACATGAGACATCAGATTGACGTTATGTAAACATGGGCATGACAAGAATCTCTGCCTCAGTGTGGCCTTTGAGCATTCCATCATCAGATTTTCAGTTGGATGGATGGTTGAAGAGTTGGAGTGTGGAGTGGATTAAAGCCTGTCCATTAAAGTATGAAGATTGGCTATCTTAATATACATATATATCTGAGCACTTATTGCATATATGTGTAGAAATGATAATCTGGACCAACTGATGATTGCTGGTTTAACATGAAATAAATATATTGGTGATTATTTATCTTTTGACATATATGTGAATGATCTCTGTATTTTTAATCTATTTTCACTATATAATCAGGCCATTTACAATTTTCTATCTTTATCACTTTGTGTAAACTAGAAAATTAACCAAAATAGAAAAAATTAAATCTGCCTGTTTAAAAAAAAATCATAAAAAATTCAAATTTCGTCCGATTTCAATCGAAAGATGGCATTCAAAAGATATTTTTATGGTGGATCGAATGCCCATTTTTCTGTTGATGTCATGCTTATAGTTTTTACATAATTTAAAAAGGAAAATAAAATTTTCAACCAATCCCGTAAGATGCAATGCAGTGGAAATTCAACCCATTAAATGCATTATTTATCATTTAAATTATCAGCTATTTAAAAAGTTAAAGACTTGAGCATCATAAAAAAGTTATTTAGGCTTAAAACTATTGTAATTTAAGCTGTGTAAAATTACTTTACAGCTCTACATTCTATAAATACTGATATAGTAACTGTTATATGCAAAAATTTATAGCATTATAAAATTCTAACAACAATTTATTCATAACAAAATTAAACAATGTAATTGTTTTTTAGATATCTTGGCACATAATTTGACTTCACATTGTGCCACAACATTTTGTCACAATTAAATTTTATTACTCCTCATCACCAAAATTACAAACCAAAATCACCGAACAAGGGCACCGTTAGGAATAACCTAGAACCAGACAGTGTGATATGCTCAAAAATCATGGTATTTTTATTTACATATGAACAGTAACTTAAAAATGTAATATATCAAGGACATGATCAGACTAACAAAAAAATTAAATAAGACTTAAAATGTTAAATATCAGAATTAAACAAACAGCAGTTTTATTTTGGGATTATGATTTATTTATTCATATAACTATTATAATTAATTTTTCATTTTCTTTCTTCCCTCTTCCCATTTCTTATTCCCATTTCAACCCTTCTTTCACTTCCCATTCTATCAATCTTATTGCTAGTTTAACAAATTGTTCTCGAAGGAACATGCGCCTTTATTTAATACAAGTATATTGACAATCCTTAATACTCATAGGGAATAAAATCAAGGAATGTTCTTAAAAATGACTTACTATAAGAATTTGTTTAATAACACATTCAAACCCTCTCCTCCAAGTGTTAAACCCATTTTGAAACTCTGCTATTATTTCCAATTTTTTTATTGATCTTATTACAATGGTATAATTATTATTTCTGACTATATATCTTTACTGTTAGATTAATTCAGAAATGCAAATATGTTAAAATATATTATTTGTGTTAACATAAAATAAATAATCAAAAAAAAATTAAACATTCCCTTCTATTGTTGAAATGTTTCTTTTATTTCTTAGAGTGTAACAAAGCCATTTCATCACTCTATTGTGCTATTATATATATATATATATATATATATATATATATATATATATATATATATATATATATATATATATATATATATATATATATATATATATATATATATATATATATATATATATATATCAAGAATACTGCTTGTAAACAAAAAAACCAAAAAGTCTATTTATCCTGATTGATCAGTGTATTTCTTCCATGGTAATAAGATTTGTTTCATCCAAAGATTGTCTGTTGTTTTTATTCTAGTCTTATGCACTCAGCTAGCTCTACAAGTACTTCTTTCTTGGCTCATCCTTTCATGGCAGTTCCTGGTGGGGTCTGGAGAAGACATTCCCAATGGGGAAAGTTCTGTGGTCTATTAAACTACTCAGCATATTCTCGGCACTCTGTAAAATATTATTTATATTTTATTTAGTTTTTGCAGTTTTAGATAAGCCTATACCCAATCAAACTCTGGCAATTGGTCACCACACACCACCAAAATATCAATACTTTTTGAACAAAAGGTAATCACGCAATCTATAGTCTTTTTTATTCTCTTAAAGTCTTTATTCACACCTTTAATCTCATAGCAACAATCCAAGTTGGCAAACACAATAGATAACAAAATACCATCACTAATTAAAGTTTCAACAATAGAACTAATTAGAACAAGAAAAATCTGTATTCCTTTTCCCTTTTTTCATTTCCCAAAATTAGAAACAAAAGAAAAATTTTCTAAGAAAAGCTTTTAAAATTCCATCTTAATCTCTATTTTAATATAATTCAATAAAAAAAAAAATGTTGATTTATATATAAAACTTTTATTTTAACAATATATTTAAAACAAATTTTATTTTTATTTTAACAGTAACATTTACACATTTCTTCTTTGTTTAAAAATAACTTAATAAATAGACATGTGTATCTATTTGAGCTGACTGAAAAGCTCATTGCACCCTTTCCTGAAAAAAAAAAAACTTTTAATTACTCCACAGGATCTTTTCCCCATTTTCTTTAAAGGGGTTTAGACATTATGCATTATAAGTCCCCTTTTTATTTCTTTTTCCTGGTACTATAAAGGTATTAGGTCTGCATTTTTGGATAAACCTGTATGAGCCCTCAAAGAAAGGGAAAATCTTTTTATATTATTTATCACTTAATTTGCTAACTGGCTGTCTTTTAACATAAACCCAGTCTCCTACCATAAATTGTATTGGGCGAGCATTCCCCTTCTTTATTCTCTGATTAAGCTTTCTTCTTTAATAAGTCTGTGGTAAAGCTTCAATCCTCCACTTCATTTACAGTTTTATTCCCAGTAGGAATGAGGCACTTGAGAAGAGAAGGCTGAACCCAATCATAGTGCATGCATTCTGAAGCTAACCCTGTAGATTATTTTAACCATTTATGACAATACTTTAAACCACTGTTGATGGTTATGTTTCGCATATATGCAAAATAAGTTCCCCAATTCTTTTACAACCCATTCAAATGGGTTAGACTAGGGGTTATGGATAGAGGTGAGAATGTGATATATATGTTCTTGCTGAAGCAAATTTTTCCATTCTTTTGATATAAAAGGAGTTCCATGATCATTCAAAGTCATCTGGGGTTTTCCAACTTGAATAAATTGTTTTTCTTTTAGCACAGTTATGGAAGACTTGCCATCAGCCTTTAGTAAGGAGTAAGCCTGTACTAATTTTGAAAATACATCATAGGTTACTAATATATATTTATATTTAAGAAAGAATTGCAATGGACCATAAATATCTATGGCTAGTAGTTCATTCAGGTTCTTAGCTATTATTGGCACCAACATCCCAGCATACTTTTTATTATCTGGTTTATTTTGCAGACATTCATGACACCTCTGTAAAGTGGTGACCACTGACCTATATAAACTTGACCAATAATATAATCTCTGCAGAAGTTTACTTGTTTAAGTGATCCATAATGCCCATATATCCCATGCACATAATTTATTAGTTTTATTCTTAGATTTTGCAGTATAAATACTCTCCAACAATCAATCCCCTTTTAACTTGAAACATCAACAATCCATTTATTACTTTATACTGATATAATTTGTTTTTTTTTTTGTGTGTGTGTGCAACTTTCTGGTTGACTGACATTTGCCTTATTACACCCTTGTATCAGCTTCTTACATGTAGTATCCGAGATTTGTAAAAACTGGAGTCTCTTCATATCTTTCTTTATCAATACCTCAGGATCGGTCTTAAAGAATATTAATCAAGCTCCTCTAGTGCTAAGTTTTGACTATGATCTGAAATCAGATTTCTACTTAATATATACAGCACTATATTTTCTTTCCCAGAGCAATGAATTATCCTGTAATTAAATTTCTGTAAGTACAATGCCCATCTTATAAGCCTATCATTAGTTAAGTAAGACCTATTTATAAGCTCTAAACTTTTATGATCAGTAATAACAGTAACCTCAGATCCTAATAGTAAATGTTTAAGTTTATTTAAGGCCCAAACAATTGCCAATGCCTCTCTTTCTCTAGTGAAATATTTTTTTCCATTGAGTTTAATGTCCTACTTAAAAATATATATAACTCAAGGTATCTTCTCTTCATTCTCCTGAAACAATAACACTACCAATCCTGCACTACTACTGTCAATTTGTAACATAAAAAGTTTGGCAAAATCTGGATAGGTGAGTGTTACAATAGCTACAAAATTTTCTATGTTTTGATTAAATGCTAGCTCTTGTTTTTTCATGCACTCCCACTTGCTCTTTTTCTCAGTAGATGCACAAGCACTTCTGTATCTTTACAAAAATTCTTGTAGAACCCTTGGGAAAAATTACATATACCAAGGAATGATTTAATCTGTTTTCTATTCTTTGGCCAAGGGAATTTAACAATGGCTTCTATCTTGTCAGGATGGGGTCTTACTCCTTGAGCTTATATGAGATGACTGAGAAATATAATTCTTCTTGTAGTATATTACTTTTCTTAAGATTTATTGTAATATTCTTTTCATGACACTTCCAAAGGAACACAACTAAGTTTTTTAAATGTCCCTGAGGTGATCACAATACTATCATGATAGCATCCATATAGTATAAATTCTTTTGTCCTCTGAGAAAGTACCTGGTCTAAACATTGCAATAGCCCTGATCCACTGTTAACTAGTCCAAATGGAACTCATTGAAACACATAAGTAAAGCCTTCATAACAGAATGCTATGTATTTTGATCTTTAGCATGAAGCGACATCTGCCAATAACTTGATGTCAAATCAAATGATGAAAAATATTTCTTTCCCTTAAATTTCAACAGCAAATTTGTAATTCATGGTGCCACATACCAATCACATATAGTAATAGTATTTAACTGATGAGTATCTAAGCATACTCTCATAGAGCCATCTTTTTTTTTACAATTACTAAAGGGTTTATATATATAGACTGTTGTTTTTTTATGATACCCCATTGTTACATTTGTTGTATTTGTTTATCAACTTCATCTTTATATTTGACAAGAACTGGATACAACCTACCTTGAAAAAGAGTTTCTTCTTTCACCTTTATCTGATGAACATATCCCTTTATAATTCCAGGTTTTATAGTGAATACTTACACATTTTTGAAAAAACTGCCTCTTTACATTGACTTTTCCAGCGTTTATTATTATTCCCTAACTCAGTTACTTTACTGTTTCCTGGGATATGTAATCAGTTACCATATAAGCTACATTGTTATCACTCTGTCTCCTATACCCACTAAAATACACCTTTTCATTTCCTATTACTATATTATTTTCACTATAATTAATTTTCAACTGGTTTGGTGCATAAAATCTGATCCCAATATAATATCTTCTACCAAACTTAACATTGATAATAATGTATGCTGTATTTTTTCTTCCCATTTGTACTTCTTTGTATATTTGTATACGGTCCAACTTAACTCTTTTACCATTAGCCATAGTTATTTCAGACTTTCTTAATGTAAACAAATGCATTTCCCTCTTCTGACCTCTGATTTGATCTAATATTTTATTTGAGATTATCAAGACTCGACTCCTTATGTCTAGTATAGTCAGGATCTCATAGGGAAAGTTTGTTCTACCATCATTTGTATATTTCCTTTTCCTCAATGACTACATTTACAGCTTAGGTAGTTATTCTTATTTTGCTTCTTTCTGTATGTTTTCTACCTCTTTAAGAACTTCCAATATATCTTCCACTCCTTCACACCTACAGACAGCTAATCCCTGTCAAACATTTTTTTATAATACTTATAATCTGCCATTCAGAATTAGGATATTCTAACATCCTTCACCATTTGCTTTTTAAAAAAAAATCTATATCCTATCCCTTTTTCTTTTTATATCTTTCTAATTCTATCCCTCTGCATCTTTTCTTGTCTCTTTACATTCCAAATCATTTGCATTAATTAAATTTTGTACTATTTAAAATCATACGGGCTTTTGTGTATCATTTTCCACCAATCTCTTGCCATGCCCACCAATTGATTACTTGCTATAATTATTTTTTCTTCTTCTCTTGCACCATACATACAAAAACACTCTTCTAAATTTTTCAAGTGTTCAAATAGAGTCTCCTCTTTATCTCCTTCGAAATTTTTTATCTTAATTCTATCTTACATTTTTATCTAAAATATTTTAAATTTACTTCTGAAACTCAAAACTCTCCCCTACTGGGACAGTAACTTCCTGTTGTAACCACCTGAACCTGCCTTACCCCCTTTTATCCTGATCTCAGGCCATTTATTTAGTTAACAAGCCCTATACACTGAGATGCCATTTTCTTTAATTTTCTCTGCTGATCCCCTCTGTGCCATGTCATTTTGTCACAATTAAATTTTATTACTTGTTATCATCAAAATTATAATCCAAAATCATCGAACAAGGGAGGACACTAGGAATAACCTAGAACCAGACTGTGATGTGGTATTTTTATTTATATATGATCTGTAACTTAAAAAATTTAATATATCAAGGACATGATTAGACTAACAAAAAAATAAATGAGTCTTAAAATGTTAAATAACAGAATTAAACAAACAGCAGTTTTATTTTTGGAATATGATTTATTTATTCATAAAACTATTATAATTACTTTTTCTTTCTTCCCTCTTCCCACTTCTTATTCCCATTTCAACCCTTCTTTCACTTCCCATTCTATCAATCTTATTGCTAGTTTAATGAATCACTCTCAAAGACATATGCCTTCATTTAATACAAGTGTATTGACAATCCTTAATACTCATGGGGAATAAAATCAAGGTATGTTTTTAAAGACAACTTACTACAAGAATGCGTTTAATAATACATTCAACCCATCTCCTGCAAACCTTAAACCCATTTTAAAACTCTGATACCCTTTCCAATTTTATTTATTGATCTTATCACAAGAGTATAATTATTATTTCTGGCTATATATCTTTACTGTTAGATTAATTAAGAAACAGAAAATTACTAAAATATATTAATTATTTGCATTAACATAAAATAAGTAATCAAATAATTTAAACATCTTCTATTGTTGAAACTTTTTCTTTTTTTTCTGAAAGTATAGCGAAGGCATTTCACCATTTTATTGTGCTATTATAATTTTTATATATCAAGAATACTGGTTGTAAACAAAAATAAATAAGTCTATTTACTCTGACCGCTCAGTCTATTAATTCCTTCCATGGTAATAAGGTTTCCTTCATCCAAATATTGTCTGTTATTTCCATTCCTGTCTTATGCACTCAGCTAGCTCTACATCCTTTCTTGGCTCATCATTTCCATGGCAGTTCCTAAGTGTCCAGTGAAGATGTTCTTAATGGGGAAAAGTTCTATAGTCTACTTTCTAAAATATTTATATTTTATTTAGTTTTTGCAGTTGTGGATAAGCCTGTACTGAATTGAACTCAGGCAATTGGTAATGACAGACAGCCAAAATATTGATACTTTATGAACAAAAGGTAATCATGCAATCTATAGTCTTTTTCAGTCTTTCGAAGTCTGTATTCACACCTTTAATCTCATAGCAACATTCCAAGTTGGTGAGCACAATAGATAACAAAATACCTTCACTAATTAAAGTTTCAACAATAGAACTAATTAGAACAAGAAAAATTTGTATTTCTTTTCTTTTCCCCCTTTTCATTTCCCAGAATTAGAAACAAAAGAAAACTTTTCTAAGAAAAGCTTTTAAAATTCCAACCTAATCTCTTTTTTAATATAATTCAATAAAAAAAAAATGTTGATTTATATATAAAAACATTTATTTTAAAAACATTTAAAACAAATTAATTTATTTTCATTTTAACAGTAACATATACACATTTTTTTCTTCATTTAAAATAACTTAATAAATAAATATCCTTGTGTGTAGCTCAACATTTAGCTGCTGCCAAAGGTAAAAATTATAATATATTATAAATGGGTATTTATATACATAAACAAAGAACCCCTTTATTATTTATGAGATATTTATTAAAGTTACTATAATTTAGTGATAGGACCTCTCATTAAATTCTTAAAAAAGTAAACATGATATAGAGGAATATTTATCTATTGTTTTGTTCATAATTGAGGATTATCTGAAGCATAAAAGGAATTAGTTTAAAAATTCTGCATTTGGCACTTCAAAAGAGAGAAATATAATTTAGAAAATATTGTACCATTTATTTGTATATGGTACAAATATATTGGCATTTGGTAAAATCTAAAAAAAAAAAAAAGAGTAAACGTAAATTTTTTTTATTAGTATAATTTATTTTCTTAAAAATGTACAGTGAAAGTTAAAATTGTTCATTTGTATTTTTTTTTACGTAATTAAAAATAAAAGTAAAATTAGAGAGAACAAAAGACACACAAATCACTAATCTAGATAAGCTAAAAGCAAAATATTTTAGCTAATTAAAGATGGCTGAAAAACATTATAAAGAAAAGAACTTTGTAACGTAAATTTGATAAAGGATGTACAAGATTATGAACCTAAAGGCCATGATAAAAACTGTGCAGAAGTCTGAAAACTGGGCCTTGAGTATAAAAAGAGATAGACCAGTTTAATCAGTGTCTTGTTTTATCTGTTTCTCTATAGTTGGTCCTGGATAACAAGAATATATCCAGGATTACCCTACATGGAAATAATTCTGCATGTTGGAGTGAACCGGAGCTTCTGCGGACATCGTGCCTGAAGATGGACACCAGAAAAGCCTTCGTGACCGACTAGGAGAATAGACCACAAGATCAACTTATAACCAATGGCTAAGCTCATTCTAACCCAAAAAATTATGCATAGTAATCTACAACCTTCTCACTAAACTTACCGGTAAGCTATGACTCATTATTATTCCCGATTGTGACTAAATTGTCGACAAACCATTCTAAAAAAATAAGCTTATAATAGGACCCCGAGACTTTAATTTTATTGATCAAGAGACTCTTGTCTACCCAAAAACTTTTTAATAATTGTTTAACTGTTATTTTTTATTAATGTATTCATATTTGGATTAACATGCATGTGTTCTCTCCAATTTATTTGATTAGTAATTTTATTTTAATCTGTTAGAATAAAAATGTTATTTCCTAATATCAACTTTTTATTTGTACATTATTAATGATTATTATTAAATTTATTAATATTAGTTTAGTGATATTTGAAAATATAATTTACCTTTGCCAATATGTGTTTAATAAGCTCCAGGAGAAATAATATTTTAAAAAAATAATTTTAGTTACGGTAAAATCTAATACCGTCTTTTGAAAACATTTTTTCTTTTTAATTTACAGGTTATGATATGTTTGACACAGAATCAGTGAGTCTAATCGACTCTGATGCCCTCATTTATAAATTAAAAACTGATTCAGCTGGAAATTGTACTTGTAACAATTCTAGGCTGAGTTGATCAGGAATTATAGTTATGTTTTTTAGAAATAGGTATGAAACTTTCTTTGTTTGGCATAACTTGATCAACTCACACATTTATATGTGTATAAAGGCCTAGTCAGATGGAAAACATTACAATATATATTTAGTTTTAGCATGGTATAAGAATATTGATGTATTTTTTTAGATTGCAAAGTTAGCATGATCTTACCTTAAAGAACATATCTCTGTTTTGAACAATGTTGGTCATGATAATAATAATATGATGATGATGATTATTATTATTATTATTACTATTATTAATATTACTACTACTACTACTACTTCTGCTGCTGCTGCTATTATTATTATTATTATTATTATTATTATTATTATGATGATGATGATGATGATGATGATGATGATGATGATGATGATGATGATGATGATGATGTTTCAGAGGTAATTTTATTCAAAAACAAGTGGTTACATTGGTTGTTGATTATACAAAGGTTTACACAGTTATTACATTACAGTCTAAGTTTGATTAGAGTCTCTTTGCACTTCAGATTTCCCTGTGTGCCTTGTTCACTGTATTTGACCCTTCACCTTCCATCCTGTTACTTCCTTCTTGTATGGTTTTTGCAACACTGAATTTTATGTTTGCCTTTGCCCTTTTGTATTATATCCTTTATTATAAAGTGGCCTGAATTTTAAAAAGATACCATGTTGCTGCAAAGATATTAGGTTGTGCAATAATGCTGTCTCTTTCATTTATTTTTTTGCAATTTGTTTTTATAGGTGTTAGGATGCCTTCTTGTGTTGTTTCCCAATGCAAAAGTGCATCTGGTACCATATAGGCTGAAAGTGGCTGCTCTTATGGTAGGTATTCCATTATTTTTGAATGTTTGTAGTATCTCATTTATTATGGTTCAATTTTTCCTATATCTGCCAACCATCAACTGTCTTTGTTTTTCAAGTCCTGAACAGTTATGTATGAAATGATTCTGTATTTCCTCATCCCTGTGACCCCGCGTACACAAGGAATCTATATTTATGTAGAATCTTCTGTATCTTATAAAAAAACTTGTAGGTAATGGTTTCAAATTGACTTTAATTATGAAATCGTAAAATTTTGGTTTTAGGTATCATTTCCTAATTTTTTTAAATATTTGGCTGTTATCAATTCCTAGTACAGATATTTGGTTACTCTCAGATTGTTTTTGTGTTAAGAAATCATGTATTTTCCAATTTGTATATTTTATTGGACTTTTCAGGATTACTTTGTTTTTGATGCCCTCAATGCTTTTAGGCAATGTAAAGATAATTGTTTGTAGGTGGTGGCCAATCTGTGGATGTGATCTCCAATATTGGTTCATATCTGGAAACCTTTTAACTATGACTATTAGCAGATTTATTGTTTTTTTGTGTCTGAAACACTGATATTGAGTGAAGTCTCAGACCATTCCATTTTGTTGGTTGATTAAGTTGCTTTATTGAAATGGCAACTACTTTCCTGTTCCATAGTAGTTTGTTGCAAAATGAGTTAATTGAGGCTATAAATGGTTTTGTGAAACTGATTATTGCTAAATAGTAGCTTATTTTTGACATTATGAGTTGATTGAATAGTGATACTTTTGTGTATATTGATAGATATGATCTGGATAATGATTCTGTGATTCTTTCTGCATCCCCTTTGAGTTTGTTTTGTATTGTTGTTCTCATTTGATTCATTCCCAGATAAAATGGAAAACCTAGAAAACTGCTGGGCTTTCCTTGATAAATTTGTTTGTTTATTTTCCCAGTAAAAATTGTCCAAGCAGCTGACTTATTGATATTGATTTTAAGTTTGAATTTTTTTGTATATTTTTTTATGATGTTTTGTAGTGCTTGTAGTTGCTTTTTTGATGTTAAGAATATTGTGATATTGTCCATATAAGCTATACAAAGAATGTATCTTTTGGTATTTGGTATTAACACTCCCTGTATTTTTTTTCCAATTTCTTCCAATAAAGGGTTTATGTAGAATGTGAACAGTAGTGTACTCAGTGGTAACCCTTGCAGTATTGATTGCCTGGAAATCCTGGATGACATGTGGTAGGGATTGATTCTAACACTACCTTAAAATCCTCGATTTTAAATGGCATCTCATCTTCAGTTGCTCCAAAATAATCTTCTGTGGGTGTGAATTGTGCATGCTTAGTTAGCTTTGTTTTGAAATGGTTATATATAGGTGCAATCATGTTAAATCCTGCTGTAATCTTATTTTCCAATTCCAGCACCATGGAAAGTTTATTTCTGGATGGATATCCCAAAGTCCACC
The DNA here is from genome assembly GCA_028023455.1 of Epiperipatus broadwayi. NCBI lineage: Eukaryota > Metazoa > Onychophora > Udeonychophora > Euonychophora > Peripatidae > Epiperipatus > Epiperipatus broadwayi. The sequence continues at coordinate 238,253 of JAQFVV010000200.1, read as the reverse complement.
TAATGTATCTGCATGTCCAAGTGTGCGGCTGCGCTAGGCAAATTTTTTTCTTTTTTATGCTTAGATATTGTTTTAATTTATTGCAAGTCTGTTTATAGAGCTGGGCGAGTTTTAATATGTTTGTTTGATTATGTTGAACTGGTTTAGACAGACTGATTCTTTTATGTATTTCATCTGCTAATGTGATTAGTCTGGAGAGAGGGATTGATTTTTTGTGTGATATGGTTTATATTAAATGAAAGCATATTAGTTATGTATCTGGCTATCGAGTCTAATTCAAGCTGATTTATTTTATTTATCATTATATAAATTTCTGAAAAAAAAATGACTCTGTAGTGTTACCTGGTAGTAGGATCCTGATTATTTTTTGGAAATTAATTATTGCGCTGTGGTGTGTGTTTATGTTTAGCATTATTATCTGCATTGCATGGTCTGAAAAAGGGGTTGGGGAAAGTGTGATTTCTATTGAATGATGCAGCATTGGGGAATAAAACATTAGATCTATTAAAGTTCCGTGTCTATTGTTATAAAAGGATATAGAGTTAGGTGATAGAAAATCTTCTGCAATCATGAATGGAAATGTTAACTGGTGTATCCATTTCATAATAAATTTATTATCTCCTGTAAGAATAGTCGGATAGGGATTGTTTGAGAAAATTGAGTTAATTGTTGTTATTATTCTGTTGATTACAGTTGGCCTTGGTGGTATGTATACAAATATAATATTTATTGAGAAGTTTTTATTATTATTATTATTATTATTATTATTATTATTATTATTATTATTATTATTATTATTATTATTATTATTATTATTATTATTATTATTATTATTATTATTATTATTATTATTATTATTATTATTATTATTATTATTATTATTATTATTATTATTATTATTATTATTATTATTATTATTATTATTATTATTATTATTATTATTATTATTATTATTATTGTTGTTGTTGTTGTTGTTCTTCTTCTTCTTTTTCTTCTTCTTCTTCTTCTTCAGGAGTAAATGGTCTTTATTCAGACACAAATGTAACTTGATAAATATCTCGTGAAAAAATGTTATAAATAAGAATGTCATAGAAATCAGAACAAACCCCTATAAAATAAAAATCGATATTATGCTTTGCTGTTTTATTGTTATTACCATTTTAAAAAGGAAAGATAATATATAGATCATAAGTAAAATATATACAACTTTTTTTATTAAAGTGACTTTGTGAATTTCTTTTAGTCACTTGTTAGTACACTGGTGTCATAGCGTAATACTTAATTTCATTAATTTAATTATTTATATTCTAAGGATATGCAAATGCTAATAATTACTTTCACAAACATCATTAAATGGCTATAATGTTTAACATTAGTAATTTTAGAAATACTAAATAAATTATTTACATGTCATTGTTTACATGTATAAATTAGATTCAATAAAATATTCTTTTTTTTTATTTTATATTTTGACCAGTAATAAAGTCTCATTAGTTATTTTTAATGCTAAACCTTGAGAGAGATAATAAGGATGAATACATTCTTTTTGCTTATGTTATGAGTTTGATTTATTTTGTTATAATGTGCCAGTTCAAAAGCTAGCTTATTGCCATATTAACTGCCAATAACATTGGACACCTGAAAAATCTTGTTGTTTTTTATTTGTATATTATATAATTAAAATATCATTTTTTTGTAATGATGATGTAGATGTATAGAATTTATAAGGCATTTGAATTATGGAACTTTTAACCAAAATTAAAGAACTAATCCATTGATTCTCTCCTATTCCCAGTTACATACTATTTCCATTTAAAGTATTGGTTTCTTTATTTTCATATTATTATAATTTGGGAATGTGCAAATTTGCGGCTTTAACCTTTTCTTATCATTACAATTGGCTGACCAAATCTTGGGGTTATAAGAAAGATTATATTATTATTATCCTGTATTCCATTTCAATTTAGCTTTTATTTGTAATGCATATTGGTTAATAAAGCTCTTGACCCCTTTACATCATTTCAACTTGGTGCCTCAATTCTTGATGCATATTAAAGTTATTCTTCCCTATCCGTTTTGTGTTTTTAATATCATTACAATATATAGGCTGCAAACATCGGAAACATTATTTAACAGTAGTAGAATCTTATAAAAATTGGCTATTGATCAACGTAAGCTTTAATTGGAAAGCTAGGCATGACATTTTTAAAGATCATAGAATTAACAGAATGGTAAATAATCTTCAGCCTTAGGTTAAATTCACTTTCAATAACATTTTATTTAATAGTGTTTTTTTGTTTTTTTTACTTTTTAACTATTAAATCTGCTTATTTTTTCTTGGACATTTACCATTTATAATTTTTACTTTTGCTTTGTAACATTTGCAATCAACTTATAATTTTACTTAAATGGAATTGAATAAGTCTTGTAATTACTTAATTCGAAATATTTATTATAAAGATAAATTTTAGAGTAAAACTTCAAATTATATATTGTGTTTAAATAACACTTTGTTATGTTTATACATTTTTGTGAGAATATTTATTTTTATATATATCAACTACAAATAAGCTTATAAATGTAAATACAAAATTCAAGTGTTTTTCTTTTTTCCCTATTGCTCTATAACGCTCTCTAACATTTTCTTAATTGCAATATGTTACAAAACTTTTCTAAAATTTCTCTCTCTAAGTTCTTTATCTACTTTTTCTAACTCTTTTTTGAACGCCCTCTATTTCTCTTTTCCGGTGAAATTCAGTTCACTATTTGTTTTGGTAATTTTTCCTGAGACATCATATTTATATTACTCTTACTAATCTGCTTTTATATCATTTATTTATGTGCGTTCAATATTTATTATTTCCTGAAGTTTTCAAAAAATATTTTTTTCTACGTGGATATATTGTTTAATTGTAAATGGGAGCGTTAATAAAATTAAATAAATTATGGAAGATGTTCTAGATTAAAGAAATCTTTAATCAATAAAAACAGTAACAAAACAGTTTAAAATATTAAAAAAAAATTTTTTTAGCAAAAAAAAAAAGTACTGTTGCATTTTTGAACTTAAAGTTGAAAGTTGTAAATAACACTAAATCACGTGATTGACTTTAGGCAAGTAATATAAAAGTTTAGCATCAATGTTTTTTTTTTTTAAATACCTATTTTATTCTTGTTTATTTTGTATTCTTATGTTTATAAAATATTAATATATATTTTTTTAAATAAAACGTATAATTTTTTTAAATTTTTTATGATGATATATATGTGAATTTATATTTACAATTAGAAATTTTAATAAATTCTTCTCTGACAGCATTAAAAAATATTAATAGTTTAAATTATTTTTTTTTATGTATTAGTTTTATTTTGTTAAAGTTATAAACTAATGTTGTATAATAACATTTTTTATTATTCAGAGTTATTATTATTAATTAATTTATTAATCACTTTTGGCGTAATTGTTAGTAAAACTTTATACTAAATCATCTCTGGACCAGATAATCTTGCATTTTTTTTCAGATTCCAAACAACTTTAAAAAATTTTCAGGTAGACAAACATAGCTAACGTGGTTCACATTTAATTATTGATAGGTAAATGGGTATCTATCTACTATTAGTTAAATAATAAAACAAAAAATAAAATAACAAAAACTATAAAAACGTCACCTTTCAGTAGATGACAAACATTGAATAATACCTTCTTCACTCACAGTTTTTAAAGGCTTTTGAAGAAGCTTTTATTTTACAATATCTGTCCAATAGACTACCTGCTCTTTTTCCACTTTATATGTATGTATTGAATGAGAGAGTAATAGTTAAATGATTAACATTTAAACTTTCATGTATGCAAGCATTTTTTTAAAGAAAGCTTAACAATATATATATATTTCTTTTACTTCGAAAAGTATTTAAAAAAAGTATTTCATACCAAAATAAAACGAAAGCAATAATTTAAAGCATCCCATGCAAAATTTATATATATATGTTTGCGTATACATATACATTTGTGTATAGTATATATACAAATTATAATCAAAACTATATAAAAAGTATAAATAACTGTTATGGTTTCTTACTTTAATATACGATTGATTATCTAAAGCAGATGATTTTTTTATTATTTCTTATGCAGTGAATGCCTCTTTTTATGTATTCATTCCATCAAATAGACAATAAAGAAAAAACACATATTGATTTGCATTTATACATATTTTTATTTATATAACTTTAGATAACAACATAAAATAGATAAACGTACTGAATATATTTTAAATAGATATCTAAAAATGTTGTATATTTTAAAAGTTCAAGCAATTTTTTTTGAAAAAAAAAACATTATTAAAAAAAAGAGAGCAGGCAAAAATAAATACACACACATAAATAAATTAATATTACCATTGTCCTCACTGTGGCATTTGGATTTTAAGAGGATTGACTTGTTCTGTGTGCTTTTAAATTTCATTAAAATTTACAAACGATTAAAAAAATGAATATGACATTTAAAATTAAATAATATATTTTTAAAATACTGTAATATAGTAATAAAAAATTTAAGAAATAAAATATTATGTTTAATTGTAAGGTTTAATTGAAGCTATTTATTGAAGTTAACGAGAGAGTTTTTGTTTTTGATGTGAGAGACAATTTGTGTAAAAACAGTAAAAGTGTAATTGTTTAAAAGAGTTAATTAAAAAAAAAATGTCACATTGATTATTTTATGTAATCTGATTCACTGATCTGCCGGCAGCTGATTTTTGTTATACTGCCAGAAGTAGATGGCATATCTTTAACTCTTTGAAATATTTAATTCAAACTTCAGCAACGGTTAATGATAAATCTCTGTTCTACATTAATATCTGAGTTGTGATTTAATTTCATCCTGAATGAGTCGTAAGATTAAAACAACGTGTACTCATATAAATATTTCTTTGCTTAAAAATTGAAAATATACAGTTAATAAAGTATTAAGCAGTTAATTTAGTAATTTGAATTAAAATTTTTTTTAATAAATGTTAATATAAAATTAAGACTGCCCAGAACTTAGAATTCGAATGCAAGCAAACTTGGATTTTTTTTTTCACGTTTCATACTAGCTTGTAACCATTCTATGGAACCTTTCTTCCCATTACTGATTGTTAAATAATTATTTATATATTTAGTTTTTTTACTTAAATAGTGAACAATTATTGTCTTTACTATACATGATATTTGAAAAGGCTTTTTCAATCAGTGATTATTAAAGTCTGTTTCAACCTTATTGTTGAGTAATATCATTTTAATTTAAGATAAGTTTTTTTTGTAATTATAATCAAAATACGGTGCTGAAAAGCTTAACGTTCTCCAATTTTTTCCATACTTGCAATACAGGCAGAGACTATTCACAAATTCTTTGAACTTTTTTTTTCTGTTTAAACTTTAAGTACAGTATATATTATAACATTGAAAATGAGATTATTTTTCACATATCTGATAACACTTGGTAAGAATGTTTTGGTACAGAATTCCAGAAGGATTTTTTAAATTTTTGATTAGATAATAATTTTCTAATTCCTAATGTCATCTATGAAATTAGTTTTAGGAAAATGCTGATTTAAGACAATTTTGTTGGAATTCTGTCAGGAAGTAGATTATATATAAAGCATACTGGGATATTTGCTTATCTCGATTTTAATGTTTTTTTTAATGTAAATAGTTTAGCCTGGAAAAGTTATATTGTGTAGTTGTATGTGGTTCAGAGCAATGGTTTTGTGGCATATTCTGGAGCTCAAACTCTATCGATATTCAAACTTAAGTATTACTCCACAATAAACTTTTATTTCTGATGTTCAAACTTATTATAAACTTTCCAATAATAAAACATTCAGGTTTTTTTAAAATTTTATTTTAATTATTTATATCTATATTTAAACTAATATGTTTATTTAATTTTTCAACAATGGATTTTTTGAGATAGCTAAAAATTTGCAAACAATATAAAAAAAATCTGAAGAAATTGAACAAACGAAAAATTAGACTCTCCACTAGTTATATTGCACAAAACAGACAATCATTAAAAATATAGCTAATGGTCTTGAATAAGATAGAGATCATATATGATCTTGAAGTGTTAATGAGATTACAGTATAATGAAACCTATTTATTTTGTGCCATACATTTTTAGTTTTTTTTTAAATGTTCCTTTCTTCCTTGTTCGATTTTTTTAAATGAATTTTTATGTATATCTTATGCAGAAAAAATATGTTTTGAGTTAAGAATAAATCAGATCTTATTTATTTAGTTTTTTACATTTTCTATAAGATATATGTAATATATAGGGTATATGAGCACAGACTTTCACATGACCCACCATTCTCCACTCTATCTTATAACACTGATACACTTGAACACATATATGCCAAGTGTATCAGTGTTACAAGATGGAGAGTAGTGGGTCATGTGAAAGTCTCTGCTCATATACCCTATATATTACATATATTGATACAGGTATATAATAAGATTGTATTTCAGTTATTATAAAATATATGGTGGAGGAATACATGAACATCAAGATAAACCACTATTGCTAATGATGGATTTGAATGTTCTTCTAATATTTTTGATAATATTTAAGTACATATCAAAAAGTTTTAATGTAAATATTTTTTCCAAATAAAAACATCAAAATGAAAAAGAATATTTTAATAAATCACTTTTGAATATTTGCATCAATATTCCTAAATGGTATCAGTCAGATTTTTAAAAAGGGTTGTATCTATAAAATATTTTGATGCTAACCTTATATATATATATGAAAAAACAAATACAAGTTAATCACGTAACCTGCTATCACTTGTTATTTATGTCCAAAAGATGGCGCTATACCAAAACCGCCGAACAAGTGTAAGATTTGTTTTACATAAACGAAAAAAGAGTCAGAAATTAACTGAAAGAAATTAAATGAAAGAGGTAGTTAATTTTGACTCTTTTCGTTTATGTAAATTACTTGGGGTTGATATATATATTTGGATATATATATATATAAAACTGTAAACCAATACAATACTAGATTAAATCCTAAATTTTACCAAAATCCTTACACAACCATGGTTTCATCTACTACAAATAGACCTTCTCAGGTGAAAATCAAACTAAAAGAACTGACATATATACAAATAAACCTTCCCATAATTTATTTAAAAAGAAGAATAAAGGAGACTTTAATGATAAAACTTCTTGATTCCGAGGCTATCAATCTTATGAAGACTTCTTTTGATATTAAGGGAAGGTGGAGTTTGAAATGAATTATGGGAAGGTTTTCTTTTAGTTTGATTTTCACTTGAGAAAGTCTATTTGTAGTAGATGAAGCCGTGGTTGTGTAAGGATTTTGGTAAAATTTAGGATTTAATCTACTATTGTATTGTTCTATGGTTTTGCATTTTTATTTTTGCTAATAAAGTGTTAGGCAGTTTTAGTTTTATATATATATAAGTTAGTCGTGCTTTATAATCTTATCGTGCTTTTTATTGTCTTAGGAACTTACACCTAGTTCCAATTTATTTTTCTACTATTTAGAGAAAAATTATGCATGCATATTTTTGTAAAATTAATGATAATATTCCAGTCTCTTTTTGTAGATATTAATCTATGTCATAAGATAAATTCTCTAGACAATTACTAATAAATGAATTAATTGTTTTCTGTAGAAAGCTATTTTATAAAATTTTGTACTTACCATAATTATTTCTTTTTTGCAAAAAAAAAAAAAAAAAAAAAGAAGAGCATTTTGTTAAGTAAGTGCATTTAAAAACATTTGGTAGTTTTATCATTTTTCTTTAACACAGTCATATGCTGAGATTAAAAATAGCAAATGCCTTTTGAAATCCATTTTCAATATGAATAGTTAGAAACAGTCCATTAATTTAGTCTATTCCAAAATTAGATGGTTTTTTTAACTATTGACATAATTCTTTTTAAAATAGTTTTTTTTTTTTATCCTAAAATTTTGGAATAATTTTTGTGTTAATAATATTGGAAAAACAGTTACTTAAACCATGCTTTGGCTTCTGATTCTAACTATTTCATAGCCTTCCTTGGTTTAAGATGATTAAGTGAAAGTTTAAAGTCAGTACTGTCAAATAGTTATATTATATTTAAATTTAGAAACAATTCAAAAGTGAAGATGGTAATTCTATTATAATGATGTCTTTTTTTGAATCATTCAATTTTGGACTAATTTGTATTATTTGACAGGATTAGGTAAAAAAGTAACTAGCTCATTTATCATAAGTCAAAAATCACATTAGATATGAGTAGAATTTGAAAATCATTAGACATGAAGACATAAAATTATATCAACCTTAAACTGACAATTCAATGATAACTCACTCAATGAAAGCAAAGCAAATCTCAATTTTAATAATATTATTGTAAACAGTTATGTTAAGAGTAAAGCAAATTTGTTACAACAAGTTTGCAGAGTTTTGGTGGGCAAATCAAAATCATAGAAAGATAGGTGTTTGCAGAAATTTAATATATAAATAGATACACGTAGTGGAATACACATTTATTTGTAACTGAAGCAGAAGGAATGTTTCTGAAAAAGTTATTTTTGTAAAAGTTGGGACCAAATAATCAGAACTATAGATGAAAAGGTAATATAAAACAAAATAAAATTGGAGAACATAATCAAAAATAAAAAAGTAGAATAGTGACAGAAGATGGAGAGATCTATGCTCAAAACAGATTACTTAAAACAAGGAAACCATAACAGAAGAAATCTTAGTTTCATCTTACCAACATTATGAAAAGAAAGCATTACTAAGTAAGTCCATGATTGTTCCAAATTGGTATCACATGACCAATTGATAGAAATGTGTACAAAAATAATAACAGGTTGGCTATGTACATTCAGAAGGGAAACAACATTATAAAAATGCCATATGGGTTAAAAGATTAGATGATCTATTGATACATGTGTGATTCAGATTGTTATTTAAAAATATTTATATTTACAGTTGCTTAAAATGCCTTTTTTATATGCAATTTAATCAAAGCCTTAGTATCATCATGAAAATTGCATAATTTGCATAGATAGTTATATATGGACAGATGGATAAGTAATTGAAAGAATTTATAATAAATAGATGTAAATGTAGATGAAAAGTAAACGAACTGGCAAATAAGCAAATAGGTAGAAAAAGATGATGTTTAGTAGGTCAAAAAATAGAAGGAAATAGAAAAAAGATAAAGAGATAAGGCAAAAAGAAAAAGAGAAAATAAATACTAGCAGGTAAAAAAATAAGTAGTTAAGTAGAAAGTTAGATTGTTCTGAAGACAAAGAAGGATAGAAAGATAAAGAGATAAAGAAAAAGTGTATAAGAGAAATCAAAATAACATGAAAGGAAGAATAAGAAAGAGAGACATGAAAAAAGAAAGAGTGAGAGAGGGAAACAAATATTTTAATGTATGTAAATGTTCCTATTACAATTTGGATTCTAATTTGTCATATTAAAAGTATTGTTCATACTTAATCATGATCATTTTTATTTATAACATTGATCAATGTGTAATCTTAATTTACAATAAAATTTTATCAGGTCTAATATGAGACTTTGTTAGCATTACATATTAGAAACCAATAGAAATCTACACATAAATATTTAATAAAACACACACACACACACACACACACATATATATATATATATATAAAGAACTATTTTAATTACATATTAGTAAGAAAATCCAATATAGGTTATCAATCTTTAATTACTCCATAAAGATGTTTACGTGTAACTGCAAGATTCCCATCCTCTCTCAGTTATGTAAATATAACAATTCCAAATGCACTAATGAGATTTCTCCTATATTCCCTTTATATTTTTATTTATTTATTTATGTGCAATTATCCTGTATTTGGTTAATATTATTATTGTTTTTCTTATCATTATTATGAGTTATTTTATCTTCATATGTTACTTTACCTTCTTAATCTGTGAAATCATACGTCATTTCATTACAATAATCTTACTTTATTTCTATAATTTCAATCTGCTATTCTAAACCTTTCCTAAGTTCCTCTACATATCTGTACTATTTCTTTTCTAAAATCTTGTTCTTTTCCTTCTAATTTGGCCATAGTACTAATAAGTATCTAAATAATATGTTCACATGATCACCCAATTGCTTTTCAGCCTCATTGCACTGAATCTGACATATATTTTCTACTCTTTAATTTTATCTTCTCAGGTTTCCAGTTCTCTCTCTTTTACCTATTTGTTTTTTACTTTCTAATATTATTTCCTCTGTCATTATTTAATATTAAACTTCTCTTGAAGTTTCCAAAAACTATTCTCTAGTATTCTCTTGACTTTCCCTATACTATTTCTAATTTTTGACATTTGCTTTTGAGCTCTATTTTGGTGTTGTTCTATTATTTTCTGAATCTATTCTCACATAATGGAAAAATCAATAAATATTTCCACTCTTAGTATTGCAATATGCATTGTTCATCATCATAATCATCATTTTCAGTAGGCAGTTACAGTCAAATATTAAATTTATCCCAGTTATTAATTGAAATTAATCATAACATTATTTTTTTCTTAAATCTGTTTAGTAAAATATTGTACATATTTTCAGGATAATACTGCATTAAAATATATAATACATCAGACCAATATAATATATTTGATACCTGCTGTGGGTTTTGTTATAAAGAGGATAATTAATCAAATTAAATTTAGATTTTCTAGTTTTACCTTCTGTTTTAAGAAACGATACATTATAATGATATATGTTGAAATAATGGTATAAAAAATTAACTTCAAACAATTTTTTGATTAGTAAAATTTCTACCTGATATATTATATAAAGAGTCAAGATGATATTCCAAAAAGATATTTAAAATAATCCTTAAAGAAAGGTTAACCATAAAATTAATTTTATAACTAACATCAATTAATAACTAAGATAAATAATAATATTATTATTAATAATAACAACAACAACAACAATAAGAAGAGGAAGAAGAAGGAAAAGAAAATGAAAAGGAAGAAAAAAAATAGTAGTATAATAGTTAGTCCTGAGAAGTCATTGATATGACTGGAATCTTCTTTCAGTGGTTGCAACTAGGTTCACAATCTAAATATCAATATTTCAAGTCAATCATGGTATAAGTATGATGTCACATAAACAGGTAACAATTTGGAGTTTCATATAACTAATTATCTAAAAAAATGTATGTAACCTGAGAAAGTTGTCTCAACCATAACTTTATACACTTTTCCAACCATCAAAAGTATCTGTATTTGTAGCCATTAATTCTGGGTGAAATTTGAGATTCCTATTAGTTTACCACAATAAATTGATTTACCACTTGCCTTTATTCATAATAACAAAATTGGTAACTTATTTTAGTAAAAATCAATTAGCACTACAAACTTCTGTCAATAAGCAAATAAAATGAACATTAATACATGAATAAATCTGATGTTTTAATGTGAAATTAATTGATAATTGAAGTTTTATTTTATACCTAGTTTCACATAATTTAACATTTATAGAGCTCATACACTGAAATCAGAGTAGAATTTTAGTAGACAATAGATACAATATCACACACACACACACACACACACACACACACACACATATATATATATATATATATATATATATATATATATATATATATATATATATATATATTGTAACGGGCACATATGACGTCACATTGTTTTTTTATTATTAAACATGAAAAAAGAAAAGTTCACAAATAAAACTTCTTTTTTAAGAATTAAAAAGTGAAAATTAAAATTCTATACTAATCTTGTATATATATAAAATCGCACAGATAAAAAAAACTTATTAAAATAAAACTTTATTAAAAATAGAAAAACTAAATCTTTCAACAAAAAGATTTAAAGATAAAAATATATCTTTAAGTTTGGAAAACACATTAATTAATCAGAAAATGGAAATGATTATTTTAATTAGTTAAATGTTAACTAGCCTTGGGCATTTAACTGTATAAGCAATGGTCAGATAGGAAAACAATAGAAACTAATGGCCAATGAAAGAAATCCATTGGGAAATCGGACCTCAATGGAAGGATCATCATTATCGATGATGTAATGTCCATTGGATCCTAAAGTTACATATAAAAGAAGAGGTTTGGAAATAAGTTGGAGAGGGTTGGAGGAGAAGGGATTGAAAGACACACTTTCAATTCCTTCAATTGTTAAAAAAAATGAAACATTGTTTTCCAATATTGCGGACCACAGGACATCAAGGCCTGGAAGAATACCATCAACCATAAAGGACCAATGGGTAACTGCATGGCAAGCAATGGATAACTAATGAACATTTCTAAAACCGTAAGCACATTATGAACTTAAATGAATATTCATTTGAAAACACTAAGAACTTTAAAATATAAACTTTCCCAGTATTTAAAAAAAAAAATAGAAATAGATTCCTATCTGACCAAACTAAATTATTTATTAATTAGTTATAATTTTATTTGATGTATTTCTTTTTTGTAAAATCATTTCCATTTATTTATTTTTTTTGTTCTTTTAAGTTTTATTATGATTTTTGTTTTTCGTTAAATTAAAATATAAATGTTAATCTTAAGTCGGGCGTGAATGGCTATATAGATTTGTAAAGTTATATTAGGGGAGGGTAATCTTAGGTTATTTGTTTCATAGTTAAATTGGGTCAATGGATTGGATATATTGGTGTAATTAGTAGATGTAGTACGAGATTCGCTACAGGCAGAATCGCTTTATACGCTGCACACTCTCATTTTGCCTATGGAATGCGATCGTAAGTCGGCAAAAATGACCACTGTTCTTTCCTCTGGAGTTTTTTTTATTGCTCTTCTCGTCCAATAGATGTAGTATTCCTATCTGATGAGAGGCAATTTTTTCTCTTAACCTATTTTTGTGCTGCCGTATTCATATTACATTGAATGCATCGATATATCAGATGGATTGACGTTGGTTTAACTGCAAACTTTTGGCCTAAGTATAAATAAGGATAGAATATTTTCTTTTCAAATGCAAATCTATGTAGTCTATTCATACTCGACATTCTAAATAAAAATGCATTAAATTTAAGCTGGGTATAGACACTTGCATGGATTTGTTATCGGTCAATTATGTTTTTGGTTTTCATATTTGATCAAAATATATAGACATTCGGTAAATAATGATACCTTACGGTGAGTATCTAAAATGTATTTATGTCGGATGTCTTTTAAGTTATTGGTGTCTCTGCGGCATCTTATGATGAATGCCAATGGGTTTCTTATAAATTTCCCTCTGCATTTCCATCAATGACTTTATATTTTGATCGTTTATGTTTACTTTGAAATGTTTTTGACCGTGTAATCTATGTAACCGATCTATACTCAACATTTATGAAACAAACTTTTATAAATCCATCTGTGCAAACTTATAAAATAAAAATGTAAATTAAAATCTAAAATAAAAGTTAAGTTAAATTTTAAAATGCCAAAGTAAACATACTAAAATAATAATGTTAAATTCTATATATATGTGCGTAAATAAATGTTTGTGTGTTAATTACTGGCAGTGGCTTATTTTATTCTTTTTTTAAAATATTCTTAGATAAGAATTTATTGTAAAATATAAATTTCTGCTGTTCTGTTGAGCTAGTGACAATGGGCTAATGACCGGAAACAAAATATATAAAATAAATATTTTTTTTTGAACTTACGTATCTGCCTACTATATAAATTTTCTAGGTTCAAATGCCTAGTGGCGCCCTGTAGTGCAGATTACGTTAAGTCTCAGCTTTCTCTGGATCATTATAATATATATAATGTTCTTTAAAATATTTGAATATTCTACCCTGGACACATCAATAATGCCATTGATTCTACAGATAAATAGAAGGCAGATGTGCACAGAAAAATATTACTTTATAACCCAATATGATAATATTTAAAACAGAAGTGATATGGATTTTGATCATATAAATTTACAGTGATCGTGTGTCATATATCAAACCATCAACTATATTTACCATCTAAAAGGATACATAAACACTAAGAGCAATGATCAATATTAACTTCTGGAAATCATCATCGAAATGACTAACTAACTTGAGCACATAAATTATCATTAAATAAATTAAAGAATACTTTATTTTAAATCTCTAAAAATGTTTTCCACTATAAACATATAAAAATCTAATATATGAAATGTAGAATATGATTTAAAATATTTGATTTATAAATTTAAGCCTCTTCTCCTTTGAATAATAATATACATACACAATTTCACATTAACTTCGATATATTACTAAAAGATATTTAAGCTCACTTTTTAATTTTCTAGTTCTAACACTACAATCACATAATATTTAATAATACCAAAATATTCTCATTGATTATCAGCAAAAAGTTCCCTCATATGATTATCTAATTATTTATTCTCATTAATTCTATTTTTAAAATTTTATATTATTGATTATGTACATCGGTTATTGTAAAATTATAAACATATCTTTATTTAGATTTCTTAGAAATAATGAGCATTCTTTATAGATTGAATTGTTCTGATTATTGTCAATGATTAATTTATTTACAGCAAAAGCAAGATAATTACTTACCAGTTTACTTCCCTTAAAGTTTCATCTCTGATCTTGAAACCTAATAATCACTATATTTTATTTAAATATTTTATAAATTAACTCAATAGTCATTAAGCCACATATTAAATATGTACATTATCTGAAATTATAACATAAATCTATAACTACAAAAAATGTATAATAATAATTCAGTATTTATATATACAAGAATGTATAAAAGAACGTATAATAATAATCCAATATTTATATATATAGAAAGAAACTGCATTTGAAACCTATGCAATATTCACACAAAATTTTATAAATTTCAAAATGACTTTAAAGCAGTTATCTAGGTTTAAAGACAAATCTTTATTCCATATTGAAGTTTTGGCATTTAACAGTTTTTAAGATGATATGTCGTTATTCTTTAGCAATTTTCCTTTTATATTTCAGAGCTATGTATATAAACAAATTAAGTTATTTGTGTCTTACTGAGGATGCTTGAATTTCTATGTAGTTTTTATTATTAATGTAGATGATGCAGCTATATTTGAAACTAAGTTGAGATTTCTGTAAATAATGTTTTTTTATTAGTACCTAAATAGATAGTAGTTATTTATGCTTTAGTTGCTCTCCAAATATATTGTATTTTAAATTGGTTTTCTATTTAGGATAAAACCCAAAACAGACTAGCCTCACATATAGAAATTTCGTGGTTTTTTTGAAGAAGATTTGTAATATTTCTTAAGTTACTTTTTGAAGCACGAGTTGCATGATCAATTGACTAGTTTAGCCAGATTACTTGTACTAAATTTTATTTGAAGGAATGTTATTTTATAATAATTTACACAAAATGCATATTAATATTTTTGGAATCAATCTGTAATAAAGATAATAAACATTTCAAAATAATTAATCTGCTTCTGGAAAGTAACTAAACAACTGCATCTGTCTTGCATTGGTGGTCGAGAGGTCAGCGCGACCGCCTTGCACTTGCAGGCAGTTGCCCGGGTTGCGGGTTCACGTCCCGGCCGATGCTATGACACTTAAAACAAATAAATAAATAAACAACTACAACTGAAAACAATAGATAAAGTAAAAATCGTTAAAAATTCTATATAACAAGATTATAAATATTGTACCGAAATTAATCTATTTCTCTTGAAATTAATATCATAAAACAATAAATATGATAAAGATTGTTACACATTTTTTGAGTTTAATTAACCAATGTAGAATTTAATCAAATAAATTTGTTCCTGTAACTAATTTTAGTTTTAATCTACATGATGTTAGTCTTTACATTCTAAATTAATCTATTCAATGCCTTGAACTTATTTTAATTTAATTTAAATTCCAAGAAAACTCCTATCTTTCTTTCAATAAAAGAATTAAAACTTATCGATCAAAAAAAAAAAAAAAACTTTTTAAATAAAAAAATATTCCTCTTATAAAACTAAAAGTTAAAATTGTATATAAAAATTTTATGTGTGTTTATATATCTACACAAACATATATATAGATATATTCACGGATAAATGATGACTTCATATATATTCCGAAAATAATTATAATATGAAATCATATATAAATATATATTTAATAAAAGTTTGTGATGATGGTATTTTAGTTGTATTTATATAATGGACTATTTCCATCAAATAATATTAAGTAAGTATTGGATGTCTTTTGAAAAAAATAACTTCATTTAAATTTTCCAGTTACATTCAACTTTTAATAATAGCGCACACGTTAGTATATACACAACAGTCCAAGTGGTATTGCTCTTTTCTCTTCTTCAGGTATTGCTTGCCTCAATAACAATACTAGCATGTAAAGTGAACTTGGACACTCATATACTTAACTATTGAATTTTAAGTGAATGCTACAATGAACTGAGCTATCCTGCCAAAGACAATAGTCAGTAGAAATTTCATATATTTATCTATGAGGTTCCTCCTGATTTTTCCACTTTTTACTAAGAAACAGTGTTGATTAGTGATTTCCATACATTATGTATAGTCACACTAGATTGACTTGTGTGCATTGTTACTTGAGCAGCTTCTTTGAATTTTCTTTTTTGTACCTTTTTCTCCCTATCCAATATTTTGTATGTTCTCAATATGTCTAAGATAGTGGACCATGTATATACATGGTCCACTATCTTAGACACATCTTCACTCTCTCTTCTAATCATCAGTTTTTTCATTCACTTTTTAATGGGGTACTGATCTCACCAATATATGTTTTCCCACATTCACATGGCATTTCATAGATGCAATTTTTGCTTTTTAGCATGTCAAATTTAGGCTTAGTAGATGTTAGAATTTCTCATAGTGTAGTATGGCTCTGAAAATCTGTTCTGATGATACATGGATATCAATAATTGTTTTTTACTTTTGATGGTTCTTTTTGTTGTCTATTGAAGATTTTTTAATGATAGGTAATGGATAATCATTTTTCATGAGAGTTTGCTCTATAAAATTTTTTTTTTAAATTTAAAAAGAAAAAAGATTTATATAGAACAAACTTTTAAAGAAAATACCTGTATAAAATAAACTTTTATAGAAAATGGTTATCCATCAGCTATCATCAAGAAAACCTTAAATACACGACAAAAATATCCATCAAAAGAAAAAAAAACAATTATTAGTACAGTATTGTAGCTATGTCATACCACACTATGAAGAATTCTAACATCTATAAAGCCTAAATTTGAAATGTTGAAAAGCAGAAACTTCATTCACAAAATACCAGGTAAATGTGGAAAAATATATATTGGTGAGATCAGTTGTTACATTGAAAAGTAATTGTGCAACAATAAACTGATAATTAGAAGCTATGTCTACGGTAACAGACCATATACATACCAATGGGCACATGCTCAATTGAGAGAATACAAAAATATTGGATAGAGAAAAAAAGGTGCAAAGAAAAAAATTCAAAAAAGCTGCTCACATGACAATGACAAATAACCTTATAAATTAGCCTAGTGTGGCTATACATAATGTATGGAAATCACAAATCAACTTTGCTTTTAGGAAAAAACAGAGAAATCAAGAGGAACCTTATTGATAAGCTTATAAAATTTTTACTGAATGTTTCTTTGATAGGATGTCTCAGCATTAAAACATTACCTTAAAATTTAATATTCAAGAATTTAATAGGTACAGATTCAATTCCCATGCTAGTACTGTCACTGGTCAAGCCAGAAACACCTGAAGATGAGAGGAAAATAATGCCACTTTAAGCTTTGTGAATATACTAACCTGTGTGCTATTACTAACAGTTGAATGTAAATAGAAAATTTAAATAACAGTATTTTGGAAGACATTCAATACTTAATACTAGATGAATAAAATAATTTGCTTTATAAATACAACAGAAATATATATGTTGTCAAATTTTGATAAAATTCTACTTTTATAAAATATTTATCTATCATTATTATCTCATTAGCTTTAACTTAATGTGTAACATATTAAAATGTTCTCTCTCTTCACTAACTACATTCTAAATTAATAAATATATTGTTAGTTGCTTTTGTTGTTTAAATTCATTAGTGGTGTCTACTGAAAATATTGTTTTCCTCATGTAATTGTTCTTGTTGCATTTTTTTTTTTAAAAAGAGATGTTTTATTTCTTAGATAAAATTGTAATTAAAGTATAGTAGTTTCTACCTAGTTAAGTTTGTGAGCATCAATTCTCTGTAACAATAACAGAATAATCAGAAATATTTTTGTCATCACAGCCTGTGCTTGAACAGGGCTAGCATTAACTCTCAATGGTTACAAGTTAGTATGTAACACCACACAACATTTTTATATGCTTTAATTTCATAGAATTTTATGAACTGAATTGAGTTATCTATCTCTCTCTACCTAGATGTGTCTGTATTTTCCAAAGAAATAAAACTCAATTAGTTAGAATTGTGTTGTTTTATGCTACTTAATGGTATCTCATAGTGTTGTAGTCTAAATATAAATAATTTTAGATCCAAGCTAGAAGTGTTATTAGTTGTATTCTAAACAGAAGTAATTTTTTCTCCATTTTGTATAATCTACAGTTATATATATATATATATATATATATATATATATATATATATATATATATATGATAACAGATGGCGTTCTGCCAAAAACACCATCAAGCATAGTTTTCTGTTTACATAAACATCAGAGCGAGCATTCACTATCTCTAACTTTAATTCCACTTTCAGATCATGATTTCAAGCTATTTGCTATCGTCAGTGAAAGACAGGAATAAGAAACTAGATCTAAACACAAACTCTGAGCATTTATGAAACAGTTTCTATTCAACTTGCAAGCGTGAATCTTTTAGACATGTTAATGTCTTCAAACTCAGCATAGCAAGCCAGATAGCTACATGGGTCTGATCTCAGTTCAGCATCACCACATAGTAGAAGCCTCTGCAATATACATCATTGCAAGAAAGACCTCAAAGGTACATTTATGAAAAACAAAAAAAACACAAGTTAAAAAACTTGCTAATGCTTGTATTTATGATAACAGATGGCATTCTAACAAAAACACCGTCAAGCATAGTTTTCTGTCTACATAAATGTCAGAGCGAGCATTCACTATCTCTAACTTTAATTCCACTTTCAGATCATAATTTCAAGCTATTTGCTATCATCAGTGAAAGACAGGAATAAGAAACTAGATCTAAACAAACTCTGAGCATTTATGAAACAGTTTTTATTCAGCTTGCAAATAGCTTGAAATCATGATCTAAAAGTGGAATTAAAGTTAGAGATAGTAAATGCTCACTCTGACGTTTATGTAAACAGAAAACTACACTTGACGGTGTTTTTGGTAGACGCCATCTGTTATCATAAATATAAGCGTTAGCAAGTTTTTTAACTTGTGTTTTTTTTTGTTTTTCATAAATGTACCTTTGAGGTCTTTCTTGCAATGATGTATATTGCAGAGGCTTCTACTATGTGGTGATGCTGAACTGAGATCAGCCCCATGTAGCTATCTGGCTTGCTATGCTGAGTTTGAAGACATTAACATGTCTAAAAGATTCATGCTTCAAGCTGAATAGAAACTGTTTCATAAATGCTCAGAGTTTGTGTTTAGATCTAGTTTCCTATTCCTGTCTTTCACTGACAATAGCAAATAGCTTGAAATCATGATCTGAAAGTGGAATTAAAGTTAGAGATAGTGAATGCTCGCTCTGATGTTTATGTAAACAGAAAACTATGCTTGACAGTGTTTTTGGTAGAACACCTTCTGTTATCATAAATACAAGTGTTAGCAAGTTTTTTAACTTGTGTTTTTTTTTGTTTTACATAAAATATATAAGTATACTTATATATATATATATATATATATATATATATATATATATATGTAAGTAATACTTATATATTTTTGTAAGTAATGTTTATAATAAATAAAATCACATTTATTTTATTATAATAACTCATTGTAATTTTAGTAAAAGAAAATAACCAATTAATTCCAATTAGAAGCAGTATAAATGAATATAATTATATTTTTACAAATTTTGCAATCTACAATTACATATATTTTATTTTTATATATATACATATATTATAATATTTTCTGTAAGTAAAACTTACAATAAATAAAATCAAATTTAGTTCTATGTAATAACTGAATTTTGCTAAAAGAAAACCAATTCGTCAGAGTTAGTAATGATATAACAAAAGTAATTTTGTTTCATTTTTTACAATCTATGTTTTTTTTTCTCTTTTTTTTATATAACTATTTATATAATTATTTGCAAATAATAGTCATAATTTAAAAAAAAAATCAAATTTGGAATGTTAATTATATCACAAAATAATACTTTTCTTAGCAGTAGTATCATACACTATTGTAACCTTTACATTACACAAATGACATTGTGGGCATTGTGGGTTGAATAATTCATGAATCAAAGCATAAAGTTTACTTAATACAGTACTTCTAATAAAATAAAATCACATAAATGCTAACATTTTCCTGAATTGTGTATATCAATGCATTATATTTTCTTTTCTAATTCTTATAAAAATAATGAATCTGAGAATTATAAACAACTAAAGTATTAAAATAAATATCAGTTAATAGTATTTTGTAAAACTAAGTAATTTGTCATAACTGAATGAGATTTTGTTACATTATATTAAAAACAATTGTCACTTTTCAGATTCATTATTTTTAAAAAAGCAAATATAAATGAATTCATTTTATATTTGCAAGGTAAAATTTGATTATAGAGAAAATACATTGCTATAAATAGAGCAGAAAAAAAATGTTTTACATGTTTATATAGATATATGAAAATATTTCATGTGCATAATGCTATTTCACAGAGGACATGGCTAAAAATTTCTTAATGTTTAAAGCGATTTATATATTTATATATTGTAAGAATGGCTTACAACCCTGTTGTACCATCATTAGCCGTACTACAAATTAGAGCCATGGAAAATATTTGCTTAGCCAATAAATTGTTAAACAATTTATTGCATTATTTTTTTAAATGCACATATAGATACAATAAGTATTTTATTTTTTTTTTTTAAAAGTGAAAACCCTAAATCGCACAACTTTTTTTTTTTATCATGATAAAAGGGGATATAAAAATTGTTAAACAATTAAGTTAATCAGTCTAAAAAAAATCAGTCAAGCATATATGTATGTTAACACCAAAGTTAAAGATTTGTGTTGTACATCATTAATTGGACTAAAACAATAAGTAAAATGTTTAGACAAGACACAGAAAATAATGTTAACAACCAATTGCAGAAACGAAATTAAAACTTCAATAAATGATTGTTTTAATAACAAATAATGTAAATAAAATCTGCATAACAATAGTAAATCACATTATATATAAGGAAATTATCTTGCTTTCAAACTGAATGTTATATAAAAGCAATTTGGATGTTCATCTTTTCTCTTTCAAGATAATGCTCTTGCTAAATAAAAAACAACTTTGCTATGCTTAAAATTTGAATACTAGAAAGATGGGCATGCATATTCCAAATGTCATTGATTTTTAAATGATATTCATGCAAATAGGAGCAGATTTAACAATTAAACTAACAGCCAAAAAAATAACCACATCAATTCCAAGAAATAAATAGACTTTTTTTTAAGAAGCAAGAAAAGTAAATCATTATTAACAACTAATAAATGCAAAAAAGTAATTAATTTCTCTTCAAATACATACTCATTATTATATTGGAACTTGGTAAAATAAATGTATAGTATTCATTATTTAAACTTATTAGTATTCATTATTATATAATGCATTACAGTTAATGAAAAGAATACCATAGGGTGATTGCATGCTATCACCGGAGTCATGAAAGCATAGTGACTTCATCTGTTTATTGCCACAAAGCCTGAAGAACATCCATTGTCTTTTATAACAACTCAAGAGAAATTATCTGGAGAAGAATGCTATACTATCATTCCAAGTGTAAAAATGCCACTCTTGCAAGGAACAGTGTTCTATCTTTATCCAGGGAGGACTATTTTGAACATAGTAAATTAATAATGTGAAGGACATTTCCAACAGACTCATTAGACTTTAACTAATATGATCAATTGAAAATTTTGATTTTTTAATATTTTCTATTATTTATTTTTTTATCTTTATTTTTGTTCCCTAACATTGGAGCAGAAATATTTAAAGTTCTGTTCTGGAAAATTCATTTTAAGAATATAAAAAAGGGGGAAAGAGTGAGTAGATTAATTAAATATTCTATTGTTATCAAATAAAATCTAGGTCGATTTACCCTTTCATCAACTTGACAGTGACATATTAATGTAGAATAGAACAAAAAATAAGATTTGGCTATATCCTATATTAATTACAAAACTAGACACAGAACAGGGTTCACATCAATTAGTTATCTTTAATTAATATTTGTTATATTTCTTTTCATTTTTCTGTACAGTTGATTAACAATCTTGTGTAAAAACTTCTTTTCTGTCAATATTAGAGACATCCATAAATAGAAATGAGGACTCTCAAGCAGATGTATCATCATCAGCATGAACTGGACTATGAGGATCAATTAAATGAGACTGTAAATAGGAATGATTCATCCAGTTAGACTCACAGTTATATAAATATTATTTTATATGTATATTTTTGTAAATAATTTGGTGCCAAGAGAATGAATTTCTACCACGGGTTTGTAAAAAGGATTTTTATTTTAATTCATAATATGGTAGAAGCTCATCTATAACATGCTTAATTATAAAATTTAGAATTGTTGAACCATTATGTTTTATTTTATTTTCTCCTTTTTTTTTATTAGTAAATGTTAAAGAATTTGTTACCTTATCTGGACTCTTGCCCATCCTTATTATCTTATTTATCATCATTCTTCTTCTTACTAAAATCACAAATATATTGATTCATGTCAATTCATATGATATATATATATATTGTAACGGGAGAAAGATCTTTGAGATTCGCATATACTGACCCTGGGGGCACTAGTCTGAAAATAGGTACTAGACATTTATTTTAGGGTGGACAGGATATGCGAATCAAAAGACACCAAACTACACTCAGGGAGGAACAAGATATCTTAAATATTATTTAGACAGCTGAGAAATCAAAGCACAAAGACAAACATCAGCCAAATAAATTTAAACAATTTATTAATTTTATAAGTTAGACAATATAGTAAAGACATCTAGCCATGAATATAAAAGTGACTTATGTTAACATATGTATATTTACCAGAGAGTGCACAAGAGTATGACAAACACGAAGGCATTAAACATTTTGGCAATAAAATTCTCTCACTTAAAATATAAGAAATGGTTAGGATAATATCTTCTTGCTGGCCAGTTGTAAAATTACAAAAACAAACAACAACCCTAGCTTCCTGAATCAGGGATAATAAAACAGTTACTGTCCTGCCGAAAATCAGCGTAACCAGCACGAACGTCCGAGCAGTAATATTCTAATTACTATTGTTAAAACACCGCAGGACTGCTGCGTGTAATACTACATTCAAAGTAAATGTGGTTGATCTCACCTATAAGACAGCAACAGATATTTGATTATGATCTTATGTAATCCAGAAAGAAATAGACTATTTTCAGACAACCCGAAGAAATAACTTGACAAATAGCCAGCAAAAAGATTTTGTTGTTTGCACAATCAGTGCAAACGAAACATGTTTAAAGATTCTTTATTGTACAACTAAGGGCAGGTGAATAAATAAAGACTACAAAAACTGCCAATGCATTTTGTAATAGTTATTGAAATAATCAGGTATATATTAAACATATAAAATACAATCTCCTAATGCACCCTCTGATAAACAAAAATTGCAAACAAACTTGTAATCTTAAAACTAAGATTCCAAGACACACTTTAAATACTAGAAAAGTACATAGAGTTAATAAATAATAATAAAAAAACAATTAATACCATTTTAAAACATATTTATCATTAGATTGAGCAGAGATTTAATTAAATGCAATTTATTTACCCTGTCTAGAATAGGAAAAAGTTTAACTTATGGTAAGATAGAGTTCTAGTGATTTAGTGATGAGTGTGCACTCTTGATAAGAGTTCATCTTTCAGGTCCTTTGACAGCAGCAAGGTAGAGGCAGTGTTTATTTTAGAGGTTCATGGCATGACTGAAGGGGAGCTGGTAGGCGTGGGTCTGTCGTTTGTTTAAATTATCCAGACATTCTATTGATGGCAAAACTCATAACAGTGGATTTTGACATCTTGCACAGCAACAAAGTTTGTTGATAATTATTTAAGATTTTAGTAGGAATTAAACGTCTGAACAGCTACTCACATTGAGGTTTCTTTTCAGGCCATAATCCAAATGTGTATCTAATAATCTATTATCTCTTCTCTCTCCAAAAATTGGCGGGCTATCCTTGCCTTGCTACAATTCCCGTGAAAAACTTTCATTAGTCTCTAATTCTATATCTCCTGCAGGGCAAATATTAATTTCCCGCTCAATCTAATTTAAGAATTCCAACCAGGGATTATTGTATCCAAAATAACAAATACAAAACTAAATCTCCAGTTTTAGACTTTTAGAATTAACTTTAAAAATGATTAAAAATAAAAGCAACAGGATTATATAATTAGCAAGCTTTTTGATTAAAACAGGTGGTGAAAGTAAAGTATTTTTAAATCAATTTTATAAACATTAAATAATCTATTTTAAAATATAAATGCGAAAATATAAATGCGTATGTGTTTTGAAATAATAATAAAAAAAAAAATTTAGCATTAGACATTTAATGAAAATGAAGTTGTTTCCTCTTTTTAATTTTAGCAATAAAACCATTGAATCGGAAATCAATCTGGCTCAATATATAAATATATATATATATATATATGAACACCTTATTCTATGTGCAATGATACAGGAGTATATTAAATGAATTTAGATAATCAACCATCATTTATAAAGAGATATAATAGCTGCTAATTCATTCCTTGTTAAAAGAGTCAAAAGCAATTACTCCCTGAGTTTGAATACTATTGTATAACAGAACAAGAAGGGATGAGAACTGGATGAACTAACACAAATTGTGTCCAAGTTAATAAAATATACAGAGCTAGTCTATTGGAAGTAGATACAATCATAGATTATGTATTTCATTGTGTAATCATTTGCATCCTATCCAAAGAACCAATGTCTGGTCATAGTAAGTTGTGCTCCCCCTCTCTCCTGAGCAATCCACAAGACTGTTACAATATATATATATATATATATATATATATATATATATATATATATATATATATATATATATATATATATATATATATATATATATTAAAAGCCTCAACTGAAACTAGTCAAAAAATAATTAAAATTTCCCCAACTTCAACAGTAAACTGGACTAATCAAAGAAAATAAAGTTTAAAACACTTTTCACTGTTACAAGAAGATGTCTCAATTGTAAAGGACAAGATAACAGCATATTTAAGCTAAATATTAACCACAATTATACTTACTTCCTATACACCCTTAATATTAAACGAACTTTTAAATAAGTTAATTGCTTCAGAATCATAAATTTGTAATAATAAATATTTGTTAATTCTTCTCTTTCTTTCATTTCAAAGACAACCTTAGTTTCATCAAAATTAGTAGTGATCCATATATATATATTGTAATGTCCACTGCTTTTTTAGGGTTTTTTACGAGTTCACTACACATACTCAGTGACCAAATTACATTCTATCTATTAAATTTGTTTTGTCAGACAATTCAATAAGATTTAATGAACGCAATTATTTTTCCTGGTCACACAACCCCCTTTTTACTAATGTAACTACTAAAATAATAAGATAATGTAAGTCAGCTTTTAATTTATTTGTAAGGTGCCAGGATTCTGTATTGGGAATCCATTGGCTAAACCCCTTTTATTTATTTAATTAAGACAAAATTATCTGGAAACTCTGGAGGATTGAGTTTCAGTACAGCATTGGCAAAGATAAATTATACTTTCAAATCTTAATATTTAACATTAATAAATTTATTAATAATCATTAAAAACACACAATGAATAATTGATATTAGAAATATTTTTTATTCTAACAAATTAAAATATAAAAGAAAATAAACACATTATGAATTAATTAATTAGAAAGATGGCTCATGCGCTAATCCAGATATGAATCAATTAATAAAAAAAAACACTTCGACAATTATAGTTCTTAGGTACAAAAGAGTCTCTTGAAGAATAAAAATTTAAAGTCTTTATCAGGAATATTTTGATCTATTTTTAAGAATTGTTTGCAAACTTTGTCACAATTGGGAAACGTTACTCTTAACTTACCGGTAAGTTGGTATAGGTTTTTGGAATCCCGAGCTCATAAGAATTTCCATTGATCTCTTCTGCTGGCATCTTCCATTATTGTTTCATTTTATATTTGGAGAAAAGGCATGGTTATAGTGAACCTTTCATTGAAAAAAGCGATCTTCACAAGGCCCATTTCCATGCTTGCGTGACAGCTTGGTAAAGCAAGTGGTGTATCTGTACAGAAGTATATTACTGCCACAGGTTATACTCATGGAAACCTCCAACTTTCAGACACATAACTAGAAGGTAAAGAGAAGACCCAGATTAAAGTTGTCCTCTTCTTTTTTATACATCAATCCAGTTTTTAAAACTGCTGCACATTCTTTTGTCCTTTTATCAGCATATAAGATAATAATCTTGTACACTCTGTCTTAAATTTATATTACAAAGTCTTTATTTTTTAGTGTAATTCTGCCATCTTTAATTACCTAAAAAGATTTTTCTAATTGTAATCTTTTTACTTTTGGAATTCTTTTAATTTTCTAATTCTAATCTTTTTATTTTTGGAATTCTTTTAATTTATCTGGATCAGTAATCTGCATGTCATTTATTCTTTCCAATTTTAACTTTTATTTTTAACTACATAAAAAAAAAATATTTCATTGTACATTTTAAAAAAATAAATTATACTAATCAGAAAAAAATCTAAAAATGTTTTTCTTTTAAAAGATCGCTAAATTTACTTTTTTTTTCTTAGCTTTTAAATATCTTACCGGATGCCAATATATTTGTACCGTATAAACAAACGGTACAACATATATATTGTACCGAGACAAAGTCAGTACATGTATATACCCACACACACAAGCAGTGTAAATACTCTATCTTTTATTTACTTTCAATTTATGATAAAAATAAATGTTTTCTTTCAATGCTTTATAAAATACACTATAAAATAAAATGTTAATATTTCTGATTAAATAATTTAAGGCTTTCATATAATCTATTATAATAATATTCTCTAAAAAAATAAAATATAAAGCATCACTAATATGTCATTTTAAATCTCAATAAATGATTTCTACTTGTATATGCCGCGGGGGTAATTAAAAAAGGGTTTATTTTAAATTATAACTATAGCGAAAGTTAAAAACTTATAGAGGTGATTTTGAGATTAAATGCTCGACTTTTAAACTAATGTAAGTTAAATTGTTATCTTAAAACACGCACACATGTATGTATAAAAGGTGAATAAGTATGAATTTTTTCTAACTGAGATTGCAATGTGAGATTGCATAAACCTAAGATTGCCTCAAGCATATGGATTGAATGAACATTACGTAGGACACGGACCCCAACGACAACTCAGAGAATATTGAACTCTGGGTGGAGATTGGATCCTCAGATAATAACCAACCCATATAAATATGAGTCTTAGTCTTTGTCTTTACCTCGGTTACAGTTTTTTTACATTCTTTGTTTTGGTTTTGCTTATGCTTATAGTTTTTTAAATTCCTCCGGAAGCTACAACTAGAACTTTCTTTTTTTGCTATCCGGTTTATCCAATATGACCACTGTGAAATTAACCCTTAGAGCATCGACCGTCATGATGGGCTAAGAAACCCCTCAGTGATTGATCGATGCTCCGCTGCCAGAACATCTCCACAGCTATGAATGATCAACAACAGTGCCGTCCAAACATCGTACTCCAATCAGTCTAAGGACGTTGTTCCGTTTAACATACAAGAATCATCCAAACATACTACGCTGAACTTATATAAAATGAATAACCATTTATTATGGAAACAGTATCCAACAGGTTCGAACCCTCACCAAATTAGAAGCAGCAGAAGACTATGCAAAATCCTAGGTAAACACTTTATTTCTTTTATGCTCACATTCATTCTTTACGTAGACTTTAAAAGGCAATCTCATAAGTAATTAAATTCGACTTTCGTAAATCAAAATATAAAATGATCCGTAATCCCTCATATTTGAATCTTAATATTTTAATTTCAACTTTCGTAAATATAAAAATATCAGATGATATATAGTTCCTCTTATTTAAATCTTAGGACTTTTCCTGTTATGAACTTTGATCATAAGTATTATTTTCTTTCGCAAATAAATGATAACACACACCTAATTTCAAATGTAAAAGAAGGAAATATATTATATCATCCATGTTTATTATGCATAATATGTTCCTTTCTGTGCGAGTGCGAGAATGCGTGTATGTGCGTGCAAATAAAGCAATTAATTAATGTTTCATTTTTTATATTCAATAAATTCTTTTTTTTTATTTAAACAAGTCGAGCATTCCTCAAATCATTCTCTATAATTAAAAAATATATTTTTTTAAGTATTATAAGCAGCATTTATTCATGCGATTAATTATTTTACTTTTAAATTTGTCTTTCTTATTTTTTTTTTTGTTTTGTTTATTTCTTTAAATTTCATCGTGCTGTAAGTCACGATGTTTATTTACTATGTAGTTAAGATAGGTTTAAGAGTTGGGAGGGCCTATTGTTAATAAGTATAAGTAAATGTCAATAAAGCTAGTATGAATAATTCTATTTGACTGTATGATAACGGGGGGGTGATATTATAAGCTTCTAATTTTTTTTATATAAGGATGGATAAGTCAAACATTCGTATCAGTCCCCAAATAACCAATGACCCAGACCAATATTTGGACCGATCTGTAAATCAACCAAGCTTCTTCTCCATTGGTTATTATTGTGTCTTTTGCCAGAATGATATTCTTGAAACAATTTCATCGCGACCCTTATTGGTCCATGCTGGGAGTTTGAGCTTATTCGCGGGGATTAGACTTCGAAATCATTTTGATATGACGTAAGGTGATGCGAGAAATTAAATTGTAAATTAAGTCATCATATCTGGCGCCCCCTTGTGTTGATAATGAACAACTATCGATATAGGAAAATAAATAAAGCTTTACGCTATATCATGTTTGTTTCGGAGCTCTCAATCACCATATGAACGGTTGAATAAGGGACCGGTCGCAAATGGCGCCCAACGTGGGGCTAATACAAATAATGTTTTGGAGAGAAGCAAATCAAGACATTAGCCAAAAGCGGCCGAACCTTGTAAAAGACGCAAAACTTTTTCACATAAACGAAAGTTTGGACGAATAAAAAAAGAGAAAAAAAAGGGAAAAAGAAAAATTATGGATGGACAACGAATAAAGCAAAGGAGAACATAGCAGGAGATGGAGGCTCAGACGTCGATTAATCACTTCTTATCATAAATAAAAAATAAAATAATCATGTTCCTTTAGGCAACAACAAAAAGTTGTAACATTTTAAATATAAATAGATAAAAGGAAGAAATGGACAGCAATAACGATACTGCATGGGAGGAGACAGGGGAGAGCCCTATAACGTTCAAAAAGATAGATGTTAAAGAAGAGGCTGAATCAGAAATAAAAATGCTTCTTAGAATGATGAGCCAAATGATGATAGAGATGAGGGAAGATAGGGAAGAAAGAAGGAAGAGAGAAGAGGACAGAGAAGAAGAAAGAAGGAGAGAGAGAAAGGAGGAGAGAGAGGAATTCATTAGGGAGATACGAAAATTATTGAAGGGAGACACATGAGAGTCAGAAGAGGACCAGAGCAAAGAGGAAGAAATAAAGATTGACGAAGTAAAGACTGAAGTTACCTCAATAAAAATAGAGATCGGCGCAGCAAAAGCCGAGATAGAAAAAGTGAAGACTGAAGTGATAACAGCAAAGGCAGAGTTGGAAGATGTAAGACAAAAGGTGGATGCGATAAATAGAAAGGTAGAAGGAATCGAGCCACAACAGAACATACCGAGAGAAATTATGGCCAAACGTCTGGAGGTGTTGGAAAAGAAATTTGAATGGAGAATAAATGTGCGGGAACCGAGCCAGTCGTGGGCCGAAAGGTAAATAAAAATTGAGATCTTCAGGGCAGGTGAAAATGAGAGTCCAATGGACCACGTGGAGAGCGCCCGGAACCTGTTTTCTGAGCCCTCAAAGCCAGAGCCAGACAAAATCAATATTGCCAGCACATACCTGCAAGGTCCAGCTAGAGATTGGTGGCGAATGATCGAGTTTAAACCCAGATCGTTCGTAGAATATCGAGAAGAGATCCTACGAAGCTTTTGGAACGCTACAAGACAAGAGGGGATCTACTTTCACATCACAAATGAAAAATACGGGCTCAAACCTAATGAGACGATAACGCAGTTCTATTACAGGCAGGTGGCCGGCCTCCAGCAGCTACCAGCGTATCACATGACGGAAGAGCAAATCATCTCGACCATTAGACACAACATGCCAACCGACATCAGGCGGATGATGCTAAGCCGGGATGACGAGGGCATCCACGAGATGGGGGACGCCATAGCCAAGTTCGAGCGAGCGGAAGGACGGGAAAGGCAGGTAGAGAGGCCGAGACAGGAACCATATAGGAGAAAGCTACCACCAGATTGATACTAATGAAAATTTAGTCTAAAAACACGTTGACGAACATGGATTTGCCACAGGAATACGATTACCGGAGCACGCTTTATAAATAACGGTAACTGAAGGAAAATGACCTCGGACCAGAAAGGACTTACCCATCGCATCGCATCATACAATAACAAGGGGGGAAGGGGGGTTGATAAAACATTATTTTAAACAAAAGCAGACCGCAGATAACTAAACACGAGAGAAAAAATATAATTTAAAGAGAGAAAAGGAATAAATGTCATAACTCTTCTAAAGAAAACTATTCGAGGTAAATAAGTTAATATTTCTGAAAGCCAGTTTAAATTAAAAAGAACGTCGCCCGCCTTCGACTAAAATATATGTTGCTCGAAAACACGCGGAGAAAGGAAGCGGATGCCGCCTAAAGAAAGAAAGGAAAGCCGGATCGCAAGAGTGCGCTATTATTGTTCCTTCCCTCAATATTTCCCAGTGTGCTAGGAGGTACAAACATCGGATATTTTGAATGCTTATTGTTCTATAACTCAGATTATTCGCTACCTCGTAAATGTTGTCGTATTTTGCAGAGGGGACTTCGGAAATGACCATCCTCCTGCCTCCCATTAGATAGACCGTAAGAGAATGTCTATATGTTCGTAACCTTGCATCGCATGACTTCAGAAAGGTCCATCCCTATGCCAACCTTCCACCCGGGGTGCCTGTACCAGATTGGGCAAGATATCTCCAATTATGGCACGCCCGCTCTTCGTAAAGAAAAAAAAAGAATTTTTTTTTGAGTTTAGTTCGCAAACGTCAAGTGTCAATCCGAGCCTGACCACATGACCTGCCACTTCGTTTCTTTATATGAGGGGGAGTTGAACTGTAGGATAGTCGGCTAAAATAAGTGATTAAAAAATCACACGAAGCGGGGTCAAAAATAAAGGATTTTATTGTGAAAATTAAAATGCCAATCCTCGCATTTTAATTTTAGACGGATCGCGGGGATATGTACCGAGACAAAGTCAGTACATGTATATACCCATACACACAAGCAGTGTAAATACTCTCTTTTATTTACTTTCAATTTATGATAAAAATAAATGTTTTCTTTCAATGCTTTATAAAATACACTATAAAATAAAATGTTAATATTTCTGATTAAATAATTTAAGGCTTTCATATAATCTATTATAATAATATTCTCTAAAAAAATAAAATATAAAGCATCACTAATATGCCATTTTAAATCTCAATAAATGATTTCTACTTGTATATGCCACGGGGGTAATTAAAAAAGGGTTTATTTTAAATTATAACTATAGCGAAAGTTAAAAACTTATAGAGGTGATTTTGAGATTAAATGCTCGACTTTTAAACTAAATTAGTTAAATTGTTATCTTAAAACACGCATGCATGTATGTATAAAAGGTGAATAAGTATGAATTTTTTCTAACTGAGATTGCAATGTGAGATTGCATAAACCTAAGATTGCCTCAAGCATATGGATTGAATGAACATTACGTAGGACATGGACCCCAATGACAACTCAGAGAATATTGAACTCTGGGTGGAGATTGGATCCTCAGATAATAACCAACCCATATAAATATGAGTCTTAGTCTTTGTCTTTACCTCGGTTACAGTTTTTTTACATTCTTTGTTTTGGTTTTGCTTATGCTTATAGTTTTTTTAAATTCCTCTGGAAGCTACAACTAGAACTTTCTTTTTTTGCTATCCGGTTTATCCAATATGACCACTGTGAAATTAACCCTTAGAGCGTCGACCGTCATGATGGGCTAAGAAACCCCTCAGTGATTGATCGACGCTCCGCCGCCAGAACATCTCCACAGCTATGAATGATCAACAACAGTGCTGTCCAAACATCGTACTCCAATCAGTCTAAGGACGTTGTTCCTTTCAACATACAAGAATCGTCCAAACATACTACACTGAACTTATATAAAATGAATAACCATTTATTATGGAAACAGTATCCAACAGGTTCGAACCCTCACCAAATTAGAAGCAGCAGAAGACTACGCAAAATCCTAGGTAAACACTTTATTTCTTTTATGCTCACATTCATTCTTTACGTAGACTTTAAAAGGCAATCTCATAAGTAATTAAATTTGACTTTCGTAAATCAAAATATAAAATGATCGGTAATCCCTCATATTTGAATCTTAATATTTTAATTTCAACTTTCGTAAATATAAAAATATCAGATGATATATAGTTCCTCTTATTTAAATCTTAGGACTTTTCCTGTTATGAACTTTGATCATAAGTATTATTTTCTTTTGCAAATAAATGCTAACACACACCTAATTTCAAATGTAAAAGAAGGAAATATATTATATCATCCATGTTTATTATGCATAATATGTTCCTTTCTGTGCGAGTGCAAGAATGCGTGTATGTGCGTGCAAATAAAGCAATTAATTAATGTTTCATTTTTTTATATTCAATAAATTCTTTTTTTTTTTATTTAAACAAGTCGAGCATTCCTCAAATCATTCTCTATAATTAAAAAATATATATATATTTTTTAAGTATTATAAGCAGCATTTATTTATGCGATTAATTATTTTACTTTTAAATTTGTCTTTCTTATTTTTTTTTTTTGTTTTGTTTATTTCTTTAAATTTCATCGTGCCGTAAGTCACGATGTTTATTTACTATGTAGTTAAGATAGGTTTAAGAGTTGGAAGGGCCTATTATTAATAAGTATAAGTAAATGTCAATAAAGCTAGTCTGAATAATTCTATTGGACTGTATGATAACGGGGGGATGATATTATAAGCTTCTAATTTTTTTTATATAAGGATGCATAAGTCAAACATTTGTATCAGTCCCCAAATAACCAATGACCCAGTCCAATATTTGGACCGATCTGTAAATCAACCAAGCTTCTTCTCCATTGGTTATTATTGTGTCTTTTGCCAGAATGATATTCTTGAAACAATTTCATCGCGACCCTTATTGGTCCATGCTGGGAGTTTGAGCTTATGGGTGGGGATTAGACTTCGAAATCGTTTTGATATGACGTAAGGTGATGCGAGAAATTAAATTGTAAATTAAATCATCGTATCTGGCGCTTCCTTGTGTTGATAATGAACAACTATCGATATAGGAAAATAAATAAAGCTTTACACTATATCATGTTTGTTTCGGAGCTCTCAATCACCATATGAACGGTTGAATAAGAGACCGGTCGCAATATAAAGCAGAACTATGATATTTATTTTTAATCCTACTTATATGTACTTTTATTCTTTCATTTAAATTGAAACTACTCTGGCCTATAAATAATTTCTTACAAAAACAAGGAATAATATACATTACTCCAGGATGTCTTTCTATCAAAAATTTCCTTTTTACTATTTAAAAAATTATTCAAAATAATGTCCCTTTTCCAAGCATTTTTTTAAATTTCCAAATAAATTAATATTGCTATTTACAATTTTATAAGCAGATAATCTAAAAGGCAAAAAAAAATCATACTGTTCTTCTTCCTTCATATTATTTCAATTATAAACAACACCACAATTACTATTAATAAAATAGTTTTAATAAGATTATTGAGTAGTCAATGCTCAGATAATCATTATAAAATTGATCTTTTAAAACAATGATACCTTATTACAACTATTTTGTCTTTTATTTTCTATAGCAATAATTTCTTAAAGCAGACTCTTTATGAGATACAAATTGATAGCAAGGTGGAACAAGGATCTATAATCCATACTCTTAACATAATGACTACACACCAAACAATAATTCTTTACATTTTTTAACAACAATAAATCTAAAAATTTTAATTTCACAAAATCTAGCCCTCTCCTTCAACAATATATTTTATAGAAAGATCAAAATAAACTTATCTAACAACTCTTTACCTTTTTCAACTACAAACAATCATCAATATATCTAACAAATAACTTCAAATATACAAAGCCTTATTAATAAGATTAGGGAAGGATGGATAATAGATTATATTATTTTTCTTTTGATTTGTTCAGTTTATGTTAATTATTTGCAATGGGAAATTATTAATAAAATTTGTATATATTTGAAATGATTTGTTAGATATGATGATTGTTTGTTTGTAGTTGAAAATGATAAATTCAAAGAGTTTTTAGAGAAAGTTTGTTTTGATTCTTTTATAAAATATGCTATTAAAGGTGTGAGGTTAGATTTTGTTAAATTAAAATTTTTAGATTTATTGGTGATAAGAAATGTAAAGAATAATTGTTTAGTATGTAGTCAGTATGTTAAGCATAAGTATTTTAACCTGAAGCTATTATTTTTTGTTCAAAAGAATGTTTTAAAAAATTATTGCTATAGAAATAAGAAATAGTTGTAATGAGATAGCTGGGTTTTAAAAAGATCAATTCTATAATGAAAACGTTGACTACTCTGATAAATTTGTTAAAAGTATTTTATTTAATAGTAATTGTGGTATTGTTAATATTGTAATAAAATGAACATCCAGACAAATATGATTTTATTTCTTTGCCTATTAAATTATCTTCTCATAGAATTGTGAATAATAATATTAATATATTTTGAAATAGGAACATGGTTTGGAAATGGTATATTACTTTGATTAATTTATTACATAATATAAAGGAAAGCTTTGATTGGAAGACTGTTGATGGAGTAGTGTAGATTATTGCTTGCTTTTGCAAGAGTTTGAGCTTAAATAAAAGAATAAAAGCACATAAAAGTAGGTTATAATTCTGCTTTATATATATATATATATATATATATATATATATATATATATATATATATATATATATATATATATATATATATATATATATATATAATAACAAGTCAGATGTCACATGACTTATATATAGCTTGCACTTACAAATATGTAATATTAAGAGTGTGCTAATAACTCTAAACAAGCTTTTTTTTTTTTTTATTTATGATAAATGCTACTACAAGAGAAGGCATTCAAATCATTTTTATCTTGGATTGTCCCCATCCCCAGACCGGTTTCGACCTATGGGTCTCTTCAGTGAGGAGTTGGGACATTAGATCTAAAAAACCAACTCAAGCAAAGCATTTATCTAAAAGATAATTGTTAGAAGAGCTTAGCCTACTAATATATGGAGTATCTGAATTAAGTTCAGGCCCATATGATTTTTTCAGTTGGAGAGCTGACTTTAAAGACATGTAGATGTCTAAAAGTTTCAGATCTTCTTCTAACAATTATCTTTTAGATAAATGCTTTGCTTGAGTTGGTTTTTTAGATCTAATGTCCCAACTCCTCACTGAAGAGACCCATAGGTCGAAACCGGTCTGGGGATGGGGACAATCCAAGATAAAAATGATTTGAATGCCTTCTCTTGTAGTAGCATTTATCATAAATAAAAAAAAAAAGCTTGTTTAGAGTTATTAGCACACTCTTAATATTATATATATATATATATATATATATATATATATATATATATATATATATATATATATATATATCCACAGATGGCGTCCTACCAAGACTGCCAATCAAGCGTATGTTTTGTTTACATAAACGTCAGAGTAGTTAGTATTCACTATCTCTAACTATAATTCCACTTTCAGATCATGATTTCAAGCTATTTGCTATCGTCAGTGAAAGACAGGAATAAAGAAACTAGATCTAAATACAAACTCTGAGCGTTTATGAAACAATTTCTATTCAGCTTGCAAGTGTGAATTTTTTAGACACGTAATGTCTTCAAACTCAGCATAGCAAACCAGATAGCTATATGGGTCTGATCTCAGTTCAGCATCACCACATAGTAGAAGCCTCTGCAATCTATATCATTGCAAGAAAGACCTCAAAGGTACATTTATGATAAACAAAAATGCAAGTTAAAAAACATACGCTTGATGGGCGTTTTTGGTAGAATGCCATCTGTGGACATATATATATATATGCGTACTAGGTAGTTTTCTCATATTTACAGAAGCAGCAAATTTATAAGGTAATAAAAAAAAATAAAGCACTCAAGGTGAACCCTGCAGATTAGAGTTATGGGATTTGAATTGTGGTATTATTTTATCATTAAGAATGATGAAAATTTCTCTATTTATAAAAAGATCAGCCAAAATGTAAACAACAAAAACAGGAATGCATGCAATTGTAATAATTTACTGAGAGTGTCAATAGGGACAAAATTAAAGGATGATATATCTAGTTGTACTACTACAGGACTAGCTGTTCTAATAGTTCTAACAATATCAATAACTATTTTAAACAGGGTGCTTTCGTTTCATCCACCAGGTGAGAATTTTTAAAAATGCTCAACCTTTCATGTCTGTGTAGAATTACTTTCTTTTTAATTTAATTTTATATAGGAATAATATCCTAAAAAATTATATTTGATCTTTATAAATATTTAAATATTGATTAATAAATAAAAATAACAGATCTTAAAAGTTATCAACTATGTGTGATCTAAACACTTTTTCATGAAATGAGCAAACTCTTTTCTTTTTAAATGTGTAATATCTAATGTAGATTTATTATAAATCTATCAAATTCTGCTTTAAAATTTGATGTTTGCTTTATAATTAATTACAATGTTTGAAAATATTTTAAAACTGAGGTAATTCTAACGCATAATGATGTCAAACATGCTACGATTTTCTTTCTTTATATTATGGTTTGGTTTATTAACTTCTAAAAATAAAAGATAAATGAATAGATAAAAAGTGTGCATATCTGTAATACAAACTTAAAACAATTCATACAATATGTAACTTGCTTTATTGATTATAAATATATATAATTAAAATTACTCCAACTTCAACAATAAACTAGGCTAGCCAAAATAAAACTCTATAACACAAATTTATTTCACTGCTAAAAGTAGGCTTCTCAAGTGAAAGAACTAAAAATTTATCAACAAACATATACTGTCATCCACAATTTTCAATTATATCCCACACACCATTAATGTTAAAATAACTATTAATAATTTTTTCAGAATCCTACTTTGTTAATGATTAAGATTCTTTAATTCTTCTTTTTATTTCATTTATTTCAATAAAGACAGTCTTAATCTCATCAAAAGTAATCATGTGATCCACATCTCATATATATATATATATATATATATATATATATATATATGATAAACAAAAATGCAAGTTAAAAAACTTGCTAACGCTTGTATTTATGTCCACAGATGGCGTCCTACCAAGACTGCCAATCAAGCGTATGTTTTGTTTACATAAACGTCAGAGTAGTTAGTATTCACTATCTCTAACTATAATTCCACTTTCAGATCATGATTTCAAGCTATTTGCTATCGTCAGTGAAAGACAGGAATAAAGAAACTAGATCTAAATACAAACTCTGAGCGTTTATGAAACAATTTCTATTCAGCTTGCAAGCGTGAATTTTTTAGACACGTAATGTCTTCAAACTCAGCATAGCAAACCAGATAGCTATATGGGTCTGATCTCAGTTCAGCATCACCACATAGTAGAAGCCTCTGCAATCTATATCATTGCAAGAAAGACCTCAAAGGTACATTTATGATAAACAAAAATGCAAGTTAAAAAACTTGCTAACGCTTGTATTTATGTCCACAGATGGCGTTCTACCAAAAACGCCCATCAAGCGTATGTTTTGTTTACATAAACGTCAGAGTAGTTAGTATTCACTATCTCTAACTATAATTCCACTTTCAGATCATGATTTCAAGCTATTTGCTATCGTCAGTGAAAGACAGGAATAAAGAAACTAGATCTAAATACAAACTCTGAGCGTTTATGAAACAATTTCTATTCAGCTTGCAAGCGTGAATTTTTTAGACACGTAATGTCTTCAAACTCAGCATAGCAAACCAGATAGCTATATGGGTCTGATCTCAGTTCAGCATCACCACATAGTAGAAGCCTCTGCAATCTATATCATTGCAAGAAAGACCTCAAAGGTACATTTATGATAAACAAAAATGCAAGTTAAAAAACTTGCTAACGCTTGTATTTATGTCCACAGATAGCGTTCTATCAAAAACGCCCATCAAGCGTATGTTTTGTTTACATAAACGTCAGAGTAGTTAGTATTCACTATCTCTAACTATAATTCCACTTTCAGATCATGATTTCAAGCTATTTGCTATCGTCAGTGAAAGACAGGAATACTAACTACTCTGACGTTTATGTAAACAAAACATACGCTTGATGGGCATTTTTGGTAGAACGCCATCTGTGGACATAAATACAAGCGTTAGCAACTTTTTTAACTTGCATTTTTGTTTATCATAAATGTACCTTTGAGGTCTTTCTTGCAATGATATAGATTGCACAGGCTTCTACTATGTGGTGATGCTGAACTGAGATCAGACCCATATAGCTATCTGGTTTGCTATGCTGAGTTTGAAGACATTACGTGTCTAAAAAATTCACGCTTGCAAGCTGAATAGAAATTGTTTCATAAAAGCTCAGAGTTTGTATTTAGATTTAGTTTCTTTATTCCTGTCTTTCACTGACGATAGCAAATAGCTTGAAATCATGATCTGAAAGTGGAATTATAGTTAGAGATAGTTAATACTAACTACTCTGACGTTTATGTAAACAAAACATACGCTTGATGGGCGTTTTTGGTAGAACGCCATCTGTGGACATAAATACAAGCGTTAGCAAGTTTTTTAACTTGCATTTTTGTTTATCATAAATGTACCTTTGAGGTCTTTCTTGCAATGATATAGATTGCAGAGGCTTCTACTATGTGGTGATGCTGAACTGAGATCAAACCCATATAGCTATCTGGTTTGCTATGCTGAGTTTGAAGACATTACGTGTCTAAAAAATTCACGCTTGCAAGCTGAATAGAAATTGTTTCATAAACGCTCAGAGTTTGTATTTAGATCTAGTTTCTTTATTCCTGTCTTTCACTGACGATAGCAAATAGCTTGAAATCATGATCTGAAAGTGGAATTATAGTTAGAGATAGTGAATACTAACTACTCTGACGTTTATGTAAACAAAACATACGCTTGATGGGCATTTTTGGTAGAACGCCATCTGTGGACATAAATACAAGCGTTAGCAAGTTTTTTAACTTGCATTTTTGTTTATCATAAATGTACCTTTGAGGTCTTTCTTGCAATGATATAGATTGCACAGGCTTCTACTATGTGGTGATGCTGAACTGAGATCAGACCCATATAGCTATCTGGTTTGCTATGCTGAGTTTGAAGACATTACATGTCTAAAAAATTCACGCTTGCAAGCTGAATAGAAATTGTTTCATAAACGCTCAGAGTTTGTATTTAGATCTAGTTTCTTTATTCCTGTCTTTCACTGACGATAGCAAATAGCTTGAAATCATGATCTGAAAGTGGAATTATAGTTAGAGATAGTGAATACTAACTACTCTGACGTTTATGTAAACAAAACATATGCTTGATGGGCGTTTTTGGTAGAACACCATCTGTGGACATAAATACAAGCGTTAGCAAGTTTTTTAACTTGCATTTTTGTTTATCATATATATATATATATATATATATATTCACTGATTCCTAAAGCAGTCAAAAATATATCATTCATTGATGATTTTGGCATTTTTCTCTCACCTAGAAATATCTTCCTCCCATTAGTTATATACTGGATGATTATATATCAAACTGTAAACTTCAGTATGACTTTAATAAGTCATCCACATGGAATACATTCTCTGGTAATAGCGTTTCCTCTCTCTTCACTGCTCCGCCTTATATATTTTATTGTACTTCCATTTATAAATCTATTAATGTTATGAGAACACCTTTTCAGAATTCCATCAAAACATCTGTTGAAAATCTAACTAACTCCTTGCCTAAAATGTACCTTTTCCTTCATACACATATCTCTTTTTTCAACATCCTGATTTTTTTTTAAAATGTTCATGTCATTATTAACTATGCTAATGCTTTAGAAGAAAATTAGTTTGCTTTGCCCCCCCCCCCATATGATTTGGAATAAAAGAGCTATTGAAATCAGTATTAGAACCTTACAGAGGCATGTCAAAGACAAAGGCCTCTTCCTTCACTCAATCCCTACATTTTATTTTCAGAGAACATTTAATACTGTTTTTAAATTTGTCTCTACTAATTCTAATGCTATGAAATTTGTTCTAGCTATCTCTAGTAATACACCTCCTCCCAGTAAAATTAATTTTTTCAGTACTTAATCAAATTTATTGCTGTTTATATTGATCTTAATTATCATGCATTCTCCAGGAAAATACTCTTTTCAGAGACTGATAACATTGTGCTCATCAACCTCAAACATCCTCATTTCTCCTTAATATCACCAATAAACAGATAATCAAAATTTTCACCTTCTGGTATATGAAACCAAAATATTTTGATTTGCTTATTAAAATCAATTTAGAATCTGTACCTACTAGTTATTTCTTATCACAGAG
Source organism: Epiperipatus broadwayi (assembly GCA_028023455.1). Lineage (NCBI taxonomy): Eukaryota > Metazoa > Onychophora > Udeonychophora > Euonychophora > Peripatidae > Epiperipatus > Epiperipatus broadwayi. The sequence goes on along the minus strand of JAQFVV010000200.1, from coordinate 197,002 downwards.
AATGACACATGCTATCATTGAATGCTTTGCTCTCTTTATCATAAGTCTAAAGAAGCAATACATCATTTACGTTCCAGTGACCTGCTTTTCTTACTTATAGAAATGTCATTAAGTCAGTTATTATATCATGAACTCCCTCTGTTTTTACTTTCATTGATAACATAAAATAGAGATTTTCCTTCAATTAAGGTTTCTATTTTCCTTATGTTTATCCTTTGCGTCATAAAATACTATTTTTGTTTCAACCCTATGAGCAGGAAACTGTTTTATATAAAAAAAAAATTAAAAATTTAAAACAGAGACAGGGTGTCTTTCCAGACATTGTTGATGCTACATAAAACCTGATATCTCTTCCAATCCCATTATAAATAGATAGTTATTTTTCTTTTCTCTTTTTTTTTTTTTACTATTATATGACTTTGCTATGCATTTACAAACTGTACTTTTTGTAATCTGTACAACATTGTATTTGTGTTTTCTTTTAAGATATAATTTGTAATATCTAGTTAGATTTCAAGTCATCTTTTCCAAGTTTAAAAAAAAAAAATTGCCTAATCAAAATTTTTTTATTAAAAAAAAGTTTAAATCGCATTTGAGCAGAAATTATCATTGCAATACCAGAAAAGGTTATTATTTGATTTTAATAAATTATTAATAAAACGATTAAAAGTTATTGTTACATGAGAAAACTATTCATTTATCTGTTAAATAATATACTGTTGATTCTTGAAAGAATAGTGTTCATTTAAAAATTGTATATTTTTAACGTAAACAATGTAAAACAAGAAGCGTTGGTTTATTTTTTTTACTTAAGTAATTAATAACATCCATTTTTGGTTTCTACTTTTTAATATTTTTATCGTTTACTTACATGGTTTGGACTTATTGGAAACATTTAAATATTATTTAGAAAGTAAGAAAATAATAGGGTTTTTTAATAAATAGATTTAATATAGTTACCTGATTACTATTAATTTTTTTCGCACATATTAATAAAATTGCAAAGAATCACTTTTTAACCAGCCACACAATTGGATAATAAAACATTTTCCATTACTTCTAGTCGTCTCACTGTTATATTTTTAAGTTATGTATAATTTCATTATTTTATAATATTATTATAAGTCTTGTCTTTAAAGTGCCTAATTAATAAAATGCCTTTTCTTGACTGTAGTAGTAAATATTAATGATGTTTACAGATTGCAGCAGTAAACCCTCATGATATAGATTGGTAATATATTCAATGTATCTTATTCTGGAAGGAGATAAAATGATGAAAGCTAAGAATGTACATATGAAATGCAAGTAATGCAAGCTAATAAATAATCTACAATTATCAAATACTTTAATGTGAAGCTACTTAGAAATAGTAAATGTTTTGTACCATCAAGTATAGGTCCTTTAAATAATGTGATATCATATTCCAAGAATTCACATGCATTCTTTGATTTTTAATAATTTCTATGTTTACTTTTATCATTTTATTTTATAATAAAAAGGTGAGTGCAAAATATATATTAACACAAGTGTTCAAATTCACATACAAGTACTCATGATACTGTCACCAAACTTTAGCTTTTCAACATTTTATTGGAACCCGAATGTCATCATCACACCAAATATAAAGGCCTGAAATATAAAGGTCTCTTTAACTTTAATTCCACTTCTCTATTTTTTAACTTCTCTTCTTCACATTACCCTTACAAACTTCCTATTTTCTTCCATTCACCTGTGATGTGCTCTCTTTTAACTATAAAACCAATGATAATCCCTTCTAGCAGCAGATTCAGCCCAATTTTATTTTTATTTGTAACTGTCAACATATATCTTTCCTTGTTGGCTATTAAGTCTCTGTTGTTCTGTTGTTAAACAACCAAGTATATATATATATATATATATATATATATATATTTATATATATATATATATATATATATATATATAATGAAATATAGTATATGTTATGTGAATGTTATTGTTATTAGAGATGCTTTTTTATTATTTCAATAGATGGACAAGTAGGTTTTTTAGATGAATATTACTAATTTTATGAATGTTTTATATTTGTTATTATAATTTTATTCTTAATAATTTGAGTTAAAGTGGATATTTTAAAAATCAATTTAATTTAATTGCATTCTTAAGATTTTGACTTCTATTATTCATTAAGTTGATAATACACACATTCTTATCTCATCATTTTTCATTCTTTTATGCATAAAACACTTTTCTATATATTTTGTACAAGGTGAATGCAATTCTCCATTATTCCATATTTTTAAAAGAAGCTGAAAGTTTCAACTATTCAACTGATTTTTCAGAGTTTTTTTTTTTCAAAAAAAAAAGATGTAACAGAACTATTAAAGAAAAAATAATAATGGATAAACATTAATTAAAGTAGCTAGATATTAATAATGTAATAGAGTTGTGTTAGTTGTCTGGGAATTAATTACATAAAAATAGTTGAAACTTATTGAGAATTTTTAATGGGATACCTGAAAATTTATGACTCCACTTTGAAGCAATGATAAATTAATTGATCCTTCATATAATTGGAAAGAGTTAATAAACATTGAAAAAAAAAAACACCTTAATTACATTATGAGACTGTTTACAATTACTCTGTTTTGTAAAATGCATATTGTTTTGTATTTTAAATTTATATTTTTAAAAATTTATTTCTGGTTTCATTATAAATAGTCAAATTAGATAGTTATCCGATAACATTTAGTAAATAAATATTTTGTTAATATTAGCTTGCAAATACAGATTCTCAGTAATATTTTTTTTGCACATGAATAACCATGCATTGACTGTAAATATTTTTAAAAAATACAACTGTAATATAATGTGCCCTTGCACTACCCCCTCGGCTGCTGTGTTCATGGTATCGCTACCATTTTTTTGCATAAATTTTAAATATTTAATAAAAATAACAACTAGTAAATTAAAAGCTTATGAATGTAAATTAGGAAGTTATTATTATTTTATCATAAGTTTTTATACAACTTAATTATTAACAAAATACCATAAAGGATGCTATAAAGATTCCAGTCAGAAAATAGATCCATTGGTGGTATTATTAGCATTTTCAATTCTGCCAATTTAACCATAGATTTGACAAACAATAACTATGTAATTCATGATTTGAGTTTGTCAATATTTACATAGAACAGTGGTTGTTAATTTTCTTTTATGAAATTGTTGAATGTAATGGGCATTAATTGTTCTGAATCTGTAAATGAGATTCCAGTTATATCTAGAAAGATCAAATCTAAATGACATTATTGTTGGATATGGAGGAAAAAAAATCTCACAAAAGTTCTATTTTTAAAGCCATAATTTTCAGGAGTTAAATTTGAACATTCAAAAAGAGGATTTTTATTTGATATGAAGAAAACAATGTACACACTAAACTTCTGGATACTCAGTTATATATTACCATGAGAAATATAATACTGGTAAACTTAATCCTACTTCTTTACTGTGCCATTGTATTCTTTTATATATTTTTTCATCAGATATCAGGAAGAAATGTGGCTCACAGAAAATGTATTAAAAGCTATGAAGTGCATCAACTTGCAATAACTAAAGATTAATATATTCCTCATTATAGTTAGCAGTTACTTTAATTCCAGAAAAAAAAAAGAAAAGTCAAAGTGTGAAAATTTAAATAAATTAAAAAAATAGAATCTGATTTGCTCAAATTTACAACCTCATTATTACAGTTAATATTGAGAAGTGATGAATGGCAGTAGAGAATGTGATGACACAACACTAATATAAATAATTAAAAACAGTAAGATCAAAGAGGGAGGGGGTTGTGAAAGTGCAACAAGAATGACTATCTACTAAAGACTACGTCATACTGAATTAAACAAAAAAAAAACTTATAAATTTATAATAGTGTTATTTATTTCATTAAGAGAATAGGAAGGAAATAAATAAAAAAGAATATATATATAAAAACTTAGAATAGAAAAACACGATTTTGGGGATTTATCTAAAGGTAGTTTTAAAGATATGAGTACCTAAAAGTAAATTTAATGTGGTACCACATATTTTAAAAATTAGGTGTCTTAAATGTATGTGGATATTTATGTATATATAAACAGACAATTTTTTTATATAATTTGTCAACTGTTTGGTATAGGCTAATTCAAATCTCTGGGGGAAAATGGAAACATTTTTCTGCATTTGTGAATTGATTATAAATGATGTATTTTTACCACACACACAAAAGTCTTCTACAATAATGACAAAACATAAAATTTAAACATATTCTATTTATAGGACTACACATATAAGATTAAATGTAAAACATTTAATGATTTTGATGTGTAATGAATCCCAAAATAATCCAATAAATAAGATTTTTATACTATAGAGTTTAACTTGCTGTTGCACAATGAATTTTTTGTTTAAAATGAATTTATAAGTACTTTACAAGATATTATTTCTGTTATAGAATAGGGGAAAAACTTTTGTATTACTATAAAGATCAAAGATTTTTAATTGTTTAAATGGTCATTTCCAAGTGCTTTTTAGTCTAACAGAAATTTTTACAACAAACTACTTCACTTCAGTCATTTATAATATTTTCTTATACCAAAAACTATTTATGTTTCTTATTAGAAAAAAGATAAAGCTAATTATGGACTCAGAACATTACACTCTATGTTTCTTTATTATAAATGATAGATGACAAAATAATTTAATCCTATGATTGAATTGTCTCTTCAGCTGAAAACAACTAACTGAAGGAATTCTAAGTTGCTTATAAAAAAACAAATGAAGATATTACTATTTTTAATTCTCAACTAGTTATTTCATTCACTTCTATTTCAGATTTAAACCTAAAATTATAACAAATCCATGAACTACTTCAATATAAATATTTAAAACAAGCAAAACTCTCCATTCAGTAGTGTCACTCAGTGCAAGCCAGAGTAATCAACGGATTCCAGAAGGCTTGTGCATAAAATCCCCATCTAGTTTCTACTCATCCAATATCCCCAGTCAAGTTTCTGGCTTTTGGCCTTCATCAGTGATGAGCCTTGGATCTGAAAGCACTGCACCTAGATCTTAGGATCTAATGCAACCCTCCAGCAGCTGCCTTATGAAAATAAAATTGAAAACACAATAATATTTTCAATCTAAGCTCATAAGCTTATATAGGCATATGGGTCTGAGCTCAGTTCAGCACCCATACATTTTGGTGTCTTTGGTTTTTTAATAACCCTAGCCACTACTATCCTATTGGGCAGGGTTGGTAAGAAATGGTGATCATGTGATGTTTAGTGGTTTAATATAAATATTTCTGTAATATTTACTTGCTGTAAATTAATTTTAAATTTGCTTTATAAATATCTATTTTCAGTTTTAAAAATGACCTGTAGTGGTTTAGTTTAATAATAGAATGGTGGACTCTTGAGACTTAAGTTGGAAGAATCACATCTCTAGCTGTCCTATTGGTGCTCGAACTTCTTAATTCTCCAGCAATAAACCACTCTATTATTATTAATTAAAAAATAAAATAAGTTTAAAGTAAACATTTTCAGAAATCTACTAATATTTATTATCTTCTATTTTGCTTTGCAATTTTTTTTTAATCTGATACTTTATTTTTAAATGTCTTTTTTCGATCCTATTAATAATATCTATATTAGATAGCATCAGTTGATCGTAATTATAACAAGAGTAACATATTATTGAAAACTGCATGGGAGATAGAAATCATAAACTATTGTATGCTAGACAAAAAATTTGACAACGAAACAAGAAACCAAACAAATAATAAATCATTCTGAAGGAATGCCATTTATATAATTACCAGTACTCAACGCCAACTACATCCTACCTAATAATATTACACTTTATAAAATCATTTTATATGTTTACTTTATACATATGTAAACGATTGTCATTGTATATTAAATTAACATTATATTTTATTATAATGAATTTAAAATAAGTTTTACAAACTATAAAAAGTTTTTATTTATTTATTCAATTTGTCATCTTAAAGAAATAAGAAAATAAATAAACCATCCTTCCTTAGAAAGTCTTTAATTAACTATATTTGTCTGAAATTCGCAAAGCCGCTATCCCACCATTTGATAATTAAAAAGATGAAAATGACAAAACCATTCGAAGTTGTTTGTTTTTAACTTTTAAACCAAAAGCTAAGTAAACAAGGGAAGCCTAACAAAGTAACTTGCTATTATTCTGACCTTTCACTTGCCTCTTAACATACTGTTCTGACAGGAATTACTTGATAGATTTAGTTGCATCGGAAATGTGAAAAATCTTCGAATTTCTTTAAAATTATATCAAGATGTATAGTTGATAATATCCTGTAGCAAATATAAAGCTTCATTCAAAAATAAATGTATTTTAAATTTGTTTTTCAAGATTCTTATTTCCAGTGTGAACATTTTACAGATAAAATTATAATTAACTTTTATTTCCTCGACAGTTTGTTTAAAAATAATTTTTGATTTATCATTTATATTGTCATCTTAAAACAAAAAAAACAAGAGGTGACTACTTGTGATAATAATAAAATCGATATAAAAATAAATTTTAAAAATACAACAATTCCTCTCCATATCTCTCACACTTGTTTTTAAGCCATGTCCCATTACCGAAATCCGCGAATACTAGCAGGTCGTCTATAACATGCATTTCTATTATACATAAATATGTATAGTTGTGTGGACGCATTGCGCATGCGATGAGAACAGAACAATTAAAATGCAGAAATTATTATTAATGTTTATTTTTATATATATTTATTTTTCAGTAGAATAAGATAAACTGGCGTCAATGGAAATGCCACGCAGTGATGGGAGGGACGGGCACAATACATTAAAATTATTTTTCTTTTTGCCCTTCCATAAATTTACCTTATGGTACTAAACTCTAATCTTAAAACTATGGCATAATTATTATACATAATCTAATATTTTCTAAATCATTAGGATGAAGGTAATTACTGCCAATCCCCATTTGTAATAACATTCTGTCATTTATCGTTTCTGGATCGAATTTCACCTATTTAAAAAGAAGTTTGATCAATTGAATAAAATTATAGTATTCTCAAATGATTTGTGACTTTCTGAATTATTAATTTTATGATTATTTTATTTTCACAATTGTTTATTAAATAAATCATTTTTATATAGCGCGATGTTTGTAAACTGTAATATTTAAAACAGCATTACGCTGTTGCATATGCGCTTTGAAGATTTTAACTATAAATGAATGAATAGTTTTCCAAAGACTTTATCATGTGGTTGAGTGTTAGTATTCATTCATTTATAGTTAAAATCTTCAAAGGCATGTGCAACAGCGTAATGCTGTTTTAAATATTATTGTTTATTAATTAAAAATGCTTATTTTTAATGGGTGTTAAAATAAACTGCTGGACATCATGCTGGATTTAAACTTACATAAGAATGACCCATGTAATTAGAAGTCTAAAGCTTTATAAATCTAATATTATTCTTCATAGTTTAGCTCAATGATAATAGGGAAATATTTAAGACCTACAATTTCTTGAATTGATTCCCAACTGAGTTCAGAAATAGAAAATGTTATTAAATGGTTTGTTGCTTGGGGAGTTGGCATGAAAATTCATATGATTTGAGACTTAGGAGTGATAGAACTGAACTGCAATTCATGGATCTTCAAATCTAAAGTTTATTTATATGCTACTGCTTTAAATAATACAGAACATTTGGGAAATTAATAATTACATTGATTATTACTGCCTATCTGTAAGTTGGTGCTTAAAATTCTTTTGATGTTTTGAACAATGATAAGTAAGTAAATACTATAATGGATCTGCATAACATGCTATGCTGTGTTCCAAGTTCCTCTTGTATAAATTGGCTCTCACATATAATTGTTCATGTTTCATTGACAAGCTATAATTATAATACAATATTTATTATTTATTTTACTGTAACTGTATAATACAGATCATTTCAGATGCTTATATATATATCAGACAATTTTTGTGTCATATTATACATGTACATATAGGGTATATGAGCACAGACTTGTCAGATGACTCATCACTTTCCAAACTAGCAATCTAGATATCAGTGATAAACTCAAGCAAGCACATATATGCTGAAAAGATAAATAATCACCAATATACGTATTTATTTTAAAAAAGTAACAACAAAACTTACTGTATTTTTTTTTAAATAGAAAATAGACATCGGAGTGGCAGACTATTAATTTTTTGAAGCCATTGATATATCAGAAGAATTATCAGTGATAAATTATTTTGAATTATGTGTTCAAGATTCTAGATTAAAATCTTCATAGAGACTTGAGATTTTTTGACACTATCTGGAGAATAATAACATTTAACAATGGATTTAAGATTTTTTGGATTTTAACCAAAAAAAAATATCCCTTAATTCAGTTACAATTTTCTCTTTTTATAATTTCTCTGATTAATGACTCATTCTGTTCAAATATAAGAACCACATTGGAATGTGATTTCTACTTTTTTCTTATTAAATAAATATTTTCATTTTTTTTTACTCAATGAAAACACTTTGTGACATTTTTTGGACTTATTGTTCATTGTATTACAAAACAGTTTAGTAAAGATGTTATTATATGCTAGTACAATAAAACTACATGCTTAAAGTTACAGCACTGAAATGTAACTTACATCATAAAGACAATGAGATTAAATTAATTCACATTTGAAATTACAGAAAGTTACATTTAGTAAAAAGAAAAAGTCTGATGTCATGCTGAGATTCATTATAATTAATAAGTTTGTGAATTTCAATTATTTTATTGTTTGTTTACATTTTTTAAAATTTACATTCAATTTTACCTAAATATATAATTGAAGTTAAGTAATTTGATGCTGCATGTATCATGATTTCACTGTATTTGGTATTATTTGCTTGGAAGCATTTTTTTATTGAGCATATTTTTAAAATTTACTTGCTAAATGATATTTATACAATGTCATTGGTATTGATATTAGCTTGCATATGCTAGAAGCATATTTATAAAAATGTAATTGATTTCTTTCCTGTAAATAATCTTTAGTATATTGAAATACATTTCTGAAAACTAATTTATTTATTGTAAACTTGCTCTTTTTTGGTTAAATAGCATTAATTTTGAAAGTCAAATTATTAAGTATTAATCTTTTTGTTATTAATTCTGATTGGTAAGTACAGAGGCACTCTATATTTCATTCTATTTACTCTGGCTCTGTCCAGGACTGATATATCATTTCAATAATAATTACTCAGTCAGTCTTTTTTTATTTCTGGTTAACAGTTATTTATGAAAATAAGAAAAATTTATTTTATTTTTTATTTTTTGATAGATGTCAGATCTAATAAGGTAATGTGCATTAATCTAATTTTTTTTTTTTGCATTGTACTTGGCAAAATTAGTTTTAATTTAATTTGAAAGATTATTTTTGCATTGGAAATATATTTCCATTTACTCTAGTGAAATTTCTATTAATAAATATATATATTTTTATATGTACTAATGTTTTATCAAAACTTAAATAACTTGAGTGTAAAAAGGTAAATGTAATGAAAATACCATATAAAAATATTTTTTTCTTTCTCAATATAAATTAAACACTGAATAAATTTTAATTTTATTATATTTTTAAAAATAATTATATAATATTTTTTAACAAATTAATTTTTTAGTAAAAATATTTCAAATTTGATATAATGTCTTTTCAAGTTGAAAATGACATGTATAAAAAATTATATAAACAATTTAAACTTTTTCTTAATTGCATTACATTTTTGATGAAAATGCTAATTTAAATTGATAATTGTTTGTTTATACAAATTTGTGATAAGAAATAGAGTTACAGTATTATAAATATGTAAAAGTTATAATTTTGATACATAAAAAAAAATAAATATATGTACCTTTCATTATCTTTTTTCTTAATTAGATTTTTAAAAAAGTAACTGCAAGTGCTTGATCACATATAAAACCAGTACCTTACATTTCTATACTTTGTATGTGAGATATTGTGAAAGTAAACTTGAATGCATATTAATAATTCCAAATTAAATTAAAAGCATTTGCTTTATTTTAAAGAAATAATAACTACAGTTTTTACCTTTAACATTTCCGTTCATTTGATCTGTTATTTTCACCATGGATGATAGTTTGGATACTCTACTTCTTGACCACTTTTTTCCTTTGTTTTTCTATATGCTTCCAATATCAATAATCTCATACTATGATGTCAATAATATATGATAATATACGACAGTTTTGGTTACCCTCTTTTTTTTATTCATTCAGAATTGCAATCATGACATCCTTACCTATTGTGTCCACTTGTCTCATTCAAAATAATTTAGCAATCATCACTCTATGATCTCCAACAGTAGTTTTTGTATATAATCCTTCACCAAAATCCATTGATAAGTTCTCTTATGTATCCAAGATACCCAAGCATTTTCAATAATATTTCTTTTCAAATGCATCAATATTTATCCTCTCTTATTAAATGTTCATCCTCATATCCATGTATTGCAGTGGATCATTGAGATCATCCCAACATTCAATATTTTATACTTTGTTACAAAATTTAAGCCTCTGATTTTTTTATATAGGCATTTAAATGAATGTCATAAGTAATTACATATTTATCTCTGTGTAATTTTTTCTATCTTTTTTAAGTAAAGGAAAAATTTGACATGTTTTGTCACAAATAAAAATAATTATTGATTTATAATAAAAAATATACATATTAAGAAGAATTATTTATTTTCATGTTAGAAGTAGGCTAACCTAATTGTTAAATAGGAATTTAGCTGAGTTAAATGTATTAAAAGATTTACATACATAAAATGATGGATGAGAAAACTTAAGATATTTTTATTTTATAATTGTTTAACTTTTATTAGGTATTACTGTAAAAGAAAAAAAAGAGAGATAACAATCATTTTTCTGTGAGTTTCATTTTTATAAATGGAATATTTTATTTTTCAAAAAAGTTATTTTTCAATATATATATATAAATGGAATGTTTTATTAAAAAAATAGCTGAAATACACAGGCTTGTATATACCTGTGTCTATATATGTGATAGACAGGGTATGAGCACAGACTTTCACATGACCCACCACTCTCCTCACTATCTCATAACACTGATACACCTGAACACACATATGTCGAAAAAATAAATAATCACCAATATACATATTTCATGCTAAACCAGCAATCATCATTTGGTCCAGATTACCATCTCTACACATATATGCTACAAGTGCTCAGATATTTTTTAAGATAGCAAATCCTCCTACTTTAATGGACAGGCTTCAATCTACTCCACACTCCAACTCTTCAACTGTCCATCCAATTGAAAATCTGATGTTAGAAGACATAAAAGCTATTTACTTCTGCAGAAATTGTTGTTTATCAATTAAAAAAACCAGAAAAGATTAGAATCTTTATAAATTGAATACTTTTTTAAAAAATGGTAATCTTTCTTGTAAAACCATGCATGTTTTGCCATAGTTGGTAGAGAGTCTGACTTGGGATCAGGAATTCCCAGGATTGATTCTGGTACTCACAGTTCTGGTAATCAAACTTTCTATGAACTCCCTAGCAATAAAGCCATCTTGTAAAAAATCAATTAGTTCAGGTTTAATGTAATAATTTCTGAAGTCGTCATATGAGTGAATATATGTGATATTGGGATTGCTTTCTAAACAAACAAAAGAATGTGTGGTCAGTAGAAATCAGTGAAACTTTGGTGTGGTGAGATCAGCAATTGGAAAGTCACTTTGGAAGTCTGATACAAAATTGATTTCACTCTTAGTTACAGAAAATGTTTGCAAAATAATATAATATTATGGAATTTTCAAGAATTATATTTTAAACTCTTGGTAAAAGCTAATCATTAATGAAACAATTCTGTAACCATTTTCATTAAAATGAACATGGGAAAAGAAAAACATCCCTAAAAAACCACACAAAATTACACACATATAAATATAAGTATAACCAAATTTTTGTTTTCATCAATGCATCTCTTATTTCAACTTTACCATACTGTTATTATTATCAGCAAAAGTCAAACCACTCTTTTTCTCTCTATATACATTTTTCTAATAAACTTCTCTCATCAGACAAGCTAGTGGTAACAAACACTTGAATCTTCATGTTTCATGCAAAATAGAAATGGGTGTCTATCCATTTTTAACACTTTGTGAAATGGTTAAGTATCATTGCACTTTATATATATTCAATGTTTTATTTTTATTGGTATAATCCTCATCTCAACTTCACTATGTTACATATATATATATATATATATATATATATATATATATATATATATATATATATATATATATATATATATATATATATATATATATATATATATATGTTGATATGAAGATTTTCACAGGTTGCATATATAAAAGACATATTTTGTGGGTTCATCCATGTTAAAAAATTTAAATATTGATATACCAATATTTCAACTTTATCACACAAGTCATCCACTGGGTAATAAAAGGTAGAAAGATGGTTGTAGAGCCGCTACCATCACTGATTTGAAAAAAAATGTAAAAGTTCCACCAATAGAAAACATGGATAAACCTGCAAAATATGTCTTTTATATATAGCTATCTGGTTTGTAAAGCTAGATTTGAAGAAATTTACATTTCTGAAAAATTCAAGTTTTCAAACTGATAGTAACGTATTAAATAAGTGCTCTGAGTTGGAGTTTTACATCTAGTTTCAGAAATCCTAACTCTTCACTGTGGTGAGCCATTAAGCTCGAAACCAATTGGTCTGGAAATGAGGCTAGTACAATAGAGATTTTGAATTCTTTCTCTGTTGGCACTTATTATTAAAGCTTGTTTGAAGCTAGTGGTAAGCTCTATTTAGTGAACATTTTAGCACAAGCTTAAAGGCAAGTTGCACAATTTGTGACTTGTTTTATTAATTATTATAAGTGTACCCTTGAAGGTTTTTGTGATGTAATATTGCTTTAGTTATTAATATATGGTAAAACTGAACTGAGTTCAGACCCATACAGCTATCTGGTTTGTAAAGCAGATTTGAAGAAAGTTATGTTTCTAAAAAATTCGAGTTTTCAAACTGATAGTAGTGTATTAAATAAGTGCTCTGAGTTAGAGTTTTAGATCTATTTTCTGAAATCCTAACTCTTCACTGATGTGAGCCATTAAGCTCAAAACCAATTGGTCTGGAGATGAGGATAGTGCGATAGAGATTTTGAATTCATTCTCTGTTGGCATTTCAAAGAACATGATCTAAAAAATAGCTTAAAAACAATAAAAATTACACCTGGGTCTCATTTTATGCGATAGATAGGGTCCTCAGAAAACATGCGCAAATGAAATTGTGCAAAAATAGATGTAACTTACCTTGAAAAAGGGGGGATATGGACTGTGATTTTTCAAAAATTGTGTAAAAGCAAAGCACCAATGTAAAATTACTTTAAAATTCACGCAAAAAAAATAAGGAAATAAAATATGACTAATAAAAAATTTCAAATTTGAAAAAAAATGACACAAGACAAACTTTTTTTAACTATAATATTTAATTTTATTCAAAACAATATATTTTTATGCATAATTTATAGTAATTTACATTTTTTTATACATGTTTTAATTATTATCAATATTTGCCGATAAACAGGTTCATTTGCAAACTGGTAAAAAATCAGATTCTTCACAAGAGGAAATACAACTAGCACTAATGTCACTCTCATGTTGTGTTAATAATTTTCTGGTGACAACATAATTAGTAATTAATCTAACAACTAAAAATTAAATTCTTATTTTTGTCTTTAATTTTTTAATTTTCAATATTGTATTTTTTTATCAAATTAATGAAAGGGGAAAAGTTAAAATACTTGAATAAGTGTCAAGTTTTCTGTGAGTCTTAAAGTACTAATGAAAATAAAAGCTTACAAAGAGTAGTTACATTGTATTGCATCATATATAAACAGCATAATGATTGATCATAAAAATTGTACTTAGAAATGAGAAGTTAATCTTGCATAAAAAAGAATTTATTATGATTCTACTTTTTTAAATTATATTTATATTATTTACTGAATTGAAATCAAGATTGTTACAGATAAAAGTGTTGTGCATATTAGTTTTTCAAAAATTATGTATGATTATACAGTTTGAAAATAATATTTGTTGCATGTTTCAAATTATAAAATCTATGATGTACTATATTCATATTTTAATGAATAATAATCCTTCACTTTGTACATAGTATTTTTATTTTCCAATGCTGTCAAAATAATGGATCAATATTGCTCTGCATTATAATTCATGGGGATAATATTCACAACTCTGCAAGATTTTATTGGTGAAACATTATAATAGACCTTCTTCTCAGTGAGTTAACATTCAACTATATTATGAAATTTTACTTAACTCATACAGAATCACTGTGATATAACGTGTTTTAGAAGAGATAATATATATCAATGCATTTTAAACACATCATCACCATTACACAATGCTGTAATATTCTCAAATTTAAATATGCTATAATGAATCATATTGTATTTTAATACAATATAATCTATGTTCTAAGTACAATAAAAATAATAATATTGCCATCTTTTGTGGAATTGGTCTTCAAACTTATTTCATTTCTAACTGCTCCAAAAATCTACTTTCTCCAACTTAGTATATTCTGATTTATATTAAACCAAATATTACATGACCTTGTCAGTTTTTTTTTCCACATCTGCATTAGAAATCACTTATTATAAATTTAAAAAGTTAATGAATGATAAATGGAAGTTTCAACCTAATATCTAGATCATTTTCTGGTTATTAGTTTTGACTCAACAATTCTCACTTCCATATAGCTTTCATAGAATATTCAAAGCTATCATAAATGGTGTTGGTGAAGAATAATTAATATATATATAATATTCTGGTTTGGAGTTTCAGTTATCTCATAATAATAATTTTTTCATAGATGTAACTCCAATTGATTAGATGGAGTAGTAAAGTGGCAGATTCTGGAGCATAAGATCCATAGGTTATGACATCACTTTCACTGCCACCTTTCTTAAGAATTTGTAAGCAATAAATTATTCATTTATTTATTAATAATTATTGAGATGCAAATGCACATTTTATATAATTTTCTCTACTAGTCATAAATTGTATTTTTAACATCTTGGTTACTATATATATTGTATTAAATCAAGTTTCAATCAGATTCTAAATGTAAAGTTAAAGTCTTTATAGAAATGTGATGGCATACTTTTTTCACAACATATGCATAATGTAATGCTTTGTGATATCACATTGAATAATAAATTTTTTCCTTGTTTTACAAAGAAACAAGATCGTAAGAGAATACAGTTTACAACTCACTAATTTTAACTTATTGGTGTTATAAAATTATCTACATTTAACGTCCATGTATTAAATTAATTCAAAGTTTAGGGCTATACAAATTAAATATTTAATAAAAAGCCTTGCTGCTAAATTATTACTATTAAATAATACGAACATTTGATTCTTGGACTTCTTCTTTGTCTTTCAAATATCATTAATCATCTTTTTTTATTATAAAATTAACAGCTATTTAGCATTAAAACTAGAAGTTATAATAAATGCACAATAGGATTTTAAATGCAATACATATTATTAATAATCAAATGATTAGTTATTCAAGAATTCGTGTGATGTTTAAGCACTAAACTGGTCCAACAGTTTCAATAAATCAAGTAAACAGAGATTCTTTTTTTATTCTTTTTTCAGATAAAAATCATTACAAAAACGTCAATTGTTAGTTTCTACAATTTTATAATTATTCCTAAAATCACTTGAAGTAATATAATACATGTGTTAATCATAGTATCATATTATTATTTATCTCCTCTTCTATCTTATATTTATATTTAATTATATAAAGTTAATGATAGTTTTAATATTATTTCTGTATTGTAAACAGTGTTTTCATAGAGATCTTAAAAATAAAATCAATAAATTGTCTAAATTATATATAGGCAATATGGCCATCTCCATTAAGAAACCCCATGGAGAGTAGACTGCAACATATGCTAGTGTTACAAAATCAATAGAGTAGATGAGTGATTCCATTACTGGTGCCAAATATTTAATGAAAATAAAAGCAAAACAATGCACCCAGATTTCATTAAACTATATTGAATGGCATCACAAAATTTAACCTTGATGTTGACAATATGTCAGAAAATAATGTAGGCCCAACTAAGCAATGGGCAGACAAAATGTTGTAAAATATTTTGATCAAATTTAATTTGACTATCCCTCAGGAATTATTTAACTCTTTTAAATGTGTTTTTCACTGATTGATCAATCATATTAGTTGTTTGATATATTACCTTCTCTCTATATAGTTTTCCAAAGAAACTATTGCATGAAGCACTTACTTCAAACAACTTGTAGGATAACATTTTGTGAATAGCAGATCATCCCAATCATTGATACCTTATCTTAGAATTTTTTGATACCAGACAAAGAAATAAATCGCAATATAATAACACTGGGTAATCATGCATTAATTGTAGTAAATGAGTACAGACAAAACATGATTACCAGAATGCTTAAAAATGCATACCTAAATTATACTGTGGATAATTTAAAAAGCTTATAGAGCCATTTAGTAATGTAATTAATCTGCAACCAGTATATCACAAAGATACTCTGATATCTATTTTTGGAATCAGCTATTAATTCAGAGTTCAATTGCAGAACAGTATTGACACACTAAGCATGCCCATGCAGATTACAGATGAAGAGACTATGCTGTTAATATTCATTCAAGGAATCAAGCCTCAGTGTTTTCAGTGTGGTCTCCATAGTCATCTAGCCATCAATTGTGATAATGCATGGGGTAAACATTGTAACACAATAAACATACAATTATATAGTTGTATGAAGAAAAAAGTTCAAGAGGATACTATCTGCATGAAATCTAATACACTACCTGACTTGGAAAACAATTTAGATGCAGAAAATAATGAACAAAATGCTCATTCAACAAATAATTTGATAGCAAATATAATGAGCAAAATATCATCACAAGTAATGGACATTTTAACACAATGTAAGCACAAGTACTACACAATACAGGTAATGTTCCAAGCAATAGAAAGCCTGGCCAACCAAAAAAAAAACAAAAGAAATATACCAAGCATATCACAAAACAACAGTGAGTATGAAGAGTCATCATCAATGCTAGAACAATTTGAAGAAAAAAGAAAAAGACAGTCAAGTCAAAGCAGAGCTTGCTGACATCTCAAAACACAACAATGCATTCTTGGGAAAAGTAAATATATCTTACTATGGTAAACATAATGATATAGATAATAACATTAGAGAGCACCGATCACACACAATAACAAATCTACACATAATGAAACTTACTTTATCTAGTTGATATATAATTTTAACAGGTTCTGAATATAATATTAAAAGAGGTAGACTAGGTAGAGCAAATAATAATATACATAATGAAACTAAAACTAAGCGTACATAACAGGGGTTTGAATGCTGTGACAAAAATTATCTGCTAATTAAATGGTTAGATATAGTGCAACCACATATAATAGGATTAGTAGAAACAAAGTTTTACAGTGGATCACAAACTGATCCTTCTTAATACATGAACAGACTGGGATTCTCAGCAATTACTAGGCTTACAATGACACCCTAAGCAGAAACAGGAATAATGATCATGAAATTATGCACATTTAACTCATTCAAAATCTTATTTATAGATGAGTATGCAATAATGCTCACAATACAACATAAGACTATAAGTTTCAATGTAGTGTTTGTTTATATGCCCTCAACCAGAACACTATTACCAAAGTTGCTCAAAACATAAATTTATTATTTGCTATCACCTCATAGACGCTAATGATAATGGGAGACTTTAACATATTATATTCTATGTTTGTGAATTAATGGTTGCACCTTATCAATAGTCCACTTGTGAGTGATGAAGGATTTCTGCCAAGCAATTCTGTTTCTTTCAAGAATGGCAGATACTCATCACTTATAGATCTAGTATTTTACTCACCATCACTTCACACACTAAAAATTCAGCTAGTCCCCTCTCCTCTCTCAAATCAGGCATTCTTGACTTAAATTATACATACCATGCAACACTGCACAAAAAAAAAACAATAAGAATCCTATTACATACAAGAACAACAGAATTTTCTATTCTCATATATATTTTATTAGCTAAACTAAACAGCCTAGAAATGGACCTAGTACAAAAATGGATAGCGTATACACAAATAATATCACATACTATAAACTATCTCACAAGAAACACTACACCACTAACAAAATACTTAACTCTTGTTGATGAATTACATAAAAGGATAATACATAGTACCCAACTACAGAAAATAATCATCTATTAATTAAACTAAAAAAAACATACAAATCCACATGTGATGTATTAAAAAAATACATTACTACAAAAAAGAAAAAGTTTTTCATCACACACACACATGCCTAGTACAGACAAAATATTTGATGGACACTAGGCTAACCAGCTGCAACAAGATTTCCTTCAGCATTAATGATTGGATATGTGGTTGTCACAGATGATATTATGATAACAACAGTATGTAACACTTAAAGAAAACACTTCAAAATGAGCCAGAATTCAAATCATCTTTTGGCCAATTTGAAATGTTGCATGATACAGAAATATTCAAACCTAAAGATTTTATATAAAGTTTGGAGAACATGCCAGATTTATGGCATCCAGGACCACCAGGTATACCAAAATTTGTTTTTGCCCACTTAAGCAAGTTCACTTCAACTTATCTTACACATATGGTTAACTTTCTTGCAAAAGGGATATATCATAATCAGGATATATACCTATAACTATCATTCCATTTATGAAGAAACAAAATTTGTCCTGTACAGTGCAAAACATAAGAACAATTTCCATTGGGTATTAAATTACTCAAAACAGTAATAAAAAACAAAGTCAAAACACATATTATATCTTTGTTACTGTAGGCATGATTTGCTAAAAAAGGCTCATCAATATGTCAAGCAGATTTTGTATTCAAAATTGTAATTGATATTGTGCAAAATGCAAAAGAAATCAGCCCAATTGCAATACAACTGGATATAAGGACTGTGTTTTACTTGGTACCAATTGATGTACTCATGAAAACATTAGAAAAAACAAGAATACCAAAATCAATATTATATTTTCTCATAAACTTACTAATAAATAGAGAAATATACATAAGTCTAAATGGAAAAATGTCTCTCCCTTTTAATCTATATCAATCAATCCCACAAGAGTCACTGCTTAGTGCATTGATATTCAGTGTTCATAAATCCATTACACAATAACATTGAAAAATGTCTCTCAGGGATCTATATAACCACAATGAATGATAAAATAGTTTTATTAATAACTAAAAAAACAAATACAGACATTAACTGTTATATTACATGAATACACTTGATCTATAAACAAGAATTTAACCTTGATAAAGCATGTGCATGATGTATATATACAGGAAAGACACATACAAATATATTTCAGGGTAAATCTATAGCCTATTATTCCCCTTTCACTTGAGTTACATAGATATGTGAAAGCAAATACAAAACAAACTAATTCAAACAACAGAATGGACCATATCCTTCCTCTCAAAAACCTATCTTTATATTCAAAAGTATCACTTATAAACATGCTGATTATTACAAAAATTACTTGTTATACACTTATTATAGTCTTCACAAAATCATTTACATCAAAGATTTATTTGCTGTGTAGAAAATGTTTATGGTGAAGAAAAATAGTGGCAATCTCACTCAGGCAAATGTAGCATGATAGCAACCTAAATGGATTAGAACTACATTCTATTCATATATTTACAATACAAAAAACTATTAATCTTTTAACCATGACAAGAATATACCCACATTTAGAAGTCACTCATAGAAAAACACCTACAGACAAACCTCCTCCATACACAAAATATCTGCACACAATCATAGAACCTACTAAATCAATATCTAACTCTAACATAACTTTCCTACAAGACAAATAGTGCTACTGGAATACATATGAACATCTACCCAAAAACACAAATTATAACTTAGGCTTACCATTTATTGATATTAATAATAAGCAACTAATATGTAGATTTAAGTATTGGAAACTCAAGCCCATTTTTTTTTCTATTTAAAATGAACATGTGGTCATTACCATCATTATAGTCATGAGATATAAGAGAAACATACTTAACATTGATATGCCACAGATCAGAAGAGAACCAAAGCCATGTATTCTTTGAGTGTAGTAGCCTACAATACACTCAATAATATATTACAAAAATTTATCAGGAAAAGAATGCCACTATAAGTTCAATTATAGAGACTTTTCCAAATACCTGCTTTGCAGAAGTAAAAAGTACAAAATTTATACTATATGCATTTACTTATCTTTGCAATAGTAATGCCAAAAAAATTAACACATTTAAGAACAAATTAGAGACAATAAAACAAAAGAGATAAAAAAATCACTCCTTCAGACATTTTCACAGACACTTGGTCCTTATTCATCAGTGCTCTAACCTTTAACGAGATATATTTTCTATTTCCTAATTAATTGCAAATGTTTTTAATAATAATTTAATTCACCGAATGCTACTGAAAATATTTACTGTGGTATTCTTTGATTAGTTTTGTATTATTATTTTTTTCTTTTAAATTGAAATATCTGTATATAGATAATCCCCCCCCCCCCTCTTTAAACTGAAATATCTGTAGATACATTTTTTTTGAACAAAGTTCCTTCTAAAACTAAAGATAGTTTTAATGTGTTTTATATTGATTTATTAGCATAATATTTTACATAAATTAAGATTCTTTAACCATTTTTTTTTCAAATCTTCCATAAGTTTATTTAACAATGATACTACATGCATCACATTTCTGAGTTTGTACTCTTTATAATTTATGTTTCTATTTAATTTTTATTACTTTCTTTATTAATTTTCAATCATAATCAAGTTATTATATTTCTGATGTTATTTTCTTAGACTAAGTTTACTTATTGCTTAGTATGAAAAACTTACAAAATCTTAAACCACTTTATAAATTAAATCCATAACAATTCCTAGGATTTCAAATTAATAACATGTGATATTATTGCTACTCATTATTTCTAGAATATCTTGTTTGTCAGATTATATTTACAATTTACACACAATGTTTCTATTTTTGTACTGAGCATGTTATGAGTTTAAATTAAATAATTTTGTCAACTTTTATCTAATTTGCAGCCAATGTGTGAATTCATAGACTTTTATCATTAACTCATACACTGTGACTATTTCCATCAGTGTAATTCCAACAAATTCTACAGATTTACCATTAATATGAAATATAGTGAAAGTCTGACAAGTATGCCTGAAACATATATGTGAGTTCTATGCCTATCATTAACCATACCATTTCCATAAATTCATAGAGACTTACTATTAATATGAAATATAATTACACTTTGATTTTTCAGAATATAGGTAAATGCAAATGTAAACTATATTACAATGGGTTTGATATCTATTCACTCATTGACCCAGCCTTTATTTTTTTATACACCTTGCATATTACTTACACATAATATTTCTAATTTTTTTAAGTTGTTAGAATTTTAATTTAATGGATTTATGACTCATTTATCTAAGTTTAAAAATGCAAAATAAATATCAGATGACTTCCATTTCTTACACAACTGTTTTTTTTTATATTACACATTGATAAAGATTAATCTCTTTCTAGTAATATGACTATTGCAGAAATATTGATATTTCTGAATTTTGTTGTAATCAATCAGCTGATTGTTTCAACTTTATTCTCTTAAATTATTTAACATCTATTATATAATCATGTATAAAACAATCTCAAATGCAATACTTAAAACCCTAGGTTTCTAAGCTGCTTCTACTGCCAATAAGCTTCATGTAAGTTAATTGATTCTATCAATTCATTTTTACAAAATATTTCCATTAGGTATGAGCAAACTGTAGTACCATGTCTAATCTATCAGTTAATATTATCTTCTGTTTGAGGAAATAATAAAAAAAAGTGTTCAAATCAGTTAGAGATGAGTTTTGATCTTATTTTAGAATGAAAGCAAAAAATATTTTTCTCACACCATTTTTATTTAGAAATTGAACTTTCTATAGTCTCCTAAATTAGACGATGCTGTGAAAGAATGTAATATTCAATTAATATTGCAGCCCAAGAAACTGATTATTTTTGATAATATATGTTGTCTATAAAATATATTTTGTATTGACTTTGACTTTTGATGTTGAGAGCTGGAAAGTTCTTTTTTGTGTGTTCCACAATATCCTTATCTGATTATAGATTTTATTCATTTAATAGATATATTTATAACCATTCCTTAAACCTAGCTAACATTTTCAAAAATTTTATTCTAACCCACATTATATCTCTTGAATCTTTATTAGTTTTCATAAACAAAAAAAATGGAGGAAGCTACTAAAGAACTTTTTTTCTACATTTAGAAATCACTATTTATTTCATATTTAATAAAAGATGACTTCTTTCATAGTTTTAATGATATCTCTAATGTTAAATATTTTTAAAATATTCAATCTGATATGAGAATTTCATTCAAATTTCAAAAATTCAACAAATTGAAAAAGAAATGAAGGAATCAGAAGGATTTGAACCAACCCTCACAGATAAGTGTATGAAATTTTTACTATAATTCAGTTGATTAGAATTTTGCCTTAAAATTCGATATTCAAAAATCTAAAGGTGTGTATGTTTGATTTTTATGCTATTATTGCCACTGCTCAGACTAGCAACACCTGAAGAAAAGTGACAAATACTACTACTCATGTTGTCTATTTGTGTTTTATTATTAATAAATTGTTTGCATCTAAAAAAACTTAAATAAAATGTAATTTTTTTTATACATTCAACATCTAATGATAGATGGTTGAAATAGTCCAACATATTATTGCATCTAATATACCATAATAACAAACCTTCATTCAAATATTGAGCAAGCAATTATTTTGCCATCTTATATATAAAATCCCTAAATGTTCTTTGTAATGCTATCACATAATATTCAAGTTAAACATTTTTTTGTTAGAGGGCATATTTTTCAAAAAAAATAATTATTTGTTTTGCCATTAATAAACCATATTTTTTATGAAGCATTTTAGGCAGTGAAAGTAATTCCTTCCTTTCATAGGCTGAGTACATTTGCCAACAAAGCAAAAAAATATTGTAAAGCAAAACTTACAAAAAAAAAAAAAAAAACTATTACAAAAATGATAGCCTTTCCATAAGCTGAATACATTTATGGATTCTAAAACAATATATGTTTTTTTGTTTTTTTTTTACAAAAGACCTATGGAATAAAACTTTTTGAACGAAAAATGTTCAGAAATAAATCAGTGCATGTGCTTTTAACTACAGTACAGAATTGAATGGATATACTATTTAAATCATGAAGAAAATATTACGTAAATAAATTCATGTTTGAAATGTGATATTTAGTGAAGGAAAAAATAAATGTTACAGTACTCTATTTACATTTAGTTTTGGTTAACATATAATTGAAGTCATGCAGTTTGATCTCATGTAGATCATGGCTCCACTGTATTATCATGCATGATTAAAATTTGTTAAAGCAACCAATTATAAAAGCTATTACAAAAACAATTGCTTTTTCATAGGCCTGGTACATTTCTGGTATTAAAAATTTACTCAGGATTATAAAAACATGGATACTTTAAAGATGGAACTATAAAATTTATTAATATCAATACATTATTGCCAAATAAATTTTAAATTGACTTTTTGCCTTGGGATCTAATATGATCTTGTTTGTATTACACAATATTCAATCAAAAATGTATACCTTAAATTACAGTAAGACAGCCTGAAGTCATTTATTTCTATCATGCACTGTCATGCTGGAGTCATATTGTTTGCCCTAGAATCCAGTTTTCAACTAATATACTTTGTGAAATCGGTAAGTCTTTTTAAAGAGTAAATAATATAGAAAATAGTGCATTATAATTCAAAATTAATAATTTTTCCATATAAATTTAATAAATATTACTTTTTATTTTTTTTAAAAATTATTAATATTGTTTTGAGCTTTTAGTTTCAATAGAAAAATGATTACTTGCATGGGAATATTGGTATTTTACCTGTAGTTATATGTTGAACTATTTCCATTATCTGATTTCAGTTGTTAAATATTTTTAAAAAAATTCAAGCTTTATTCAAACTTTTCATATGCATTAAAATGTTAGTAATAAAACATAATCTAGTATATAATCCACCCCTCTTCTACAGATGTTATTAATGTAACCAATGACTATACTAGCTTGGAAAACGCTCTTGGTAATTTCCAGATTGGAAATAATTTATTTAAGATATTACTTTAGCTACTTAGACTATTCTGATGAGAATAACAATCAGTAGAAATTTTAAATAATTATCTATAGGAAACTTTTCAATTCTTCATTTTCTCTTAAGAGAAACATTAATGATTGTTTTTTAAATGTTAGGAATTTTTCACATTAGGTTGACTTATGTGGTTATTTGCCGCTGTCATGTGAGCAACTTCTTTCATTTTTTCTTATCTCTTTAGAGATATATATCCTATGTTTTTGCCTTCTTCATTTTATTTTTTGTAATATACTGTATTAATTTAAGAGTGCCATGGTTCAATATATACTAACTTGTCTGGGTCAAAAAGTCTTAAAAATAAGTTTAATCAAGCTTAGGATTTTTTCCAAGTTGGATAATCAATAGCTAAATATATTAATTATTTACTGTTGATTACTAAATAGATAAGTGGCTAGTAGCTATTGAGTAATATAAGAATAAAAATAGACTGATCAAGTTATCATCAATCAGCAATTGGAAATTCTGGCAAATATTGCTTTCTCATTACCTGTCTCTGTACAAAATTCTGTTGAAAAGTTTTTACTCTGAAATGAACTACTTAAAGACAGTTTTACTGCTTTAATTACAAAATATTTATTTGAGAGTATCTATATTTTGTGCTTTTTTAAAAATAAAATATAAAATATTTTGTAAGCTTTGTAATTATTTAAATTGCCATTATAGGGATACCATGCTATTAAATTTAAAACTGGTATTTTAGGATAAAACTTCCTTTGACATTATAATTTAAAAAATGTCTATAAATAAATAAAAATATTTTCCATTTAAATGATTATATAAAATGTAGAAAATGGATGTGAGAAATTAGAGCTGCAATTTATGTATCAGTAGTTTTAGAGTCTATCATTTATCCACAGTTCTAAGCCATTCAGAACAATAGAAGTCAATAATTTAATATAAAACATCAAAGAATCAATATTTTGGAGATCAGAGATCAAGATAGTTTATAATGTTTTCTAATAAAAAAAACATTTAAGTACAATTCTCAATCTACAAGTCAACTGATCATAGAAATGATTGTTGTATAAATATCTTCATTGTTTAAATTATTTTAAAGATAAAATAGTATGTGCAGTAACATTCAAACTCTAAATTTTTTTCATAGGTTTCATAAAAATGTAAATATTGATGAATTAATAATTATTTTGTGTTAAATATAACTATATAATTAATAGAGCAATAAATTTTCTAGTAGTATTTACATTAATGTATCACCTCCTAGCATCAAAAGTATTTGTACAACATATAAAAATTAATCCACTTTGTCTGTAAACAATGATCTTACATGGGTTGTATTTTTAGGATGAATTTCAAATTAAATAAATTCATATTAACAAACAGAACATGAATAAGATATGAATTTCAAATTTATGGAGCTTTTCATACCACCTTATTTAAATTAGCTATAGTTTATATTCATAAGAAAGAAAGAATTTCTACTCATTTAAGTACCCATGTAAACAAGTGACTATACAATATGTAAAATTAAAATTATGCAATGCTAAATAATATGTAATAATTGAAATTATAAACTTTCTAGTATCAAACCAATCTATAAACAGAAATTAATTGTACTTTGTGAGTACAAATTATAGCCAATTAAAATGAGACTGCACAGAAATCTCTATGAATTTAACATTCATCCTATTATATATTATCTATTATAAACTCATGATTCACAGACAAAAATAAATTTATTTTTATCTGCATTGTAATGATTTTAATAATATAGTGCAATGCATTAATATAGCTAATAGTAAAACATTTATTGAACCAATTATTAAATATTATTTATACTTATATAATATGACATTTACATATTTGATCAGTTTTGTACAAGATTATTAAACTAAATCGAAAGTAACTCTACATTGTAAATATAAATTATAGCTAATCTGAATGAGATTATGGAAATATCTAAAACATTTATCCTACCAGATATTGTCAAAATCTATTATCATTATAAAATTATGTTTCACAGATTTATTCTTTATTTTTATTATAGAAGCTTTAATATTAAAGGATGTTATACTAAAATGCTAAAAATTTTCTTAATCTAACTTTTACATATTATATAACACTATGTAATTGATTTTTACATATCTAACTTTGTTCAGTTGTTTATAAGATTAATTCCTATTTGTGAAAATAAATTATAGCTTATTTGAATGTGGCTTTGTAACCTGCTCCATGAATTTGATGTTAATCCTAATAGATATCATTGTCTTAATCTACTATCCATATAAAATCATAGCTTACAGATAGGATTTGTTTATTGTGAAGTGTATAATTGGCTTTTATATTAGAAATCATTAGATTTAAGATAGGTGATTATAGGATTATATTTTGATTAACAGAATATATATATATATATTATATTTTGATTAACAGAATATATATATATATATTTCAACTGTAATTTTTTAATAAATTCAACACAGAAAGTAATAATAGATTAGATTAAGATACATGTTAATAGCAATAAGAGAAGTAAAACTATTAAAAATGAAGGTATTAACAATTGTTATATCTTGTTCAAAAACACTCTTATGAATTTAAATTAAAATTTACTAATAATTTAAAACATTGAACATTTTGAAGATGTTTTACACTTGACTAGATCAATAACAAGATAACTAATAATTAAAACCTGCAATAATATTAGTAGTAAAAAGGAAACCAAAATCACCAGAAAATGTAAAAAGAAAAGATGGAATATGACAATATTTAAGAATTATTTATTGATGTCAATTTAATATCCAAATATAAAAATAGTCTTGCGGATTTGGCAAGAAAAACTATAAAAAAGGATAAAAGTTTCAAAAGTATAAACCATCATTTTGTTATTGGCAAAAAATGTGTTTTATTAATGAAAAGAACATATAAAAATATTATTTTGAAGAGGAATGACATCAATAAACACAAGGAAGAGTTCATCAAAGAATCATATAGTGATAAGGAATATGAAAACAAAATAATCATTATAATTATTACATCTTAGGAATTGTCAAGAATTGTAAATGAAGGAGTGAAGCTTGCAATTAAATCTATGAAAAAAAAAACAGCACCAGAAAATAATGTGATTATTATTGATATTTAAAAGAAGTAGATGAAATGTGTTATAAAACAATATATCAAATATCTAGATAATAAAGATTATTGATATTTATAAAAATAATAAATATTAGAAATTACAAATCCATCTGTTTTCTATCAGTTTTACCCAAAATGAGTTCATGACAATTAAAACTTGTCTACAGTGAAGTTTTTATTCAAACCAATAAAAAGAAATCAAGCTGGATTTAGAAGTGGTTTTGTTTGGAACAGTGGATCATTGTAAAGTATTGAGACATTATAAAAAAGTAAATGAGTGCAATTTTGGTGTTATTGCTATGCTTTTATAATATAAATTGTAAAAAGGCAATTCATTCTATAAACATTTACACTGCAATTAAAGCTTTGGACCATCTACATAAGAATCAAATATATTGTAAGATTCTGAAAAATATTTATCCAATGAAGAATGATTAGATTATACAGTGACACCATTCAATATTTCTGAAACTATTTTCAGTAGTTTTAAAAGAATTTTATGGATTATTGTGGGAAGCAGAAATAAAAACACAAGGAGATTATTTGTGTTATATGCTTCTTTTTGCAAATAATGCTTCAAAAATACAGGAAATGTTATAAGAATTATCACATGAAAATAAAAAATAAGATGAAAAATATATAGTAAAAAGTCCAAATAATGTTTAATTATTTTTTTTTAAAAAAAAATGATGCTGATAATTATGAATAAGAAGAAGTTAATAATTACAAATATCTTAAATAATGAATGAAGTTAATCATAGAATTATTATGGATGGAAGTTTTTTAGTATTATATACAAATAAGTTAATAAAAAAAATATGCTTATTTATTTCAAAAAGAACATTTTAATTTACCAGTTTTTACTTACAGATCTGATATAAACATTTAACACAAGACCAGTTCAAGTCCTTCAGATTACTTAACAAAGTATGAAGAGATATTTGTCAATTTTTTTTTGTTATGTCCCACAAAAAAAAAAAAAATTGAAAGCAAAATATTTGCACGAGAGAACAAACAAATATCACTGATATCCTTGAAAGAAATTATGAAAATAAAATGCAGTTGGAATACACATGACATAGAAATAGATGGTTAATTAAAATTTTAAACTAGATACCAAAAGATTTTTAGATTTAGAAAAATAAAGTTGTGAATGAAATAAGAAAGTTAGTTAATGCTAAGAGATGCTATAGATTAAGGAAACTAGATAAAACAGAAACATTTTCATCCTGCAGTGGATCATCAATTGTTGGAAATAAGAATGCTATGCTAATCAGAGCAGAATAAGAGATTAATTTTATTTAAAATCTTTAATTAGAAAATATAATAACAAAATTTCTAATAAATGTTAACTAGTTTATTACAAATTTCAATGTTGAAATTCTTAATTAAGAATTTTTAATAATATTAACTGCTTTTTTAAAAATCTGATTTCTTAAAATAGATTAATTTATAGCGATTTATAGCACTCAATATTTTATTTGTTCAATGTAAGTTTAACAGCTGCTATTGGTAATGTTCCAAGTCATCTGAAAAGAAGTTTATTTTTGGAATGCATGTATATTGCACAGCTATTTGCTCATTTTTTTTAATGTAACATAGCAGAAACAATAAAAAGTATATTACATGCGATAATTATAGCAGACATTTTTTCATGTTTACTTACTGTTTAAACAAGGATTGTTATCCAATTTATTATATATACCTGTGTCATAATATACTTTTACACTTTTTGAATTACTGTCTCTAACTTTTTTTCTAATTTCAAAAAATCCTATATTGCTTCATTTAACTTTAAACATATGTATACATAGATAGAGAGCACACAGCATTTAAATTGTGAAAATTATTTCTATATTTTTTAATAATTATTAATTGAAACATTGTTTTCAAAAACATTTGTTATATTTTGCATATTTTAATTATATAAAATCAAGAAAATGATAAACATGTAATTACTAGAAAAAAAAAAAAAATTTAAAGCAAAAAAATAAATTTAACTGGATACTTTTTTTTTTTTTTTCAGTTATTCGATTTAAATTATAATTTTCTACTTTTAATTGAAAAAAAAAAAAGAAAAACCGAGTAAAAAGTTTAATTGAAACTTCAGTAATTCGATAAACTGTAATTTATATTATTTCTATAGTAGCTACTTTTATTTTTTTAATAGCATATACAATATATATATTCAAAATCAGAAAATAGTTATTTTCTACTACAATTCAAACATTAATTTTTTTTAATTTTTTTTGGGAAAGATCTAATATACTTGACATTGATCAATTTAATACTCACTCTTCCAAATGAACAAATGCTTTAATTTATTTTTTAAAATAAACAAACTCTTTTTCTTTTGAAAAAAAAAAAGAAAACCTCTTTTTTTCATATTTTTGACAAAAAAAAATTAATTTAGACTTTTTTTGTTGCTCTCAATCTTTTCCTCCACTGCCCTCTTCTTTCCCCTATATTTGTGCAAAGTGTATGATGGTCTAATAATTTACTCATTTGACTATATTGACCACAATCTGTAGTTTGTTTAAATTAAATGAATCTCGACTGGTTTTTTTTTTTTCAAATAACAAACCTTGGGGAGGGGGGGTTAGATGGTCGCCCATAACAAATCTAGTTAACCATTCGACAATAACTAAAACTAATATATGTAGTTATTTTTAGGTAAAATATAGGAGCTCACATTAATCTGGCTGTGCAGATGAATGTTGTTACAATTATTAAAAAAAATAAAAAATGTATAACTGTAATACAATGCAGTTTTTATTGCAGATGAGATAGAAATAATAATTCTATAGCATTTGAATGCAAGATTAACCTTATTTTTTTTATATGGTTTTGTCTTTAATTATTTTTGCTTTTTTTTTCACATCTTTTAAATTTTATTTAATAAAAATATTGTTCTCTGTGAGTTTTCGTCAAAGCACATTTGATTTAAAAGACTATTCTTTGTTACAATATTTTAAAAATAACATTTTTATGAAAATATACTTTTTTCTCATCAGTTATCATAACTATAAATAGATTCAGTGATAGAAAGTTAGCTATTATTATAATTATTTGTTTTTTTTCTTTATATATTGGAAGAAACTCTGAAAAAAACTGTTAAAAATGTAAGCTATTTTTGGAACTGTGGAATAATAAATATATTTGCATTATGTAAAATGCATAGAAAAATTATTATTACTTGCTTATATTATTATAAATTATTAACATCTTATTTGGAATAATTATTTAATTAAAACTCACAAAGGAATATAATTTCAGGAATTGTTTTTTTTTTTTTAAGTTTAACTTTACAAATCTTTAAACAAATATCCAGAAAACCATATCTTTAAGATCTTAGTATAAATTGATCTCAACAAATATACATTCATTCAATAATAATAAGTTAAGGCTTTATTTTGCTCTATTTTTAATTTTTAGCATTTTAAAACACATTAGCATGATTAACTGGTTAACTAAAAGCAATATTTTTATTTTTTCTCCATTTTACTTTTGTAAATCTTAGAAACAAACATCACAATATTGATGTTACTATTGGTAAAAAGTATTATTGACACCACCAAATAGCATTCCATCTATGTCCTTATACAATCTTAATGATCCTGTTCATGGCTCTGCATTGATATAGAAACAATGTTAAATTTTCTTCAAACTAAGAAGCCAAATCTTATTATTAAATGATACTTTTTCATCATTTTAGTGATAAATTTCTATTTATCACTCTATGTCATTAGTTTTTTTTTCCTTTTAAAATGAGCTCTGAAAAAAATGCCATATAGTTGAAACTATCAGCAATTTTGAAAGTATGGCAAAATGAAGTATTGCATTTACACTATGTAACTTGCATAAAAGCAGTATTCTTGTTTAGTTATATTTGTTTTATTGTAAACTTTAGTAATTCATTTATTTATTAAGGTATAGCAAATGAATCATTCTAGAATCTATAGTTCCTAACTGTTTTGTTCCCAGATTTAAATCCTATCTATAACTAGATTTGGACTTGATTGGTGTTATGAATTTAAATGACTTTCCTCAAGAAATGAAATTATAAATGACATTAAAAAGGGATTTATATTTTTTTTCTTCTACATAAATAATTTTAGGCTGTTCAAATAAGAGAAATGTAAAATTTAGTTATACAATATATTTATCTTCATAAATTAAAAAAACAGATTAATAAAATTTTATTTTTATATAATTTTATTTTATTACTTAGTATTTATTGTTAACTTTATATATTTAAATAAAGAGCTATGCATAAATATTTATGTAGATAAATAAATGCATAATGTATAAAATTTGGCAGTTATTGTTAAAAAACAAAAACTAACAAAAATAAAATGATATTCTTTTTTTTTTCATATGTCAAATGCATTGACTAGGAAGTAAACCTATGTCAGCTGCTTGGAAGGCAGGTATGCTAACCGCTAGGCCAACAATGCTTGACTAAAATGATATTCTTATGAAATTTGATCACTAAAATGCAATGGATTTTAAAACACAAAAATAATTTGCATTAATAATATACATGTATTTGTTTGTTAGAAAAAAACAAACAAACATTCTTTTGTACTAAAAGCTCTAAAACAAATCTGAAGTAAACAAGTTTGATGCACTTATTGAAAGAATTGGGAAATTTTGTACAGTGTCCATGTTGTATGCAATAAATAAATATTGTTTTATAGAAAATAATGTGACAGAGATAGTAAATATGTATGGCTATATGATATCAATTTTGATAAAACAAATATTCTAGTAAAAATTGAACAATATGACCAGAAATTGCTTAGAGAAGCTATAAAGATTTTTAAAAAGTCTAAGAGTTTGAATGAAAGTTGCAAATTAAAGAAAATTAACAACATTTGGAAAAAGCTATTGGAAGACTAACTAATTTTTAAAACTTCACAGCCAATAGAATTTAAACATGAGTTGAAAGAAAAAGATAAAAATAATGATTTTAAATCTCACATGCATTCCTATGATTTGAGAAAGAGGATACTCTGAGGAAGATATTTTTATTGTACTGAACATCAGCTATTTAGCTTTTTTTCACTACATGAAATATCCCCCAAATAATTATAATATGAAATTATCATGAATTCATGAAAATATTAGAATTAATATGGTTATATATATATATATATATAAATAAGGTATATAAATATATTGTAACAGGACCATGGATAACCCAAGAAAGAGGGAGCACATCTTACCACTGTTGGACCTAGGGTCTTTGGGTAGGATGCTGGTGATGGTGTGAAGAAATGTTTAAACCATATCACATCTACCTCCAGTATGCTAGCTCAATGCTTACTGCTAAAATTTAAATGCAATTTGGACTAGTTCATCCACATCTCATCCCCCTTTCAGGATTCATTATGCCAGAGTATTCGAACTCAGGGAGAATTCACAATCAGCTCTCTACAGGGATGGACTTACTTAACTTACAACCTAATGCACCTATATATAAGTGAGGACCAATTGACATATACTACTGAAATATTCCTAATATCAATATATACATAAGGAGTGATGTGTGGATAGGAATAACTAATATATATATATATAGCACAATTATTTAATATTGTGTAGATGTTAATAATTAATCTATTTATTTAGTGGTGTGTGGATATTGTTGATTAATCTATTTATTTAGTCATGTGAATACAGGATGACGATGACCAACTAAAAATCAGATTTTCAACAACTCACTGATGTTTATTAAACAACAGATATAATATAATATAATAGTATTAACATTTAGTATGGTGAGTAAATATCTAATTTCCAAATCCCATGATAGAAATCCATATCCTGGCAATTTTATTTACACAAAAATAATTCAGAATGATATATATATACAAAATGAAAATAAAGGATTCCAAGTAATATATATATATATATATATATATATATTACTTGTTAATCCTTTATATATATATATATATATATATAACAAAAATTAACAATTACAAAAATCATGAATCTATCTTGCTAATGATTCTGTTTATAATCATATTTTATCTAAAGCATAATTATTACTATCCCCTGTTCTTAAATGAGTGACCGCCCTGTATATACATTTATATGAGGTTATGAAAATTAATAAGAAAAGTCAATCAAGATAATCATATATACAGAAAAAATACATAGAACTAAGTTTTAGTAGAATAGTTAATAAACAACAAGAATTCTGTTTAGACACTATGGTCTGCTATTAATTTTAAACATTGCCCAAAAATCTTACCTCAATCATAGTCAAACATTTGGTGTCAAGCTTCTGGAGAGATGTGCATATTTAAACTTTATTTAATATCTCAAGCTTCTGGAGAGATGTGCATATTTAAACTTTATTTAATATCTTAAATTGTTGCTCAACTTAACTATTCCCCCCTATGTACTTAAAGTAAATGCTTCCATTTCTGAAGCATAGGTTCTCAAACTTGAAAATGAAAAGTTAACAGAAATAAAATAAAAATTTAAAATTACCTATAAAAAATTATATAAATCAATAGGATAAAAAAATTATGAGCTAGGCAAGCACTGTTCCTTATATTAAAAGTCTCTTGATGCTGATAACAAATCTCCTAGGACAGTGTACTTGTCCATTGGCTTAACTGGTGTGTGTTCACTCCAACCTGGTAGATTGTAAGCACTGTCCAGTTGTTTACTTGAGACACAGGAAAGAGGATCCACTGGAGATTGATATTCACTATGATTTAATAAAATAGGCATCTTGCACAGATAATCATGTGTCTATTGGCATGGAAGTTTACAATGGTCACAATGCAGTACCTTCCTTAATGTCTACAATTATTTATATAGTGGTTTCTGTGCATAGGGAAATGGCATATGAAAAACAATCAAATTACTTCTGATGTTTTCAAGCTACTCCTTCTTTCCTTTCTTAGTAATTTCTTTCTCTAAGTTTTTCATGATATATTTAGACCATTTGGTTTACTTCTACTATTTATGTAGTCAGGTTTTTGTTTACACAAGTAGCTGAAATTAATTACTTTTCTGGTGATGAAAGTTTTTTTCTTTAAATAGAATGTCACTATCTATCTTGTTTTCTTCTAGCAAAAATATAACTGTTGAGAAGCTTTTTTGTGTGCAGACTATTTAATTGTTAAAGAGAAAAGTGAGAATCGCATAATAGCTTTTTATTCCCTATGCTGACTTTGATTATTCATTGTTGTATACTTATAAATATTCATTAAAATGGTATTTTTCATTTTCTAATCTGGTCACTGGGCAACAATCTTGACCTATTTTGGCTTTATCTTTATTTAAGTCAACATTATTAGTCAGTGAATAATATTCATGGTTAGTTATATCATATGTATGTGTGTATGTCTTTTATTTTTATTACTGTAAAAATATAAAAATTCATCTCTCTTAAAAAAAACACGAATTTATTTAGTGTGATGTTGTGGGTATATATATATAAAGAATAAGTTATTTGATAACTTCTCAGTTTGATTTAAGATGTTGGAGATTAAGACAGGCGAGTTTGTTTGTTGTAAGTCATCCTAAATCCCCTTCCCTTACAGGTTTAAAATTTTAATTTACTTTCAAAATTTTAGCACTCATACATGTGTTGGTGTGCTTGTAATGCATGGTTATTTTGGTTGGAAGAAGAGTTGTTCTACCTATTTATTGACATATCATTTTTTTCAAGCTGATTTGGAGAAGTGTAACTGTCTCCCTTATCTGGACATAGGGCTTTGATGGTTTTGTGGTTGAGACTGAACTGATAATGGGTCTCTGTCACAGGTAGCACATAAGTTTATTTATTAGCATTTTTCATGCTCCTTTGAGACTTACTGAATTCATGAAGGACTAGCTAAATATCAGAGCATTCATTTATTTGTATGGATTGAATCATGTGATTTAGTAAGCCTCAATGTATCCCAATCACTGTGGTTGAGCATTAATCGGAGAATAACCTCATCAAACTTAATATCCATAGACACATATTTTTTCTTTACATTGACCACTAGTTATTATTTATTTCTCTTTGATACAATTTATATTTCCTATATACTCTGTTTGGTGGTTTTTTTTCTTTAGTTGCATGAGCAATTTAATGGTATTATTATAGATAATTATGAGCAGTCAAAGTAAGGTTTCAAGATGTGGGCATTATTGGATTTCTCCTTCCTGGTTGATCCAAAATGCATTGGGACCTGACTGTTTGATGATGGTATATGGTCCATCATACATATTATAAAACTTATGGTATTTGTTTTCCTGCAGTTTACTGGGGTATGGATTTTTATCAAAACTCTATCTTCAACTTTAAATTTGTGTGAAAAACTTTTCACATTTAGATTCCTATGATTTGCCATTGTGGTGAATTGCTCTTGATCCTGTAGTATATCATTTCCTTTCTCAATCACGAATTTGGTGGCTATAGGTTGGTGTTCAACAACTAACAACATTTGTACATCACTCTTGGTTGGCTTAGTGCATAGGAGGATAACTAAAACTAAAGTTTAATGTAATGCGTAGGTGTCTCCATCCGTGACTTACTATATTTGAGCACTCTTTTCTCTTTGTTGGTGCTTCCATCATCATCAAATTTTTTTCTACATACACATATATTTATTCTCCTTCTATAACATAATAGTGGGTTCAAATAATGTTAATAGTGGGTTCAATTAATGTTTATAGTCCATCTATATATATTTGAGCACTCTTTTCTCTTTGTTGGTGCTTCCATCATCATCAAATTTTTTTCTACATATACATATATTTATTCTCCTTCTATAACATAATAGTGGGTTCAAATAATGTTAATAGTGGGTTCAATTAATGTTTATAGTCCTTCTTTATATTCCAAGTCTGCAATCTTTGAAGTCCTTTTCTAACATGTGCTTGTTTTTTTAAGCACTATCTTTAACATGCTTAATAAACATAAAAAGACCTTTGTATGTATTGTATAACTTATGGAACTAGGGATCCTTTTGTTTAGTGGATTGTACTATGGTTTCTCTATCATTATCCAATGGATTTCAGTATGTTGATCACTTTCTTAGTTGTGGTGGGACTTTAAGCATTTCATTAGATATCTAAAAATATCAATATATTGATTGCACTTGTGTCTTCATAAGTGTTCTTTTTATATTGATAATCTTTCTTTGTTGCAGCCATTACAATTAGTAATGCTCCAGTTTGATGGTTGTCACTTAGTTCATCAATGTCATGTTTGGAAACCACATGCCTGGCTTTGATGGTACATATGAGTGTGGCATAATGATTCAAAATATATATTTCATTTGCCTTCATACCTTCTTTCATGTATTCCTCCAAGATATTATCAACAAGTGGGGTGTTTATCTGTGGGTTCAGTATGTGGTTATTAGAACTGGCTTGTGAAGTATTTGGAACTATTTATTCTGACTTGGCCATTATAGATTGTTGTTCCATTGTGGTTATGTCATTTGACTTGCAGTCTGTCTGAAAATCATAGAATTTAAGTTTCCCTTGACATTAAGAATACTATCAGACTGTTCATCTTTCAATTTCTGAGACTCACAATCTAACTTAAATTCCACATTATTTGTATGTAAAGTGATCAATTGGTCTGAGTTCTCTACCTGATCTTGTAGATAACACTAGCTTTTCATTGATATTGCTAATGTTATGGTGTTATAAAGACTTTTTGCTTCACTCTTCTAAGTTTTTCAGATCAAGTTCAACAGCTTCAACAATGGTGTGATGATTTTCTATGTCATTCTCTGCCATGTAACAGTATGGTGATTGTGACAGCTTTTTTCTTGATAGTTTTCTGAACTAATGGCAATTTGTTCTGGATGTCATCATTACATTCACAGATTTTGTGCTCAGGGAAAGTTTTGGCTTCTTGGTATTGATTGATGGCACTAATTTGCATTATAACATTACTTAGGTTTATTTTAGTTGAGTTTATTTGTGGGGTGATATAGGAGTGCCTAGGTTATTCTGATTTATGCTTGAAATTGTCTCCCCCAGACTAAGGTTAATAGGAAACTTTTCTATTCTATATTTGGAAACCTGAGACATCCAATCAACAGAAAATTCAGGATCAAGTAAAGTTTCAGCAGTAAAAGAATGTTTAATACCTTGATTGGATTCAAAATAAAACTGGATATATCTTTTTATAAGATAATAGCTCATTGTGGTCATATGAATTGTGAATATTCATCTCATTTATCTTTTTTACATGTAAAAGACTACTTTCCAATGGTTAAACATGTTGAACTAGTTGAAGATAGATTAGGTTGTCTAGAAGTACCAGGTTTAACTTGACTATATGCAGTTTTTAAAAATCATTCATGACTTTCTGAATCTTTGGAGGTATCCTTGGAGCTACCACCAAGATACATCATAAATCTTTCATTTATAATAAATTGAAAGCAGCCAATATTATCATGGTATAGATCCAAAATTGCAATGTCATTCCAAATATACAGATTATGTTGATCATGAGCACTGCTCCAGCTATACTAGTGGTAAGGTTTACTATGTAAAATTTTTTTTCCATCTTCCAATGTAATTATCTTTGACTCTTATTCTTTCATTTTATTCATGCTTTTTATTTCTTCTTTTATATTACCCATATTATGATTTGCTTATCTGAACATATTGTTTATGTTAAAGATCATCTTTGCTTCTAAAATGCTCACAATATTGCACATGCTTTCCATCATATGGCATGTAATATTTATCACAGTGTCTACATTTGCTTCCATACTGTGGAAGATTTCTTTCATAGTACACTTAGTTTCTGTAGCCTGTGCTACTTCAACACTGGATGATTGATTCAGATCATTTTCCAATGCTTGATTAACTTTATTAGCAGAGGTCTCTTGAATTTGAAAAGTTACCTGTCATTCTTCCTGCACCTCTGGAGTGTTCAGTTTCAGTCAAAGACCCCTGGGGATCTGCATATACAAAGACCTTTTTTCATTACTGGTTGTATCATCTACCATTTCACTAACACTAGCATCTTGTACTTCTTCAGAGCATTCTACAACTTTATACAAAAACATTTTTTTCTATTTCTAAGTATTAACCTTATATGTGTTTATAAATATCAAGGTATTACACTGTAGTGTTTCTTGCCACTCTATCCCATTTCACATTTATTTATGATTTTTCTTTTGTTTTATTGCTTATTTTTAAATTTACATTTTAGCTTGCCTGACTTCTCTATTTTACATGATTTATTCATTATTTATTTAAATATTGATCTCTATTTATCATAATGCCTTTGTTATTATATATATATATATATATATATATATATATATATATATATATATAAATATATATATATATATATATATATATATGCATTCACCATTTTTAACATTGTTTTCTTTAAATGTGTTCTTTAAATCTGTATGTCCAAGCTCAAAAAAAATATTTTTATTCATTTTCATTATTGTTGAATTTATATTGGTCTTTGCATGAGTAAGTCCAGTGTGATTATAAACTTTTAAAGTTTAATGGTAAGGGAAAAGTTTAGAATTTTTTTGTGTGTGTGTTTTATATGTAGATTCCAATTTCTGAAGCCAAATATTCCTGGAAACTTCTTGTTTCATGCTCCTAAGGTGAAGGCATCAGATTTAACATGACTGACCTTGTGAATTTTCAGAGAAAAAACAATTTTCCATTTTTTAATCAGCCAATGGCTGGACCTCTTTTGAAACATGTTTCGGGTCACACATTGGATGCCAGATGTAACAGGACCATGGAAGACCAAAGAAAGAAGGAGTACATCTTACTACTGTTTGAACCTAAGGTCTTTGGATAGAATGCTGGTGATGGCATGATAAAATGATTAACCCATGATCACATCTAACATCAGTAAGCTAGCTCAAGGTTTACTGGTGAAATTTAGATGCAATTTGGACTAGTTCATCCACATCTTATCCCCCTTTCAGGCTCCATTATGCCACAGTATTCAAACTCAGGGAGGATGGACTTACTTAAATTACACTCTAATGCACCTATATATAAATACGGACCAATAGACATATACTCTTTACCAATATGTACATAAGGATTGATGCACGGATAAGAATAACTATATTTAGCATAATTATTTAACGGTGTGTAGATGTTAATGACTAACATTTATTTAGTGGTGTGTGGATATTGTTGACTAATCTTTTTATTTAGTGGTGTGAATGCATGATGATGACCAAATAGAGATCAGATTGATTTCAACAACTCAGTAATATTTATTAAACAACAGATATAAAATAATAGTATTAACATGTAGAATGGTAAGAAATAAGGATGGCTTTCTATGACTTTGAGAGTTTAACGCAATAAACATCCCATTCCCAAATCCCATGATAGAAATCCATGTTCTGGCACTCTTTATTTACGAAAAAAAATTCAGAATGATATATATATATATATGAAACTAAAATAAAGGATTCCAAGTAATAATATATATAACAAAAATTAACAATTTCAAAATTTGCGAATATATCT
This sequence comes from Epiperipatus broadwayi, assembly GCA_028023455.1. Classification (NCBI taxonomy): domain Eukaryota; kingdom Metazoa; phylum Onychophora; class Udeonychophora; order Euonychophora; family Peripatidae; genus Epiperipatus; species Epiperipatus broadwayi. The sequence goes on along the minus strand of JAQFVV010000200.1, from coordinate 156,845 downwards.
TGCTAATGATTATGTTTATAGTTATATTTTATCCAATGCATAATTATTACTATCTCATTCTTGAATGAGTGACCACATATATATGCAGTTATGGAAATTAATAAGAAAAGTCATTCATTCGAGGTAATTAATATTATATACAGAAAAATATATATATAACTAAGTTTTAGTAGAATAGTTAATGAACAACAATAATTCTGTTTAGTCACTATAGTGTACTATTAATTTTAAACATTGTTCAAAAATCTTACCTCAATCATAGTCAAGCAATTGGTGTCAAGCTTCTGGAAGGATGTGCATATTTAAACTTTATTTAATATCTTAAATAGTTGCTCAACTTAACTACCCCCCCTCCATATATTTAAACTGAATGCTTCCATTTCAAAAACATAGGTTCCCAATTTTGTTTAAGATTGAATATTCTAAATTTTCTAAAAAAGACAACGTTATGGACAAATTTTTTAAAATTGAAATTATTTGAAGTATATATATTTTCTTATATTGCATTAATTTGATATTGAAGCATCACAATAAAAACTAAAAGAAATTATAAATTATAAAAAGGTAGACTTCACCATATCTCTACAACCATGTATAAATGTCCCAACTCCTTCTCTGTCAGCACACCTGTATTTAACATCTACATACACACACATGTTTGAATAAAATCAAATATTAGAGTAAAAAATTATATTAGATTTAATATTTTTAAACTATAGACTTAAATAAAAGATTGGCAAATAGAAATAAAACTCCTTGTTTTGAAATTATTGACATATTTTATTTATTTTTTGCAATAGATTACTTGAAAAAATGTTTGACTAAACTGAGTATAACTTGTGTTCTTTTATGTGTTTTGTTTTTTAATCAAGTAATATTATTCCAATAAAAATAATAACCACTGCTGAAACTAATATAAGTTATTACTATTAATTTGCTTTTTAAAACATACCATAAATCTCTTTTTTTTAATTTAAAGTAAAGTTAACTATCATATTGTTGAATGACTAGTTTAAAAATTTCAATAGATTCCTGCTTTAATTTTTCAATTTGACTTGATATATATATTCATTTATAATATGAGTGCAAAAAGAAAAAAATCCTCATTAGGAAACTTGTATTCATAACCCAATTTTCTTTATGTTATTAAATTCAATTGTCAAGCTAAAATTTATGATAAAATATATTATTTCCAGACTTTTCTTACAAATTGTGGTCTCTACATTTTCTCCACACTATTTTATTTTCTCATTGGCTTTGTGTATTTTAAATAATTAAATTTATCATATTTGTATTATTTTTTCTATGCAGTGTTTGATGGTTACCTTTAATTTTGAAAGTTAAATTTTGGTAATTTTTTAACATTTATTGCTAACTATTGCATTTGCTATTTATCTATGTATTATTATGTTATAATTCTGAACTAATACTATTAATTATTAAATATGCCCTGTTTTGTTCATTGTCTGTACCAGATTCTAATAATTATTCAATTAAAAAAATAAATATCTATATTTACCATGTTTGACTATTATTTCATTTTACTATTGATTTTATATATGCTGCAAAACATTAAATTTATTATGTTTGCCCAATTTTATACATTATATTTCAATAATTCCTTACCATGGAATTCAAAGTTCAACATTTGTAATGATTATGAACTGTTTACTTACAAATTATTAAATTCAATGTTTTCTCTAAACTTGAATTTCCATTTAAATAATTACCTATTTTTGAATTTGAGGTTAGATAAATGAATTTCTTTATACATTTTTTTTTTTACAAATTATAAGTTTATAATATTTTTTCTATATATACTTCCATTGAAATCCTGTGAAACTTAATGAATATTAAGATTAATATGAAGGGATGAAGCAATGTATTTTTTATTATTGACTAACTTACTTCATCATAAGCATTGTATATTTCTTTTTGACTATTCAATTCTCATTTTTGTTCACAAAAAATACTTTGTAAATATTCACTGCATCACAAATATTTGAAATTTTATTTGTTTGTTAATTATTTATCATTGTCTCCATTAAACAAGAGTGCATTAATATTAATAAAATTAAGTGAGATCATCCTTATTGATTGATAAGCTATTTATGTGTTAAATGATTTAACCTGTTTCAATTACCTTATTGTAAAAATGTCTTGTTTAAACAAAAAAGTACAAATATCCTAAAATTAATAAAATTAACCAATAAAAATTACCAATTTGGAAACTGTAATAAAATTATTTCTCCAAAGTACTTGCAATTAAGCTTTGTAAAAAGAAGGCATAGTTCCTCATATATAGATTAATATAATATATTGTAACTATACATTTGGCCTTGGGGGCTAAATATGTATTGTATAATGTGTTAATTTTTTTTATTAGATTCCATTAAATAAGTTTCTTTCTTGATGTTAAGTTATAATGTCTTAGATAAAAGTTTTATATTATTAATTAAAATAATTTAAATAGCATATTTAAATATTAATTACTTAAAAATATTAATTGGATTATTGAATGTTTGATTAAAAATTCCCATATTAATAATTTTGCTCTAAATAAAAATTAGTTTAAAGCTGTTATGTTTTAGATTTAGGCAATTAATAGTGTTGTTTCATTTTGTACCAAAATATGATTATTCTATTTTGTTAGAATTTGTGTTTCTTAGTTTCAAAATAAATAATTTTAAAATAATAATTTGTAAATGATAGTTCATATAAACATTGTTTAAGTCAGAATTTAAATATATTAAGTTTGAACCTAACTAATTAAGATAAGTTTCAATTTAAATAAGTTTCAACTTGAGTACATGTTACTAACTAATTTAGCTTTACCTTCACTTGTTTTAAAATCTTGGCTATATTTAGTGTACATGTGAGTGCATAGATATATATGCAAACATTTGAATGAATGAAAAGTATAAAAAGTTATTAAAAGTAATAATATTTCTAAAAAAGGATACATTGAATAATTACAATATTAAATTTTTTTAAATATAGTAGAATAAAAAGTGTATTTTGAGTTAAAGAAGTCCAATTTAAAAATATAAGTAAATAAGTTTAAATTACTTAAAGAAAGTATTTATTTAATAACTATAGTGCAATTAATAAAGATTATCTGTCAAGAAATTATATCAATAGATAGTCTGGATTAAAAAATTTCAAGGTCAAGTTAATTAATTGTGAAAGTGAAAAGTACATAGTAATTTAAATATCCTGCTGAAATTTTCAAATTAGCTTTTTCAATATTTTTAAGAAAATATTTTCATTGATTTTTCTACTAATACAGAGAAGCAAACATTAGACTGGTATAATTATCCATTCTGAGTTCATCTGTCTATTTATTTAGATTTTTCCTGAAGTGCTTATTAATTTTTGAAATATATTATTTTACATTAAAAAAAAAAGAAATGATTTAAACTTATGCCATGCCTAATATTATTAAAATATGTGAATTTTATAATATGGAACTTTATAAAGAATTGTTATTACTTAATATCTTCTATTTGCTCATATTTCTTTGAATTTGTGTGTTTTAATTGTGAACATTTTTCTCAAATAATTTCTGCTATGGATTTTAGTACATATATTTTTTATTTGCCAAAATTAAATACTATATTGCTATATTTTTAAAGAATCTACAAAATAAATTTAAATTAAAAGGGATTATTTTATTATAAGGTGAAAATGAACTTAAAATCCCTAATGTAAAATGGTAAAAAATAAAGATTTTTAGTGTATATATTTTTGACATATTTAAAACTTATTTATTGATATCATATAGTTATAATTTATATCTTAGATTTAATTACTATTATTATTTGTGGTGCTGTAAAATATATCCACAACAGTATGCATATGTGAACAAAGGTTGACAAGAAATATTAGATAAAAGAGGTTATTTTATAAGTTGTTGTTTATTATTCAGAGTTTTTGTATTTGTTGCTTAGCCAAAATGAATAATTGTGCCCAAGATATCACAACCTTTTTTATATATCCAAAATAAATGGTTATAAATAAAAGTATTATGAACATCTGTGTCTATGAGAATTGAGATAGCTTATAAAACTAAATGTTTTTAGCATTATGCAATTATGATAGTGTTAAGCTGAATGGTTTTGTTATACACCTTTGTACATGTGTGTGAGATTTTTAATTATTTATTTATCATTGCCAAAAACATGCTTTTTACTGTTAGTGTATCCATTTGGCCAAATTTTATGTGGATACTATATTACTTCTATATGCATTCCACCCATCCTCAAGTGAGAGCATGACTTGCTTATTTGTTGGCACTGCAGCACTTACCTATTCATAATTTATTTATTTGTAATTTTCATTATCCACTTTGTCTGGAATTTAATATATATGCATATTTTGGTATGTTATAATAGCTAAAGGCATATTTATCTTTATATGTATACTTTTAGCTCTACCCCAATTTATTTTTATAGTATATTAAGAGTATTGGGAATAATTGTTTCCTGGACGCACCATAGATGTTAATATTATGATATTCATGTTATTATTTCGCATAAATTTTTGATATCTTCATAAATCTATAAAAACTATCATCATACTAATTTTCAAACCTAGTTTTACTGTGTAAAGTATGTAATATTTTACTGGTGGCCTGAATATAAGCATATAGGTGTGTTATTTTATACCACATGTTTAGTATTTAAAGAAAGACCAAATTACATAAAAGTAAAAACTTTTGGGTGATGATAATTTATTGTATTATAAATTCTTTATGAATGTTTTATGCAAAGAGATATGTATATGTACAGTTTATTAATATTTTATTAGTCTTAATTCATTAAATTTAATGATGCTTATAGTAAATAAATATTTTATTGTATAAGTATTATATCATAGTGTAAATAAATATTTTTATTATTAATTAAATACGTTTCTATTTCATTGCCTTATTACATTATCAATTTCATTACTCAAAAAATCTTATTTAATAAAGTTTTATTGATTATTTTTTAAAAACACACTACAAATGATCACATATAATTTATTTATCTGTTTTACTTATTGCTTATTTTTACTTGCATTTTAGAATTTATTTATTTTGCTTATTTATTTTTATCTTTATTATAAGAAGATAATTACTTGTTTTATTTGTGTTTTGTATCAAATGTACTTGTAATATAGCTGGCAGTATAAAATATATCATTTCAGCCTACTGTATTAGTCCACGTGAATATTTATTGAAAGTTGTATCAAAAGATATACAATTTTAGAAATGTTTATGGGTGATAGAAATAAAATAATTACCCTTAAAGAACTTTAAAATATTTAGAAATGTCTTAATTTGCTAGCCGTATGTTGTTAGATATTTAAATGCTTCATTATTGTGTATCCACATTTCTGCTTACTTAAAATACGAATATTTGATGACCGAGCTAAGAGAAGAATATAAAATGTTTAGGGTGTAAGTTAAATAATTGACACATTTTAGAGATTTACAGTTCCAAGTGCATTTTAATTTAACACTCTGAGATATAGATATTTTTATAACTTGAGATGAAATTATTTAAATTGTAAAAACCTAACTTTTTTATTTTTTAAATAAAGTAAAACCTGAGATAAGATTTAAATTAATATAAGAACAGATATATTAGTAATTATAATTAGTGTAATGGTATCTCTAATCAATAGAAGTAGAAGCAGAAAAATTTACAAGTAAATAATATGTGACTAGTAGTTAATTAACTAAAGCTTATTCTTCATACAAAAATTCATTTTGTTTTTACTACCATACACTCTGAACATAACATATTAGAGCATGTTATCAGAGCTATAGTGGGATTTTTTCTACAGATTGTGTGTGTGGCATTAATTACATATATTTTATCCACAAGTGTTATGTAAAAGATAAAAGTATTATTCAATGTAATTATTTTGTGAATTTTATGAAATAGCAAAATATTTTTTTCTTCCTTTGTGAATGCATAAAATAACAATAAATAAGTTTGTAAATAAGGAAACAATTTATTAATGTCAAAATAAAATAATAAATCAATAAATGAATGATGCAAATCACTAGAATCTGCTTTGACAGAATTTCTTTTTTGAGTAATTTTTGAGTTAGAGATTACAATAAAACTTCAATTGCTTTATCTCTGTATAATTTTTATAATAATTTTACATAATAACTTCTCACATAAAAGAATAATTATTATCATTTACTGCTAGATAGCTTTTTTGAAAATAGTTTCATTTACTTTATAATTAGGAATGACAACTTAGCTTGTCCTATAGTTCATATATTTTATAGTTGTTTCATGAATAAAAAATAATGTCATTTTTGACCAGTTCCAAAATAGTTTCCATTCTTTAGTTTTTTAAATATTCAATATTCTTTTTTTAATTTTTCCTAAATATTCACAGTGAATAAAAAATAATATCAAAACATTAAAGGTTCTGGCTTTAGAATATCTTACACCTATCTTGAAAGATTTTTTTTTCCATTAAATGTTTTTCTTCCTTTCAGTATCATTAAGTAAAACATTAAAGGCAATTACACAAAATCTTAGTATCCTTATTTCTTCTGTGGCAATCCATTTGCAGAGTTCCATTTACCAATAGCAGGTTTTTAATTAGTTAATAAAGAAATTAGATTGGGCATTGCACATGATAAAAACCAATGAGCTATTTACTTTATCTTAATACATCATCTTCCATACAAGTTTTAGTACAAAGACTATTTCCACCCCTTTAAATAAATTAAGATAATAATTAGAAAGTTTCATTTCTTGTATATAATTTATTTTACTTGATAGATAATTTATTTTGCTATGTTTTCTACTTCAAGAAAGAGTAGGTGGAATGAGAAAATAAATTTATCTTATTTTAATATTTTTTCTACTTTATTTACATATCAAAGCTTTTGTTGTATTCATAAATGTTTTTGGGGTCATCTCCATAATAAATTTAAAGTATCTTATCTTTAACACAGGGAAAATTAACTAAATAAATATATCATGTTATTTTCCAAAATTATAATGATGTAACTTTGGCGTGGCCAATATAACTGTTACATATCCCCTATCATCAAGAAAAGATGGCAGAACAGTAAAATATTCCATTTCTCTTTTTCAATCACAATATCATAAGTTTTTTTGTTTAGTTATTTCTTGATACTTTTGTCAAATAATTTTTTTCAAATAAAATATGTTTCTTTATAAAAAACATTATATTGTCCATTATTCAAAATCATTAATTCTTTAACAAATCTAAAGTCAACTGGGTGAAAGCCAACTTTTACCATTGTTTAATATAGGTTTTGCCTCTCTCCAAATATTTAGTTATTGGGGAAAATATATTTTATGATGACTTAGTTCATATTATATTCTCTTCTATCTGGATTGTACGTTTTATTTTCATCTTTCTTTTTTCCAGTTTTGGTATTGTTTGGTTAATCAACTGCAGAATTCAATACTCTGTTTCTAGTAATGCATTGATTTCATTTTAGGTTCATAGTAAAGTATTTTTCTCACATTGATTGTCTTTTAATATTTAGCCTTTTTATAGGCTTTAGAATATGGAACAGATTTATTTTTAAATCTCTTCAAATATTCTTTCTTATCAATGTTCAGGAAAGTAACTTCATTCACCTGTATCCAGATAATGATCTTGAAATGTTTTTCAAACAGGAAACTTTGACACATTTTTATGTCTATCATTATTTTTATAGATGCTTGATTTTTTCTTCATTAATATATTTATCAAAGTGATTCATATTCAATACTTTGGTGGTATATTTACCAGATTTGCATCTTCACTGCTGATATCTTTAGGTTTATCTATTTTTAAGCTATGTTTCATGTCTCTGTCATATCATTTCCATTGTTTCTTTGTGTCTTTCATTATTTTTTTGATATTGATTAATTTGTTTTATTATTTCTTTATGATTTTGATTTACTACTGCCAGAAACATTTACAATGTAACTATGGCTAGATTTTGCTCCTCTGGCACTTGCACAGTCTAATGATCCTCTTCTATCACTGTCTTTGCTTCCATTGGTTGACATTCTATGGTATCAAGTGACCCTATACTTGTCTCCTGTTAACTGTTTTTCTTTATATAACTATTTACTAATATTTCAATTCATTATTTTTCCTTTTGTTTTATCAATTAATAGAAAAATCAGTTTTACCCCCAGCACAATGTTATCCATATCTTCTCTCCTTTCACTTTAATCTTTCCTTTTATTTTTCTTTATTTAACCACCAAAACTCTTTATATATATATATATATCACATTCTTCTTTATCCAAATAAGATGTTTGAGATCTTAAATTTTGTTGATATCAATTTATATAACAGTAAATCTAGGTCAATAGTAGCAGAAGCAGCAAAATGTACAAGTAAAATAATATGGCTTGTAGTTAATTAATTAAAGTTCGTTCTTCATACTAATATTTATTTTGCTTTTGCTACTCTACACTCTGAACATAACACATTGGAGAGCCTATTCTCAGAACTATGGGAGTGATTTTTTATATAAGTCATATGTGTTTCATTAATTACATATATTTTCTCAGCAAGGGTTGTGTATAAAATAAAAATATTATAGAAGTACCCTAATTCAGTATAAATAATTAGTGTGTTTTATCAAATTGCAAATTATTTTATTCTATTCTTGCCTTAGTGAATGCATAAAAAACAATTAATAAGTTTTTTTAGTGCACTTTTTAGTCAGTTATATTACTAGGCACAAAGGGACTTTATTCGGATTTTAACATTTCCTTAAGATATTGCATATCAAAATTTTCAACATTACAATTAATAACTTTGTAAATCAGGAAATAATTTTTAATGACAAAAAATAAAATAAATCAATAAATAGATAATGACACATATCACTAGAATCTTCTTTGAAAGATTCTCTTTCTTGAGTACTTTTCAAATTATAAATTACAATAAAAGTTCAAAACTTTTATGTCTTTAAAATTTTACATGATAACTTTTCACATAAAAAAAGAATTATTATTGATTATTCCTAAATAGATTTTCTAGAAATAGTTTCATTTACTTTTTTATTAGGAATTATTATACAGCTCTTATTCTTATGGTTTCTTCATGAATAAAAATTGGCAAGTTCCAAAATAGTTTTCAATCTTTAGTTTTTAAAAGTTCAATATTCTTTTTCTTTATCTGTTCTAAATATTTATAATATCAAAGCAGTAAAAGTCCTGGCTTTGAAATATCTTACCACTATAATGAAAGTCTATTTTCTCTTCCTTTCAGTATCATTAAGTAAACATTAAAGGCAATTACACAAGGTGTTAGTATCCTTATTCCTTCTCTGGCAATATGTTTGCAGAGTTCCATTTACCAATGGTAGATTTTAACTAGTTGATAAGGAAAATAGATTTGGCACTGCTCAGGGTGGAGCACTTCATCTTCCATACAAGTCTTAGTACAAAGAGTATTTTTATCACTTTAAGTAAATGAAAATAATAATTAGAAATTTTCACTTATGTACATTCTTTCTTTTATTTGATAAATAATTTATTTTGCTGTTGTTTTTTACTTCAAGAAAGTGGGGGGAGGAATGAGAAAAAAAATCTATCTCATTTTAATAATTTTTCAATTTCATTTACTTTTTGTTGTATTTATAATCTTTTTTAAGACATTTCCATAATGAATATATTATAATTTAAAGTTCCAGAGAAAAAATAAATTATTACTAATATTTTTTAATGCTAAAAATATTTTTTTTCTATTAATATTAGCTTACTGAGATTCTGTTGATTTAAGATTTAAGTTGGCTTTTATCTTTCATTTAAAAAAATCAAATCCAATAATAAGGAGAAAGAGTATGTAAATAAAATTTCAATGCAAAATAGATCCAAACTTTCTGGTTAACAAAATATCCTAAAGAATATTGTTAATATTATTAATAAAAATTCTTGCTAAATCTCAAAGACATGTAAAATTAAATCTTTTCAAATATGTATTTGGATGAAATAGAGATTGCTATCAAAACTTATTTGTATTTTATCAATGTTTATATTATAATGAATTTTGTCTTTGCTTATGATTTTAATGAAAGTATATATGTAATATACTCATTATAGAATAATCATTGTAGTATGAATGTTCATGCAATAACAAATGTCATTAAACCAAGCATTTTTAAAAATTATAATACTTTATATGAAGGCAATTTGTACACCTTACTTCAAAGACTTCTCAGAATTTTTTTTTCTTGTATACATAGACACACACAATCTAACATTTAACTTTTCTACAATGTTATAAGCTATGATAAAATGGCAAATAAAATAAAAAAATAAAAAATAACAATATCATAAAATATAATAAAGCTAAAAATAGTAAAACAAGTTTCTAAATAAGTGTGAATTAACTGTATTGGGTCATTTCGTCAAAAACCAAAAATTGCATATAATTTTGACCAAATACTGTATTGAATAATACTTAAAAATAGCATTTAAATGGGTAAGAAATGAATTTTTTCATTTAGGACAGAACTTAAATGTGAAATAGGCTGGGTTTACACATCTGCAATATAATGAATTTTACCCTTATTTAGAAACTTGCTAGATTTGGTATTTCTATTTACAACTGAGAAGCAAATGTAAATTGTTATTTTGCTTTGGCATAGAAATTTACCAAGTACAAAATGCTAAGGGCATTTGGTTAAATAGTAAAAGAAATAAAAGTACATATATACTGTAGCAAAAGTATTTATGATCATAAGATGAATTTAAGCAGAGTTCAAGGAACTTCATGTGGCAGACATCAACAATAATAAAAAAAATTGTCTGAAGACAATATACCAGGTTATTTTTAGTCTCATTAATCTAGATTTTTTTAAAAATTTGCAGTAATTTTAACTGTTTGTGTGAATTATGATTACACTTTTCCTACATTGAAGATATTCACATCGTGTTTTCATAGTATATAAAAATCACTACAGGAAACATCACAAAACCTTTGCATCTTTAAATTTTTTTTTATGATATATATATATATATATATATTATCATAAAAATTAAACTTGTTAATAATTCTCATAAATATTTTTTATTATTTTAGAAGAAATTCATCTATATTACTAAGACAAGAGTAATATTCATTGTAAAGCATCATCAATAATATCCCATCTCTAATATGCTTACACATATGCTTCTTAAGAAAAATTGTCTTCACAATTACTGTAGTATTATCTATTCTAAGCTTGGGTAATGAGTGGACATCAGATTAATGCTATAAAAAACAAACTATTTTCAGATGTTTTGCCTTTATCAATGAAAATTAGAATGCTAAGCTGGAATTAATCCACTTATGCATTTCAAAGCTATATTTATTTTTTAGACTATTCAAACTAATATTCTGATTATTTTTTTGAAATGTAATAAAGTTTCCAACCCATGTTGGCTCTCTTGTATAGCTATATAGATATAACACCAGGTCAATTTTCTTATATTGTAGAGACATCAATTTTCTAGCAATTGTAAACTTCTTCTACTTGAGTCTATGATGGTGAAACTAACAATAACTTTATATTACTTCTTATATCTCTAAAAGAAGCTACTTTCTGTCTGTTCTGCAATAATCTATTGGAAGCTTGAATAATCAATAAATACCAGATGGAGTTACAGTAGATAGTTCTAGAGTAGGGTAATCATAACTGTTACTGAAATTCATAATAAAAATCAGTTTTATTTGAGAAATAGAGAATGACACAGAAGTAGATGAATTAATTCCCAAATACACTAGTAAAAGTGTATTTGAGTGATGTGGAAAATGAAACAGATGATACAAAGCAGTACTCAAAAATAACTAGAGTCATTCTCTGGATAGTGAACTTGTTTTAGTATATGCTTGAACAACTGAATGCCTCTTGAGGAGACCTGCTGCATCAGTATGCTAACTATCATTATTGATTTCATATAGTAAATGCTTTTGTAAAAAGTGGCTTACTTAATTACCATTTTTGTAATGGTTGAAAAGTTGGAGCAAAGAGAAATTATATTAGAAAAAAGGGTAGGGAAAGCAGTTCTAATACTAGAAGCCACATACAAGCAAACAACTTTGTAGAAAACATAAGTTTATGAATGATTTAATGGCAAAGTCAAATTCACCACAGCCTTAAAAAGCATGGCAAGTAAAGTCCAATGGCAAGCCAGAACTGATTTGACTTGATGCAAATGGCATTGTTCATTCAGAATTTATTTGTAATGATCAAGTGTTTATACATATGACTTCTGAAATGTTTGAATGGAATGGTAAAATGAAAATATCTTGTTTTGTGGCAAAGTTGGAAGTGTAAGTTTTACTGCAACAGCTTTGAGTGTGAAACAATTTTTAAGTAAAAATAGCATGACACAGCTTATTTATCAGCCATATTTGTTCAATCCACTCTGTAAAACTTTTTTTTATTCCCTTGAATAAAAAATGCCTCATTTTTTTTGAAACTTAGAAGTGGTGAAGAATAAAAAAAGGGGGGTGCTGGTATTAAAAAGCATCATATTTCAATAATTTTTGAACTACTTCCAAAAATGAAAAATATGATTAAACTAGTGCATTGTATTAAATGTACTGTACTTTGAAGGGGATTCATTTTTTAACACATAAAAATAAAAAAACAATTTTTAATACAAAATTCTAGTTATTTTGAGGACACCTCTTTTCACCCAAAACCTCATATTAGAAAAGTGTTATGAAAAGATGTCAGCTTCTATCATAATGTCTTATACATTTTTATTGCAACTACTATAATATGGAGGAAAAAATCAATCACTTTGCAATATATAACTTTTCAAAAATATCTTTATTTTTTATTGCCTTGAAGAATCACCAATAATCCCTAAAAATACAACAGTCGCTTGATGTACATTAATACTGTAATGTAACTAACTCCAAAACAATAATATTTAGTGTTGTTATGACTTATTATAAATTAGCTGATTTTAATATGGTTATATATTAATCAAAGAATCCTTATCATTAATTTCAAAAACTCCAACATAAAAATGTATAATAAACAAGTTAATGCACCTTGAATTAGTTATAATTCAATTTGAAGAGATGTCAGTTCCTATCATTATGCATAATATTTTTCTATTGCAGTTATTGTAGTACATAAAAAAATAATAAATTGTTTTCTAGTATATAAGCATTTCAGGAATGACCTTAATTGTTTTCTATCATAGAGCACCCCAATAATCTCTACAAATATTATAGCACCAATTTAAGCAAATTTTATATTTATGTGTGTTATTGGCATTGCTGTATATAAATTGTAGAATGTATAGGCAGATGCAATAAAATTATATTATGCATAAGGATTAGAGCTAATACTTCTCCATGATTATTTAAACTAGTTTTAATGCATTGTTATTTACCAATAATAAAAAAATAGTTAGTTTGATTGCTAGACCAAGCTTTTTGTTCAAGACACATTTAAGTAAAAAGTTGTTGCTATAACATCTATTTCTTATATACATAAATAGTAACTTATTTCCACTACTTCTATTGTTTACTTGCATAAGTAAAAAGTTAGTTGTACTGCCTAAGCAATAATTATTTATGTTGTTTGTATCTTTTACACAATAAGTTAATACTACTACTTAATTTAAGCAACAACTTATTACTATTGCTTCCTTTTCTTAAATGCATAACTAATAATTTACTGTTATCTTTTTTATTACTCATATAATATCATTAATAACTTATCTCTACGGCTGTTCTTTCTTATTTACTATCATTTTCTTCACTTACATAATATCATTAATAACTTTTTTGGTCTAGGTCTTTTTTTTAACATACTGCAATAAAATAATAATCATTTCTGTTTCATGATTAAATATGTAATGATGTTGGAAAATTAAACCATGCATAAGTGTATAAATTGTTAAATAGTTAGTCACCATGTAATGCATTAAAATGTTCTAAGAATTACTTGATCATTATACAGTACTTTATCTTAAAAACGGAAATATAGATCGACACATGTCTAAGTTTGTGTTTAATGTTTATTTAAGTAAATAATAACTTGTTGATTTTCTTTATATATATAAGTAATAACTTTTACTTTTTCGTTTCCTTAACATATAGTAAAAGTAATAACTTATTGATTTATTTTTGTATACATCGTACTGGCAATAATTTACTTCTGCAATTTCTCTATTTTTATTCTCAGTGTAAATTAGCATGTTTTAATGCGGTAGCGAAATAGCTGACTTTATAGCTAAGAGTCTATGAATCGCAGCTCGTCTGTCATTTCCGGTGCTCTGATGTCATTGCGAATATCATTTAAGTATTTTTTTAATTATTAGAATTTTTTCTGCTTATTATTATCATTTTTAATTTCACACAAATACGTTTTCTTATTAATGGTTTGTAAATTATATTACACATATTGTTAAAGATTTAGTAATTTTTAAAATTTGTTCAATTTAGCGGCACCTTTGGTATCTATCTAGATATCTTATGTAAATTTCGTAATTACAATTTTATTAAATATTGCTCTCTTTTTTTTTTTAAAGTTTTGAAAGTTATTTTCTTTTATTTATTTAAATCAATTATATTTTTTATTATTTTTTAACTTTATGTCGTGCCTTTAAGGAGACAGTCTGCGGTTTTTTTTTGTAAATAAAGAACTCAAAGGAGAAAATATCCTTGAAAGACTACCTCATTTATGAACTTCCGCGTAGAGAAATATAAAATGACTAATTGACTGAATTTGCTGGTGTCTTTTAAAGAATTACCGACAGTTCCAGCAGGAGATCACTATTGGCCAGTTTTACAAAAAAATAATAATAATTTATTTATACTCCAAAACTCAAATACCAAAAGTCATAATTACGAGCATCAAAACATATTTAAGTAAATTGTTATTAATATTATTGAGCAAATCGTATTAATAATGTCATCGCAAAGTTTATAAAATGATTTATAACATTTTTTATATACCATCCGCAAATAAAAACTAAGTTCCTAATTATCCTTCCGGTTATGCTAATTATATTTAAGTGAAACGAATTTTTGTTTATTATAAATTTGAATACCATGTCTAACATTGGAATGGCGAACAGTTTAAATATATTTTTAAAATGTTTGTAAATAAAAATGATTTTAGCAGAAATACATCTGGTATATATAGACATATCTGCGTGTGAGTAGCTATGACGTGTGAATAGTTATGACGAGTGAATAGTTATGATGAGTTTCTTTAACAAAATGTTTTAACTTTTTATTCAAACAAATTTGCATTTAAAACAGTGTGATACAAGCACGTATAATTATATATAACAATACACTTTGACTTATTGTATATAATCTATATGTTTAAATATAGTTTATATCTATTCCTCAATAGTATACAATTTATCTTTGCTTCCTTAAAAAAATAATGTATATTTCTGTTGATTAATCTTCATTAAAAAAAAAAAAAAAAATGAAAATAAACTTAAGCTTATATGCAAGTTACAAAAACATTTCCCAGCTTGCATTTGAATCGTTGGGAAAAAATGTTGAGTCATACCTTTTATAAAAATGTGTTTCATCCTATAACAAAGCAATTAGCAAGAAAAAAAATTATATACACTATACAGCCTATAAAAAATACTACAAATAATTATATATATGTAAATAATAACGGAAAAAAGCACAATAATATTTTCGAAAATTTTTATATATTTTTTTCAAAACTAATGGTTAGTTTTAACTGTAATATAAAAGTGAATAAAAATTAGTTCCTACCTAGCGGAAAAGTGATGTAATGAAAAGTGAAGAGTTATCGACATAGCCTTGACGATATAGATATTTGATACCTCTGGATCAACTGAAGAGGGAATATTATTTCTGAAATGCATTCATAGTAAAAACGGTGATTTGAATGTCCGCGGTGGCAAATAGTTGTCATGAGATTAAGTTGAGATGAGAGAGGCAGTGATGAAAATGTAAAATTTGAAACTTTATATATAAAAAATTAAAAAGTGAATGAATGCATAATATTTGTCCAAAGTCAATTACACAGTAAATATTTTTATATCAAATGCAAATTGGACAATTGTTTCAAATGTAATAAAGTTTCATACTAAAAACACAACTCTTAATTATTTGTAATAAAATTCATGAAAAACTAATATATCTTATGTGTTAGCAAGTTATCTTGAGATGACCAAGTTTGATGGAGAGAATCTTGTCATTGAATAAACATAGTACCTAACGGAATAAAAATTAGATGTACCAAATATTTTTCAATGAACTGTTAAAAATATCAGTCTGGATAAAATTTGCTTAAAGCCATGTATAAAAAATTGACTGATAATTAAAATTCAAATTTCCTGAATATGAATATGAGCAAAAAAAAATCATTAGATAAATGACATAAAAGTATTATAAAGATAAATAGTAGTCTTATTGATGTTTTAGAAGGGTTAAATGATTAAAAAAGCCTATTATATTTACTGGTAAACACAGCAGATTATAAAATATTTTTAGAAAAATAGATGTAATGTATCAGAACATTTGTTTTTATGATAAATGTCTATAAAGACTAGAATATATAGTTAAAATGATTTGAAATTTAAGATTGTGTGCTACCATCCTAATATCATTATCAATAGACACAATGGCTTTTCCAGTTCTAAGAGAAAATAATAAAAAGTCAAATCAAATAGAAATACTACCCTAGAAAAAAAAAGTGGTGGCTGTGCAAACTAATCTGTGAACTATATATATATACTTAAATAACATGTTTTGAATTATGGTCTTGTAACTTCTGTTAAAAAAAGTTTCTTTAACACATAATTATAACTTTTCAAAATGCCTATTCTTTACCATATCTTTCCAATGAAAATGATCAACATTGCATTTTTTAAATATTTTGACCTAATCTTTATAAGGAAAAAGTCATATCTCTTCTATAAAACCATGTTCAAATATACCATAAAATATCATTTAAGAAAGTCTTGTTTTATTCATTAATAAAGATATAATATTATGATGGTGAGTTCATTCGGCATGTTGAAGAACATATTGATTGATCTTTCCTCAAATAAAATTTCCTACCACTTTTATGTTATATTGGTAGGATGTTCAAGTCTCACTTACATGCAACAAATTAAGCAAAACAACAGCTTTGCATACAATTAATTTAGTTATAGTAGTTATTCATATGATGAAATATCCTATCATTTAATTTGTTAAAACAGAACTCTATACAATTCTTATAATAAATATGCAATTATTTCAGAAATTATTTTTAGAAAATAAAGAATTCACTAGTCAAACAATTCATAACATTCTAGTGCTGAGCATAAATATAATAAAATACTAGGCAAAGATTTTTAAATATAAAAAAACATTGAAATTAAAGATAAAGTTATTCAGCCTATGAAACTAGTTGTTATTTTCTCTGGATGTAAAAATTAGATATTGATGAAGAAGAATAGAACAAATATTCTAAATTATTTATTAAAGGATATGTAGTAATGAATCTGGATCAAACCATAACTTGTCATCACTTCTAGTGTTTGAATGCCATGTAAACCTTTGAGCAATTGTGCATTATATTATTTGTTTTGTTAAAAAAAGTTTTAAAATTATTGATGTGTGCTTTGGATAGTAATAATATCAAAGTCTGAAGCTCATTGTCCAACCATTTTTATAAACTCGGGTGTAATAAAGCCATTTTATTATATATTTAATTGTGGTTTTAAAAAAATGAAGATATCACAGGAAACAAAAAGTGAAACAACTGATATCTGAAAGTTTAAATTAGAACTTTTTTTAAAGTGCACTTGATCAGGTTAAAATTTCTATATTTTGCTCAGATCTTGAAATAATTTAATTCCTAAGAAAATTATAAAATACATTAAAAGAATAATGTGATGAAAAAACAAAAAGAATATCTAATAGTGAAGTTGATAATCTACATAATTATCATAATAAGTTTAACTTTGAGCATTATCTTTCCCCTCTTCAAAAATAGATTATTTTTAACACTGTCATTTATATAATCACAAGAAGTTGATATGTCTTATGGTTTTTTTATAATAATTATTATAATATATCCCAAGTATAAATATTTATAATTTAAAATTTTTAATATTTTTTTATTTATTTATTCAAATATGAATTGATTTTAGACAGAATAACTATTAATGAAACATCATAAAGGAACTTGTAAAAAATCCAACTAGAAGATAGAATAACTGTGTGCTTATATAACTTTTTTAATTATATATTGTAGCCATAAATTCGACAATTATTAATTATATGTTTTTACGATTTGATTTTTTTACAACTATATAGTTAGTGACTGATAAATTTCACTTATGAAGCAGATGAGTGCAATGATCATGAATTCTTCTAAATCTGTTGATAAACCTCTAGTAGTGATCCAGAAACATTAAATCCAGTTGGCTTTATTGCTGGATTTGAAAAAAAAGTAGTTTGGAATCTCATAACTTAATTTTTTATGCTGTAATTTTTCAGTTGTAGATTCTTGGCTGAATATTCAGAATGGAGATATTGATTTGAGATTAAGTCTTAGATTATAAAATTTTATCTTGAATTATTGGCAAGATTATGTATTTAACAATTGTTTTAATCAAAGGAGATTTAAAAAACAGGCTTTCAATCTCCCTTCACACATCCATTCTATCTAATATAACTATTACGCATGACCACATACATATGGAAAAGATAAATAAATCCATGGTACATATTTCATACTAAACCAGTACTCATCAGATCATATCAATGTTATTTCAGCATCAAATATCTATATTGGAGATCAGTTATCTTTTTCACAAGTATGTGGCATGTGTATTGGTTATATTAGTTACAATGGGTGTCTGAAGAGAGCTCAAAAGTCTGGGTTCAAGTCCCCTTTAATTGTCTCTAGCTTACTTGTATTTTAATATTAACAGTATTTTATATATTTTATGTGAGACAATCTTTATTCTGATATATGTTGGAGGATATGCAAAAGAGCAGGAATCTATTGCAAAGAAAAATATACACTGGTTTTTCTAGCAGAATATGCTAGTTCTAATGTGCCTGCATCACAACTCAAACAGTGCCCCACAGATTTCTATTCCTAGAAATTAATTTTGATTTAACATTCAATAAATGAAGAAAAGAAGTTAGGCTATGTTCCAAACTTAATTCTAAATATTCTTGGAGTAGTATTCAAATTACAAATGATAGTATAACCTAAAGAGATATTATTTAAAATAATTATTTTTAATAAATTAACATCTCCATTACTTTTACAAATTAACTATTACACTTGCTTATGTATATATATATTGAACAGAGTGGGGTGTTTAGTATATCACTAATGGGAGGAAACAACATCTATATCATTTTTGACACTTTAATAAAATAACTTGTGAAACAATATTGTAAAACTTTTATACAAAAATATGATACAATTATAACTTATACATTTGATATGCACCAATGCAATTTAAATATTGCACCACCACAGCCCCTTAGGCAGAGAAAACTAATGCCCAGAGGGCACCTGTGACCAAGACAAAGCTATATATATAAAACTATATAACTATGACCATGTTTGAAGGATGCAGATCTTCTCGGTTGCAGAATTCAACACCTATCATTCAAAGCACCTTTTTATTTTGGAGTAAACTCCAGATGCCAGTTAATTACTCAAAGATAAATGATGGACTTTGAATGATTGGCAAACAAATTCAGTGCCTGAGATATCCCAACTAGCTCAATCAAAAGGAATATAATGCATTTCTGCTTTAATTAGTGGTAAAAGAATTGACTGACAAGCATTAAGTTTAAAGATAATTTATTAGCTGATCAAATATTTATTATTGTAAATTTTAAACTACTTCTAACGTCAGACACACACATAATATACTAACATACAGTTTGTGGAGGCAGTTCTGAGATGGCTAGATAAAATATGTATGCAGTTTTCAACCAAGAATGGTACTACATGAGCAGTGGTTGGCCTATGGGGCTTCCATTGAATGGGATAGTAGCTAGCATTGTTCTTAATGCATATGAGCAAATAATTATTCCCAAACATTTAAGTAGTGACCTAATAATTTACACCCGCTATGTGGATGACATTTTCATGGCAGCATCAGAGGATACTTTGGAAGATATAATTACAGAATTGAAAACTGCCTCAGGATTTACAGTTAATGTAGCACAAAAAAATTGATGGATGTATTAAATATTTGGATTTGCAGGTGAGAATTGAAGCTCAACACTTCCAGTATAAAATGTTGATTAAACCTATTAATATAAGAAGCCACATTCATGATCAATCTAATACACCTAATATGTACAAGCTGGCAGGCCTAAAAATATTTTTGAAGAGAAATGCCAGATTGTGTAGTTTTGAGGCTGATAAGAATAAGAATATTCAAAGTTTTAGGGATAATTTGATAAATGCCAAATATAACAAAAGAACAATAGACAAGATAATCAGGCAGTTTAAACACCCTACTAATCCGAAGAATAGGCTGAACAAAACCAGGATTTTATTACCATACCTTAAAAACATATATACAAATTTACAAACAATTTTTTGCAAAGACTTTAATATATGTTACAAATCCCCTCTTAATTTCAATAGATGTATCAACAATACCAAAGATAAACTTCCTCCAATAAATATCCAGCAGGCTGTGTATAAAATTGTCCAGAAAACAATTGGCATGCTGCATATTATGGGAAAACTAAAGCTTCTGTCCATACAAGGTTACTACAACATAAATATGCATACAATAAGGTGCTCACAGATCCTTCCCACTTTTCCATTTTTGCACAGCATAAAACCACTGTGTGCCACTCATGTATACTGTACAATCTTCAGGTGATGTGCAGTGAGCAACATAAGATGAGAAGAAAAATTAGAGGCCTATTTCATTAATTTAGATGCAAACTCAGTAAATTAAAGAGACATATTTTATGCAATCTCAATGAAATGGCAAATCTGATTTGAATAATTTGCATCTGTTGGTATTTAAATAAATAAATTGAACATCATTATTAGAACTACCTATCTATGCTTTGAAAATGAAGGCCTCGTTCCTTCAAAAGCACTAAGTATAGAAATAAATAGAATAATATAAATAATTATATTGACTTTTAGTGTGGAGATATTACTGTAAAATATCTTATCTTATTATAACATATACAATAGCAATATAATTCAGCATTAAAATAATTATAAGCATTCAATACATGCATATTAATAGTTCATGTATGCGGTTATAGAGTTCATTTATCAACTGATTCTGGGAGGTTTCACGATTTAGCAATGACTACATTATTATCAGAAATGAAATAAGAAAAGTTATTCATTACTTCTAGGAATCTGGACATTGACTTCCTGCTGGTTTCTGCTTCACATAAACATTTTCCAACTGGTTGGATTCAAGGTTTTGTGGAAGTTTCTTTGCTTACTATTTCATGGTACTATTTTTTAAGATAGTTAGATATCACTGGCAGTGTTCAAGTTGTTAGGCAAGCATCACATTTATTGGACAGGCTGGTGGTTTTATGAGATTCAGGCTGGAGCTAGGGCATATGCTACCATTGGCTGTTAACACTGCATTGTCCTGGAAAACACTGATTCTGGATACATGATAGACTGATTGTAACAACTCACTGATTGATCAACTGATAGACTGAATTGATTGAAGAACTGATAGACTAAACTCAACTGATTATAGAACTGATTGACTCTATTTATATGATGACCTGTTGTCACTTTGTTAATTAGTTTTATATCTGCCAGCTATATCTGTTGTTGGAATTCATCCACTGTTTTTGATTACATTCTTTTGATAAAAATTTCATCCCATTTTCAGTTGGTAGCCATTGCTAATTTGTTGTTTTGTGGATTTTTGTTTATTAGTAGCTATTGCTGATTCTGTTTTTTAATTTTCTAACTTTCATATATCATTTTATCAACATGCACACATTTTACTATACTTCTTTATTTTTACAATCATTCGCTATTTATGCATGTATATTTTATTTTTTTCAAATAATGGGAAAATACTTTTTTCTTTAAATTGAATGAAAAGAGAGAGATTTTTTATTTTATGTAAAAGATTTATATTTTAAGCCTTTTTTAAAGTTATATTTTCTACCCCCTTCCAATCAATCTTTACACTTTTATTTTTAATGTTTCTAAACCAAACCCTCTTCCCCTTCTACTAATTAATTGTAACTTTTACTGATAAATGACATTTAAACAAAAGTTTAAAACTCTTTAAACTTTTATAGATTATTTTCTTTTAGTGAAGTGCCTTTTGTTTAAACTAATAATAATAAAAACTCTTTAGACTTTTATAAATTTATTTATTTCAAATGAAATGTTTTTCTTTGTTTTTGCTTCACTTATTTACAGACAACTTATTGATTTTATTACTTCTGTGTTATTTATGTAACCCTTTTATTTTTGAATAATTGTAACTTATGTGGGCTGTTCACATAAGCGGTACATATATGCATATTTTTAAATATCACATCAAATTTCTACAAATTACATAACTTTTTCTGCATTTGTAGAAATTTGATGTGATATTTAAAAATTATATATATATATATATATATATATATATATATATATATATATATATATAATGTTTTCATGATTTTATGATGTAAATAAAGTAGTCTTTGGATTAAACTGTGTGTTATTTTTGATTATTCCCACATTTCAATTAAATAGCATCTTCCATTGTCAAGGTTAACTTTTCAACAAAAATGCATTAGATATCAAATAGTAATGAGATTCAGTGTGAGGTAAAGGATGATATTGAATGTGAAGTAGTTGAGAATTCAGAATAAAATAGACATTCAGAAGAAATTAAACATTTTTTAAATTTATATATTTTAAATGCTCAATTACTTGATGCTCAGTCTCATTTTTTACCTCACATTCAGTCTCTTTGTTATTTGAGATCTAAGGGTTTTTCTTTGAAAGATAACCTTGACAATGTGGACATTATTTTATTAAAACATTGGGAAGTAATCAAAAATAACAGTTTCACTCCAAAACTACTTTATGTATATATATTGTACTGTTCACAGCCTATTTTTAATGTTCACAGTTGGATTTAGGCCTTTATTTTACACACTAGAAAGTGTAAGTTAATCAAACTTTGAAAAGGAAATATACTCCAATCATTTACAAGTTCACACATTTCAAGAATACAGTTATATTTCCTGATTAACTGGCCTACTATTTATTTACAATGTACACTGTTAGCAGAATCAGTCTTTATTTATTCAAAAAGGGCACCAGAATACTATACAACTGATCCATCACATTGCATTGTCAATTCATAACTAAGAAATAAAAGTAAGATCAGCATTACGTTTTTTGTCATTTAAAATTTTTATATAAATTATTCTTTTGGAATTTTCCACAGGATTAAACAAGCATGTTGGCAAATATAATTTATAAATATTAAATTCTAATAAACTAAGCTTAATAATGCCCAATGAAAAGTTGATATTAAAGATAAATATTTTATTGTAACAAATCAAAATATATAAACAATAAATTATTAAAAAAAATTGGAAAGCACATACATGATTGTCTAGGTAAAAATGTTGATAAAATAATTAAAATGATTAATTAACATAGTTCTTATCTTCTTAAGTCTCTTCTAGAAATTTCCTTGAATAATAAAAGTTAATGTCTCTATTGATATTATAAACTTATAGTTAACATTAGTTTGCGAACATTTTTTATCACAAATTAGGGTATGAATAATTTTAGCTTACTGTTAAGTTTTATAGATTCTTATAGTATACAAATATTTCTTGGATCCTGAGCTCAGTGGAAGTTAATTGATTTTTCCTGCTGGCATTTTTTTTACATTCCTGATGTGTCTTAATGTTAGGCTCAAAAGTTTTTCAGTTTCACTCCTGCATGATGACTTACTTCAGCAGGTGAGTAGTAGTTCTGCATATGAGTAGACCAGGAAGTAAAAGACATTTTCTCTATCCTGGACCCATGAAAACTGCTAGCTAAGAAAAAGACACAAGACAACAAGACCAACACTGATTGAAGTTATTCTTTTTATACTCATGACCAGTTTTTAGATTTCTGTGCATATATTACATATATTATCTTTTGTTTTGTTATTAAAATACTAATTGATAATCTTGTACATTTATTTTGTATTTTTAGCTATAAAGTTTTTTTTTATATAAATTATTTCTGCCATCTTTAATTAGCTTTAAAAAGGTTTTACTGATCCTAATCCTTTACGTTTGAAATTTTTTTTTGTTTATCTGGATTAGTATTCTGCATGTCTTTTTTATTCACTCCAATTCTAAGTTTTATTTTTAATTAAATAAATAATTCAAATCAAAAATAATTTTCATTGTATGTTATCTAAAAATAAACTATATTAACTAAAAAAAAAATTAATTGCATCTTTTGAACGATCTTTAATTTTTATCTTTTTTTTTTTATCTTTTTTAAATATTACCAAGTGCCAATATATATATATATATATATATATATATATATATATATATATATATATATATATAATAAATATTAATTATATATATATATATATATATATATATATATATTATATCCTGACTAAAGAAAACTAAGATGGACTTCTGGCTAACTATGATATAACTATACAATATTACAGTCAAGTTACATAACCATTAACTATTAAAGATAATTAATATTAGGACTAGCTCAAAAACACCACTAATATACACATCTAATACAATAAATATTTTATAATAACTAAATATAATAAACTAATTAAATTAAAATATAATAATACTTATATTAACAATAATTAATCAGGGTTCAAATTAAACACTCAGCTCAATTATTTTGCTAATAATTGAAATTACAACTAGCTCTTTGCTATAATTAAAATACGGTTGGAATAAAATAACTAAATAATTATGAAAACTCTTCACATGAGACATTCAGCAAGGTACAATGGTTTAACATTGAGGATACATCCCTAAAGATACATTCCCAATGCCATAAGAATATCTACTTAATTAATATAATAAAACTACCTTGTCATATTCTTATGTCTTTAAACATACATAATAATAATTCTAACATACATACAATTTATCAAATTTATTATCAAAAAATAAATTAATATTCTTTTATAAAATACTACTTAAAATCTAATATCAACTAATAATTTTTACTCATTATCATTTTATACTAACTCTATAATTATTTTAAAGTAATCTCAGATTTATTTCTAACACTAATAATAAAAACAAATTAATTAAGACCCAGTAGGTAAATATAATGAGGGATTTTACATAATATCTAACTACTCTTACAAAAATAACAACAAGCAACAAGAATATTTTAATCATTCTTAACATAACACCTCTATTTAACTATTAATGTTCAGCAATAAAACATAAATAAAATAATAAATTCTGAAAAAATATTGTGGCATATGTAGAATAAATTATATTTCTGATATAATTGCAATTTGTAATATCTCAAATTGGTATTGGATTAATTTAAAATAATCACCAATGATTATATCTTCTACAATAATAATAATAGTAATGATAACATTATTTTATTAATCAATTATGTGTAATAGTAATGATATTGTATGCATTTTTTTTTTTTTTACAAATTATGTGCAACTAAGTAATATTTCAAACCATTAATTTCTATGGATCATGCATGTGGGTATGAAGACTCAAAGAAAAACACTCAGACAAATTAAACTCCCAACAACAAAGTAATTTTAAAAAGCATTAACAATTTTATTGTAGTTGAATAACATTATAATTATGATACAATAAAATTATCAAAAAATTGAAAAATATTTACAAACTATAATATAAAAAAAATTAAAATTATTTAAAAATTAAAATATTTACACAATAATATAACGAGTAAAAAAAAATAAGATAGCCTTCATTCTGACTATCTAAAATGAAAATAAAATCTTACAGTAATATAATAGTAATATTCTTTTTTTTTTATTAATAAGGCAATAGCATTCTATTATCTCTATGGTGATAAAATAATAACGATAAATGTCACGGTTTACTAAAGTTAATGTTATGTTTCATAGTATTTTAAAAATATATATTTATAATTATATAATTCTTGAATATAAGCTTACTTTAAAACACTCCTATCTAAACTTAAATAAAGTAAAATATTTAAAATTATTAAACACTTTCCGTGTATTTCAGCAAAGCATCATCTTAATCTTTTAATATGTTCAAGTATTCTAATACCAGAAAATTTAAATAAAGAAAAATATAGTAATGCCTCCCTTCATAAATTAACCCCTTATAAAAAAATATTTAAAATATAATTTCATAGCTTTTTTCTATTTTAAATAAGCTCATATTCCTTATAGCAAAATTTCAACTATTAATATATTGCTTTGTGTTTTATATTTGATTTAGACTATGTTTTACATTCATCATAACATTCAAATCATACTTTCATCACTTTCTCTTCCAATCTAATCCAAATATGCATCTATTTCAGCTTAATGATCTCTGATATTTACAATATTTATACAAATATCAATCATTATTCTCCTATTTTATTATAACAAACAGTAAATAACTCAATATCATTTATGATAAAAGTTTTTTACCTCACCTTGCCTTCACACAAAGTACCAGCTTCTAACAGTTTAGCTATTACTCTACCATCTTTAAAAACTATCTTTCATGATGTGATGACAGTGGTGATTGACAATGATTATAATGAGGGATATAGAATAATAATAACTTCAATGGGTAAAAAACATCATCATGGATACAGTGCTAAAAGACAGGTCCATATTTAACAGGCACTTTAAATTCATGTCATGGCTTTATCTCGGCTCTTACAGTAAAGAAAATGCAATTGTTCATGTAAAATGCAGTCCTTTGTTACCTACATATTTAATAAATTCAGATTGTGACAATGTAGTTCACATATAATACCTTTTCAAAATATGTCCCTAACACCTAATATTTTATTTAATAATAACTACCATCCTATATCTTCCACTTGCTGAATAACTCTACTAACATTGTAAAGAAATACACGCCACATTACAAAAATAATTTCCAAACTCTTTTTCTAAAAACAAAACAAAACAAATATCTGATATTCACTTCAAGGTGGTCCAAAAGTATTTCAGGCACAAATGATTATGACTAAACATACATTAGTATTGTATAGTTATTCATTTACTGTAACATTATATAATTTAGGGATCAATACTTTCATATCTCTATATTTCAAGAGATACCATTCATAATGATAATATATTAACAACTCAACCATGTTGTAAAATGTATGCATATTCAAAAATTTATGAGAAAAAATATTTTAAAATACTCTTAGATATTTTATAAGTCACTCTCTTACACTTACTCTTTATAAAATACATATGATAATAATCATATAAATGATTATTCATTCAACTTTTAAATATTCAAGCAATATGATGCATAATAATAATGTACTAATTTTAAAAAAATATTTTAAAATTATTATCAAAAAATACACTATAAATAAATAATGCTACCCATGATTCCAATAATTATTAAAACTACAAATGGTTATCCGCTTCTTTCTCAATCATCCAATCAAAGAAGCTATAAGTGTTTATAACCTGTCAGAAAATTACTTTCTGAAAACCTATTTTTCGTTATTTAATATAAAAAAATAATCTATCTTAATATTAAATTAAGAAATATATATTATAATAATCATGTTAGTTGAACCTTATTTTAAAATATTAGCAATAAACTAAATTAACAAAAAAAATTAAATTTACTAAAAGTCTTTCATTCTCCCTGTACTTTCAGGACTTTCAATAATTTTCCCCCCATTTTTAAATTACGAGTAGAAAGTTCTGACGAATATTGCTCTCTTATCCCAGTGACATTTATCAAACACATAAATGGTAAAATCAAATCCTAACAAATCCAGAAAAAATATTATTCATCCTTGAAAGATAAATATGTATTTCAGTATCTTTTCTGAATATTTATCCAGGCAAGTAATATTTCAATAGGAAAAATAATATTAGATCCATTTTTATGCTAAATAAAGTATCCTTTACATATATATTTTCTTATACAAATTCAAAACTTTTATACAGCAAAACATATTGTTATAAATATAGCTCACATATAATATCTACATTTCCATCTGTAAATATCCATAGAATATTGTCAAATGTAAGATTTGCTCATTTATTAATTTTCTTTCAGCAGACATTTATATTTTGTGTTAACTAAAGGTACATATATTTAAAAAAAAAATATTCAAGACTTCTTTTGAAAATACATATTTTTTAATTAGTTATCTCTAGGTAAATGACAGATTTACCATCCAACTATCTACCATGCTATTACTATCACTGGTTAGGCAGCAACAATACTGAAAAAGAGAAAAGAATAACACTACTCAATACATTTTATCATATACTCAACTGTATGTTGTTATTAATAGATCAATATATTTTAAAAGCTTAAATGAAATTTTTTTTAAAAAATTACAATATAAGTAAAATGATGGAATAATTCACCATATAATTGTAAGTAAAATATCATCAATGTTTAAATAAACATTCCTAAGTACATATATTCAGAAACTTTTATTTGGGGGAAAATCACTTTATATCCTAATGGGTTAAACATAGCAAACAAACATTTTGAAATTGTAAAACAATTTTAATAAAAAAAATAGCTTTAAACAATTTTAATTATGCAATCTATATATGACATAAAAATTAAATTGTTAAAAATGTCTGATTCACAAGTTGTAAATTTATGATGTTAGCATTTGTTAATTTTGGTAAGAACAATTAATTCCTAGATATTAACATATTTGTGTATAGTTTCTGTTGAAGAAACCTGATTATTTTATGGTAAAGTTTTAAATAGATTATTTGAATTAAAAATAAAAATAAAATATTTCTAAATGGGAAAAAAGGAAGTGTTATTAACATATTTTATGAGATGAAATGAATTATAAAATTAATATGGATTGTATTTTTAACTCAAACAAATTAAAAAATCTAACAAAGACATATCTAGAAAAATAGTCATGTAAATAAATTAGAAGATGTGTCAGTTCCAATCATTATGCAAACATTTTTTTTTACTGTGCTACAATATTTTTTTTATATGGCAAAGCATTGATCAGGAGGTGAACCTGGACCTGCTGCTTGAAAGGCAGTTATGCTAACCACTAGACCACTAATGCAATATTGTGTGTACAAATTGACAAATTGCTTTGCAGTATACTTGTTGTTTTTTTCTTTTATTTGTATTACAAGATTAACTCTTTTTATCTGCCTTTAAGCACTTCTAATAATTTTTGCGAAGATAACAGCTATTTGATTTATGGAAAATGTGGATAATTGTGATAATATTTGTGCTTTAATGTTTGGTTTCTTTGCTTTTTTTTTCTAAGTTAAAAAGGTCATATTTATTCACAAGTAGCTTTTTATAATGATATCATATTGAACAGGCATACCTTGCATTTTCAATATGTTAGAGACATTGGTGAAAGTCAAAAATGAATAAAGATAAAAGCATAGCCATTACTTATTTCAAAAATTTATTTTTAGCAAGCAAATATATTGTAAACTAAAAATGAATAAGCTTAACAAAAATAAACCCAAAATTTAATAATGAATAAATTAAAGCCATTATATTTTAAAAATAATTTTATATTTTACAACAACTTCATTAGGCTTTGTCTAGGTTTAATTTATATCTAGTAGATATCATAAAAAACACACTAGGGTATCTTTTACTTACATTCAGTGATTGCAATAAGTATGTATTGATAAAATAGGAAAGTTTTTTATAGGGGGAAAAACTGGCATCATTCCATTGTCTGAAAAGAAGAAACCAATCTAGCTTACTGTTCCAAGTTTGATTAATCCATGAAGATGAATTCTTTGTGATTTATAATTGGGTAGCCTTGTGTTTATTGATCACTTAAAAATGTATTTTTAGTAAGCAATAAAATGTAAATGGTAAAAAGGATAACAAAGAAAAACAAAAAAAAATAGCAACTAACAATGAGATAAACCCAGAAGTGATTAATAAACTAGCCAAAGTTGTCCATATATGGTCTATTATTTTATTGGTTTTGTGCCATATCAAACATATCTGGTCTAAAAATAATCTGTGTCTAAGAAAATATAAGATTGATAGGGATTAAGATGTAATTTGATTAAAGATCAAAATTATTAGCTTTGAAAATATTTTAATTTCTGTCTAAGTGAAATTCCACAAATTTTGAAAACATTACAAATACATTTATTAAAATACAAAGATATTAAAATCACTTTAATCTAACAATAGTGATTAGAAAAAATATATATTCAAACTAAAACAAATTTTATTTTAAAATATTATTATTTGTCTATTATTCAAGTATAATTTAACAAGAAAAATAATGATAGATACAATTATAATGATGACAAAATCAAATAGTCTATAAAAATACTTCATATTTTATAAGAAAATGAAGAAATTTGAAGTAATATATATATATATATATGGGTGTGTGTGTGTTAAAATGAAGATTTTCACGGGTTAAATATATAAAATACATATTTTGTGGGTTCATCCGTGTTAAAAACTTTTAATATTAATATACTGACATTTCGACTTGGTCACACAAGTCATCCACAGAGTTATGCTGTGGATGACTTGTGTGACCAAGTCGAAATGTCAGTATATTAATATTAAAAGTTTTTAACATGCATCAGTATATTAATATTAAAAGTTTTTAACATGGATGAACCCGCAAAAACACTGTGGATGACTTGTGTGACCAAGTCGAAACATCAGTATATTAATATTAAAAGTTTTTAACATGGATGAATCCACAAAATATATATATATATATATATATATATATATATATATATATCACAAAATCATATACTAAAATTTTACAAAATTTTAATAATAAGAGCAACTCTATTTTTGTTATGATTCAAAAAAAAAATTTTTTTTTTTTAAATTTTTCAGAGGTGGTTTGTCTTTCACTGCTCAAAATGGGGTGCCTGATCAGTACATCTCTCTCCCAAGGCTAGATCAAGTGGAATTAACTAACATTATAAATGATTTTAATTCTACTATTCCACTGCAATTACATCTATCTTTTTTAAATTATGTGAATGAAAAAAACCCTAATTTTTGCCATCACTAATTAAAATAAAGACTTATTTACATTTCCAATTGATAAATTATGTATCCAAATCACAGCAAAAAATTTATGGATGCATGTGTACAAAATACTAAATCATCCAAACAACCATTATGTAATTCTGGAATGCCATGATCCCACTCAAAAGCAAATATTCCAAGGGACATGAAATTCATTGATAACAAAATTTTATGTACAATTGACATGAATAGTCTGGTAATATTGACCGGTCATATTCAAAATTGTTATTTGAGTTTTAATTAATTTGATCTTCAAAAAATCCTCTAAACCTATGGAGTAATATCAAACTTTAGGTATGTCATTGAGAAAAGGGTGAACATTCTTGTACTCGCAAATTTTGTGCTCTTTTCAATTACCCTCAATAAGGGAGTATCACCTACAGACATTTCCACAATCCACTGTATGAAGTCAGCCCATCTAATAATATTTTTTTATGGTGTACCACTGCAGTGATTCACCTGCAAGTTGAGGGATCATCTTGTCAGGGATTGTCTCTCGAGAATATGTCCAAATTGTAAGTTTAGGAAGAGTAAATTACATAACTGTATTTCTGGGTCTACACAAAAGAAGCAATACTTTATATCAAGTCAAGAAAAAAGTTAACAGTCACAACCAATTAAGCCAGCATTATCACAGCCTTCAGAAAACATGATTCACATGATTTCACAGTTATTGGAGACAAACCCAGGGCAGCTATGAATTCTGGCACAGACTCAGATTCTGACATGATGTTAACGGAGTCTGCAGTCATGACTACTGACAAAAGTAAGAGAAAAGTCTGCAACTAAAAAAGGAAACTCCCTTTGCAACTCAGTAGTTCAAAAGATAGGAAAATTGAGTGACAGTTCCTTGGATGCTGATTTGCCAGACAAAAATATAAAAGGAAAGAAGTATAAGGTCAGCATCCATGATGAAGAGTCAATTGTGCCCCAATCTTTACCTGTCTCTGATAGTATGGAGGAGAATTCTGCTCAGATGTTGATGTTAAAGAACAAGGAATTCGTAGATCAGACAATGATCCTTTTGGAAGTCCCTGAAACAAATGATGCACAAAATGAGAGACATCTTCATGACAAGGATTTAGAACATAAGAAATGTGAAATTGACAATTTGAATCTACAGCAATCTAGAAACAACAGGTTCTGGCAAGCTAGATGAAACAGATTCCAGTGTTTCCTTTGATCAAGATCGATACCTAGTGATCAATGATAATTATAAAGGTAGATGTGGGCAAAACAGATTTGAAGTATGATTGTGACTTGTCATCACTTCGGACATAAAAGATGAAGATATTAAATGTGAGTCGCTGCAGAATTATCTAAGAATTTTAATCAAGGATAGGATAATTATGCCAGGAACACTTCAGCATGCAATTTACCCTGACTAAGTGGTCTACTGCATCTCAGAGAAGGGCCTGGACAGTGGGAATTATGCCAGCCACAGGACCCATATGGACATAGTTTTTTATGGACTCATGGTTTGGACTTGAAAGTCTTTGAGAATTTTGGCCATTGGAATCCAGGTTTGAGCTAGAAATAACTCGCTTCTTGGGTTCTTAAGTGTGTTGTGATGAGGGTCTAAGGTCAATAGTCAATTATTGAATGGATTGGGATGACTGATGAAAATGACTTTATTATAATTTGTCATTAGTGTGCTTGCTCATATCATAAGTATATCATTTGTAGATCACATCATGTGAGCATGTCAGTTTACAAATTTATTCCAAGATAATGAAGGTCTATGGTGTAAAATTACATTAAAATCAAAATATGCATTGTGAATCATATATAAATTTAGTTTATCACTGTATGTAAACATATATATTCAAAGTCTAATAGACCTTTTTGAATAGAAAAAAATACGAATTGTTAACAGTATAATTTCAAAAACAGGTATTGCATTGTAATAATAATATATGAATAAGCATAAATAAACAATCTTAAAAAAAATTGCTAAAGTATTTATTTTCAAAATCTGACTAAAAATTAGGGGTGTAATATATAAAATGAAAGACGCACAATGTTAAATAAAATTGGTTGAACGAAGGAAACGTAAATGAAATTTTGAATCAAACCTGTATTGTTTGAAAGAACGTTTAGAAGTCAAGATATCTAAAGAAAAAAAAGATATGCCAGTAAATATGCTATTGTTGAAAAAAATCTTACTTTTAAAATATTATTAATATACTAATGTTTAAAAATTAATTCTCCAGTTTTGCATTTGGATTGCACGTAAAATATCTAAGTTATTGTTTATTACAATAAATTATATAAAAAATTCTAGAAACATTTCGCATTTGACGATGATAATAAAAATAATAAAGTAGTTTAAATGATATGTTAGTTAAATATTTAAAATTATTATTAAATCCACTTGAGTATTTTTAAATATTCAAATTTAAAAAAAAAAAAAAACCTTTTTTAAAGAGTAATAAAAATATTTAGATTATTAAACAATAATATTATAAGATGATGTCAAATCGACATTGATTCATGGCAATCTTAAAAATATTAACTTTCAAAATGACCAATTTATTTGTCTTTTAAGCTGATTAAGAACTCATTTATTTTATTGTGGAGGTGGAAACTTACCACTTCGTTGGTAGTCTTTTTATTTTTTAATCATTTTTCTATCTTTGTACAAGTTTTTAAAAAAATAGATTTATTTTTCTATTAATAATAGAAGTCTGTTTGTTTGAATTATAGTATATATTTATTTTTCATTATCAATTAATACACAATATATGTATCAAAAGCAAGCAAATTGGAAATTATATATATATTATTAATATAGCATAAAGCAAAAGCAGTAACAAAAAAGCTAAACTCTCCATCAGTAGCGCCACTCAGTGCAAGTCAGAATAATCAATGGATGCAAGAAGGTTTGTGCATAAAATCACCATCTAATGCCTACTCATTCAATATCCCCAGTTTTGTTTCTAGTTTGTGGCTTTCATCGGTGAGGAACCTTGGATCTGAGAAGACTGCACTCAATATGGAGAGTTTAACCTCTGTGTAAACAGCTTGTTAACGCATAAAGAATGGTGATCATGTGATGTTTAGTTATTTAAAAAGGTATGTTAAAACAAAAGTTATTTAATAAATAAGACTGAATCAGAGATATAAATGATATTTTAAAAATGGAAACAAATAAAAATAAAGCTATATACTTTCAAGGCTAAAATATAATTAATGTTAAAATAAATTTTCAAATTTATGTTTTAGAAAAAAAAAATTAATATGTCTGTTTTCTGGTTCTTACATATGGATTTCAAAAATAGATTTTAATATAAGAGCAGTGCAGATATGTTTATATTAAAAAAATATTCAAATATGTATGTTGGTGTAATAAAAATAAAAACAAAACTGAAACACTTATGTGAGGGAACAAATAGGTATAATTAACATCAGTGAAAGTATTAAGAGTCTGAATGGAGCTGGGATGAACATATTAGCTAGAAGAGATAAAATAAATATTCAAAAGAAGTATTAAACTAGATCTCAAGAGATCATGAAAAAATCTAAAAAGAGAAGCCATGTGAGATGACTGATTGGAATAAAAATATTTGTTGGTCCAAAATGAAGAAATTGGATTATCCCTGGAGATACCTTCATCTCATCTTGCAGTGAATGATAATAATTAAAAATAATACTGCTGTAAATAAGGATATTGGATCCAATAAGACTTTTGTATTGGAAATTTTAATCTGTAGTTAAGAAAGTGTCCGTGCTGTGCAATAACTGGAGAATTAACAATTGCTGACATGACAATTTGTCTTAAAAAAATTTGAAAAATCAAAACATAAGCATAACACTATATATATATATATATATATATATATATATATATATATATATATATATATATATATATTCTAGATAACAATGGCTAAATGTCATTTACCAATAATAGTAATAAATTAATTGGTTTGGATAAAAACCACTTATATGAAGAAAAAATATTAAAATATTTTAAAGCTTTTTCAGTTTGGATTTAAACTTAGATCAATGAAATAACAATTGCATCCACTTCTTATACCTAAAACGATTTTTCACAATTATAATGCTATAAGAAAATAATTAAATGATTGTTGATAAAAAGATTGAATACTGAAAAAATTATAGCAGTACTATGTTTTACGAACCTTAAACTCCAGAGTTTATCCTTCTATAATTGCATTAGACCACACAGTGCATTATTGTGCTATATAAGCAATTCAACAAATGATAATGCTATTTTATTAAAATTGTTATTTTAAGGCTGGTATGGATATTAATGAAATGAGTTGTTGTCATAACAACTAATCTTAAATATGTCAGCAACCTCTCAAAGTTAAAAAAAATCCTATCATTATTCTAAGCATTTTTTTAAATTCTCAGTCTTTTCTCTTGCTTAATACTTGCCTTTTTTATGATTATATGTCACTTACTT
This sequence comes from Epiperipatus broadwayi, assembly GCA_028023455.1. NCBI lineage: Eukaryota > Metazoa > Onychophora > Udeonychophora > Euonychophora > Peripatidae > Epiperipatus > Epiperipatus broadwayi. The sequence continues at coordinate 121,168 of JAQFVV010000200.1, read as the reverse complement.
CCCTTTAACATTGTAATTTTTTAACCTTTTTTTTTTTAAGTTTCTAACAAAATCTTTCATTATATTTTAAAACTGTCTTATACGCAGCAGTTTATTTTTTGTTTTAAGTTCTTTAAACTTGAGAGTTAAATAAAAATTAATTGTAAAATATCACAGAAAATATGTATATGCGTTTTTGCACACTGTAGAGGGCAATTACTTAAAATTTAAAATTTATCTATACTCTTAACTTAGATAATTCATCTATAACTACTTAAATCTATAAGAATTAATATTTATAACTTTAAATCTATAAGGAAAATTGATTCTGTCTTTAAAAAATCATGATTAATAAAAAATGTTATTGCTAGAATATTTTGGTTTCATTACTCAGAGGTTCCTAATAGGTTTGTGTACTGGAAGTGTTTAAATTTGGATCACAATATATAGACCATAAGTTCCAAACTCTGTCACTCCTCTATTGCATTAAACTATGTAGATCACTTTGATTGATTGATACAATTGGAAAAAAAACAGTTAACTGTTTCTTTGGACTCACAAAACTGTACTTACCAAAAATAGGTTTTGGCATTATTGTAAAATTTATTTAAAAAATTTGCAGCAATAATTTGTAAACACTTAATAATACTATTTTATATAACTACGATTCCCCATCCCTTCGTCAAAAGAGTAAAAAAAAAGCTGTTTATATGAAGTAATTAGCGTTTAACTTTATTTTTTTTAAAAAAAATCGATATTGATTAATGAAGCTATATATATATACTATATCGTCAGTTTAATAAGTTTTCAATATTTTTTTTTTACCTTTGCAAAAATGTACTTATTGATATAAGATAACCTTTTATATATTTTTTACTATAATTAATAATTAAACATTAAATAGAATTGGACAGTGTCAATATTTATTTAAGGGAATTAAAAATTACTATGAATTCAATAGTAAATACCATATTTTTTTTGTATAGAAAATATCTTACTTTATATAATATTTTCTTTGATATAAAGACTTTTTTTGTAATAGAGACTTAATTACTGATTAAAGATAAAATTATTTTCCAAAACATCATTATAAAATTAAAAATTTATTAGAATAAAAACATCAATATTCTAGATAAAGCAGTCGCTTGTAAAACACGAATATAATCCAATAAATTTAAGGTTCGATTTTTATCTCCCTACTTACATATATAAGTAAAAACATCAATATTTGTAATGACTTTGTAGCAAAGTGACAAAATGTTTGCCAATATTGCTTGATCATTCTTCACTTTAACACAGCAACCGTTAACACTAGAATTAAAAATAACATTAAAAGAGAAGATATTCTTAATTCTTTTTGATGTTTAAAATATTAAAACGTTTAAAACTGTATTGAATTACAAGTTTCAAACACTGAGAATAAATTATATTGTAATTTGTATTAAATTAAAATATAACTTAAATTCTTTAATATAATTACCATTATATTATATATAATAAAAAAATATAAAGCTTCACTACTCTTCTAATATATGTTTGTGTTTTGTAATTTAGTGTATATGCAATCATTTTTACTATAACTATCAGAAATTGAAAACTATATGGCTATATTTACACGAAATAGATATAGATAAGGAAGACGCCCATAGGGGTATATATTCTTTCAAGTTTTTTTTTTAGTTTTATCGTTGCATTCCTTATGTCAACTCTCATGTATTTCATAAACAATCTTTGCCAGTCAGGTGAACTAGAAGTATTAAACATCCAAAACTCCAGGTTTATATTGAAAACTCAATAGCATTCACTAGACCACGTTTGTAAAAAAACAGAGATTGGTTTCTACTACTTTTATTACAATGTCTTTAATTAAATATATAAATTTAAAAATTAAATGCTTATAAATGTACAAGGAATCCTCAATAGGCATCTCTTTAATCAATAGGCATGTTTTTTAAAAAAATCATGTACACTGTTGTTCTGGAAAATACACAAAATTTGAATACCAAAGTAATAGGCTAATCACAGTAATTTTATTTTATTAACCAAACAAAGATTTTTTTAATGTTCCTCAGCAGTGAATCACTTGTAAATTTACTTTAAAGTTTAACATTTCTCCCACTATATTAAATTGCATAGAACAAACATGATTAAATAAATGTTATTATTATATATATATATATATGCTATTGAGAATTTAATAATCATGTTATTTATATATATATATATATATATATATATGCTATTGAGAATTTAGGAATAAAAAAATATCATTTATAAACATACACATCTATATTATTTAAATAGGAAAAACGGGCACATTTGTCTTAAATATTAAATTTCTATTTTTATATGCTACAATATATTACAGTGTAATATAATAATTATTTATTGGATATAACTATATATGAGTAATTATGAAAGCAATAAATTTTATCAATGATATTTAGAACAATGCATTGTTCTCTCTTGTAAGGTTTTATTTTGCAATGTATGCAAATCAAAATCTGAGAATAGAGTGTACATTTATAAAACAGTGTGAGGAATGGCTATGAAATCCAAGATTACATATATTCATAGAATCCCTCAGTCAAAGAATGACCGAATAACTGCTTACATCTCTGAAAATACATGTTACCTAGCAGCATAACAGCTATTCATCACAATTTAAGATGCTAGAGTGTCTGGACAGTGTGCTTTAAATCTTTGTAGAAAAGCCATAATAGAATGACAACTCACATTAAATTTTGTTTTAAATTGAATAAAATTGCAACTGAAATGTTTAAAATAATTCAAACTGTGTGTGAAAGTAACCATAAATAGCAAAAATATTTTCAAGTGCTTTTCAAAATTTTGTAGTGGCAGGGAAATCATTGAAAATGATCAATAGCCAGACATATCAACAAAAACTGGAAATAAAAATATATACAAAAAGGTGACATTCTTAGAATTTAGCATTGTATGTCTTCAGATTCATTGAAAATCTCTTTGGCTTCTTTCTAAAACTATGCAACTTAACAGAAGAATTTAAAAAAAAGCAAAAAGTGTGCATTTGCTTTTACCCTCATTTGTTGACAATCAATCAAAAAGATGCCACAGTGTAGTACTGCAGAGTCATGCAGAGAATGGCAACTATGCATCAAGAATTTTTATTACATATTGCAATGGGTGATGAAACATGGTTTTCCAATATGGGAATTAACCAATTTCTGCATTATTGAATGAATATTTCCAGCCAAAGGAAAAATGAAAAAAAAACAAAACAGTAAATTCAAAAAAAAAAAAAGTAAACTCAAAATAAACAATTTTTTTTATATTAATTCTAAAGATATTATTCTTTAGGAACATATTTTTGAAGTTGAAAAATAAATGCTAACTGTTATTTGGAAATTTTGAATTATTTGGGGCAAAATTTTATATAAGTAAATCTCTTAATCATTGTTAAGCAATAACACACTGATACACAGCACCAAGATTATGAAAAAGTGATTGTTGTGCTAGAGCATCTCTCTTTTGTTTTATGATTTAATTCAGGCTAAAGTTAGCTGTGAAAAAAATTTTTTTTCAAGATTATGAAACATACCATCCCATTTCACATCATAATTCATGATCAAGATATGTTTGTATCATAAAATTTTTGTAGTGAATGACTAAATGATATTACTACTTAACATTTTGATTTTTTATGCAGTTTGGAGGAGAATCCATCCTTTTCATTACAATGTACTACACACACACACACACACACACACACACACATATATATATATAGAAGCAGTAAAATCTGTCATACATATTTTGCTTCACTATCTGGTGATATTAGTAAGCTTAGACTAGAGAGGTTCAAACCCAGTTCTGTACCCGTGTAATCACTAGGGAGTGTAAGTACACATACACACATGATTACCTTCCTTTTTTGTAAGTTTTAAATGGTTATTTTAAATAAAAACAATATCTATTAAAATTTTATTTGGAAATAATTTAAGATTTCCACTGCCTCAAATAATTGTGTATGTGTGTGTATGTAATGCAAATACATAAAATGTTGTAAATAATGTTTATATATTTTTTAATATATATTTTATATTTATATAATTTATATAATTTGTGTATTTTATTCACAAGCTGACACAATACCAGAGAATGTTTGGCAGAGTAATTAACATAATGCTAAATTTAAGAAACAAAGGAATGTACCTTATTCAATTTAATATGTCATTAAATTAGATTTGTTTTAGCAATCCTGAATTTAATTGAAATTATATCTTTTGAATTTTTTTCCCCCCTCAAAAAATATTAAAAAAAATCTCTCTGAGAAATCTTTTTTTTTTTTTTTTTTAAAATTTATATTAAAGAAAAAGGAAAGGAGAGGTGGGGCTGGACATCTTGTGTAATTCAGTGGAGTGGAATAGAAGTATATAAAAATTTTGTTGGCATATAAACACAGCCAAAATTCAACACAGGTCACTTTATTGTTATTTTTCAGAAAGGTATTGCTGAATGAATCCACACCACTCAAAATTTTGATAAAATGACTTCTGAGTAGAGGGAAGAAATTTGCTTTCCCGATCATTCCAAGATTGTCTCCATATCACTATACTACCATGCCATCCCCACTTAAGAACAGCTTTAATCAAATGATAAATTAATTCTACAAATATGCCAAAAATTATTTTATCTGAACTCTGTATGACTGACCATGTTTTTTCATATTTTATTTCTCATGTGTATCAACCTGTATGGCCATCAAGTCATCGAGTCATCAGAAGGTAATCCCATCCATGCCACCAACAGGAACTTTAAACCTTTATTTATTTAACAATAATTTGTTTTAATTATAATATAACTCCCTGTCTATTTAATAATTGGTGATGTAGTGTCAATTATAATGATTATAGAAAATTAATGACTTTCTTTCTTTGTAAAATATAAATGCTTGAATCTATAGATTTTTATTCTTTAAATGTATATGATGGGTTTCACACTTTATATATTGCTTACTATTTTAAAGGTGGTAAACTTTAACTTCATTTTATTATAATTGTGGGTTTGATTAAATTTGTTTTTAGTATGCCAATGACTCAGCCTGGCAAACCGATCTTATTTTAATTTTCCATCATGACATTATGGGATAGTTAAAGACTTAAATGTAAGCTTCTTAAAAAAACTAAGGTTTGCTCAATTGAATAATAGTATTAAATGGTAATATTTGCATAATGGCAGATGATTCATATTCATAGTTTATGACATCAATTTTTTACTACATTAATGCTATCAATGTAAATATATTTTTATATTCTTTAAAGTACCTTACTGTTTAATAGCCAATCATTTTCTTATTATGCCATCAAGCATTATAGTTGTGTTATGTAATTATTTATCCATTAAGCATACATATTTTTGTTTCATGAAGGGCACCATATTTTTCCTCTTTTATATGATGTGCAGGAGAGGCTGAGGAGATACTTTTGTTCTGGAAGGAAGATTGATACATCATAAATGTAGGAGATGTGATGTACCTGGTGTTTCAATGTCGGAACATTTGCATTCAATTTCAGTAAGGAGTGGGTTAATGTAAATGGTAAAACAGTGTATTCAATGGGTAGGGAACCAACAGATGAGATCTGATTACATCAGATAACTTCCCATCTATTGTGGTGAAGCAGGAATGATAGTAGAGCAGGTTTCCTATTATATTTGTGTATACTTCAGGAACTTGATATTCTTTTGTTTGTAGTAATATTGATGGGATTACTGAATCAAACACTGATGTGAAATCAAGTTGAATTACTAGCAATTTTGTCTTTCTGTGAAGATTAATATGTTCAGTGGTGAGCATGAAGCATTGCACAGCATCAAGTGTGGAGGCACCTTTCCAGACAAATTGGTATTTGGAAATGTACAGGTAGAGTTGGTCTTGGATTCTGTCCTTCACTAGTGACTCAATAATTTTGATGAGAAGTGGTATCATGGAGATGGGGCAAAGTTTTAAAAGACTGGAGGGATTTTCTTGTTTTTTTAGAAATGGGACTAAGGTGACTGGGTATATATCTGGATGTCCTGAAAGTCACCCAATAGTACATCAATCATTCTAAGCACAATGGGGCTGGTAAACTGGCTGAGATGGGGAAGCACAAATCTAAGAATTCATTGAAGTCCAGGATGTAGGATTTCTGGGTATGACTGCAGTTTTGAAATTATGTGATTCTCTGTGATATTGTGCTCTAGGTTATCACTTGATACTTTTCAAGTTTTACCAGTTGCATAGTTATTGTTTTGTAGTTTGGTAATGAAGTAGTCATGTATTTTTTTAAGCATTTCAGGACCACTGTAGAGATTCTGATCAGTTTCAATCATGGTAGGGGTGGGCCATTTTGCAGAACCATGTTCCCATATGATGTAGCGATGTGTCTAGTTTTGACAATTAGCTAAGAAGATTTTGAACCTTGTAACAGATAAATAGTGTGCTAGGACCTTCTGCTTCTCATGGTATTGTGTTTTGAGTTCCATTATATCCTGAATACTGATGTCTATATGTGGAAGGGAGCTGAGTGTATTACTGATGTATTCTAGGTCTTTAACTGCTGATTGGGATGTTGAGTCTCTCTTGCATGGAAATTTATTAGTATGCTCAGTATTTCAAACAGTGATGACCAAACTTGAAGTGGTGGTAGGATGAAAACATTTATTTTGTTTAGGAAAATGTATGTCTCTGAAAAAATCCTCCCAGGAGTGATAGTTTTTTTTAATAATCATATTTGCACAAATGGTTTGTGTGTATTGCTAAGAAGGGGCCTAACTGGAGGTTTATTAGTTAGGCTAGGTGATCTGAGAAAAGTATAAACTGCAGTTTGGCATTAAGGTTATAGTGAAGCTCTGGAGTATACCACAACAGGTCTATTAATGATCTTTTTTGAAGTGTATTGAAGGAGAAGAACCTAGGAGGAAAGAAACTCTCTCCACACAAAAGTACTCTGTTAATCAGATGCAGGTATTTAGAGTTGAACTGATGATAACTCATGTTGTAATCTCAAAAGAAAATTATTGGAGATGCATTAGAGGAAAGAAGGGAGTTGATTTTGTAAATCACTGTGAGAGCAATGGTGGGGTTGTTTTTGATATACAAATATATTATATTGATAGAGTTGTTACTAATAGATAGGTTGGTAATCACTATTTCTTTGCTGATATATAATAATTTGAATTTTTTGAGAGGGGGATTCTTATTTATGAGAAAAGCAATGGCAGATGAAGGAGAGATGGATGGGGCATAATGAAAAAATCCATATTATTGCATTAATTGACCTATGTTGAGGTTTGACTGCAGGTGTAGCTTGGTTTCAGAGAAACATGCAATATGTAAATTCATTTTCTCCAGTCATCTCTTGACTGCCCATACCCAATCAAGGGAATTTAGGTCCCTGACATTGATACCTCATATTTTAGCAGTATATCTAATTTGATGTTATTGTGTTGTTGAGTTACTTGGTGTATGTGTTTGTGTGGTGATTTTCATCCCAGACTATTAGTTCATCTGGGTTATGAGATTTTATGCTCTGATTCTGAGTGCCTGGATGTACTGCTCCAGATAATAATGTTGTTTGTTTGTTTGTTTTTGAGCAGATTTACTTGGAGGTAGTGTCTGTTTGAATATTTGTGATTGTTGTAAGATCCATACAAACTGTTATCTTGATTGTATTGAATTTTTATTGTTCTGGTTCTTTTGTTTTCTTTTTTTTAGATGAGTCACTTTATTTGACACATTCTGTGTATGGTTTGGATCTATGTCTGAGTCTTCCATGGAATTACTTGTTTCTTCCTGATGTGAGCTTGAAGATTCAAGAGTCTTTCTTTAAAGATGATTAGTTCCATATCAGTTATCTGTGTTGAATGTTCCTTGTACACAGTATTTTGAGGTTGAGATCCCTCTTTAGAGTTAGTCATGATGATGACTTTAAGTGGGTGCTGAGATAAATGATTGGTTTCAAGGTGTTGTGACACAACACTGTTGTCTTGAAGATTGACTTGGGTTTTCCCCAAACTTCTTGATCATTGGTGTAAACTATGTCCATTTGTGTTTTATTTGTTAAGTGCTCAATTTGATGAGCATTGCTATTAAAAATGGGGTGAGGTGACTATGGTGAATTTTGGGTGGATGTGTTACATTTATGGTTTCTTGTTTTTTTGTTATTGCATAGTTCGCAGGACATGCTTTGACTAGTGAGTGCAATCTCCACAATAAAAGCATTAAGGTTGCACCTACAGAAGGAAATGAAGATTGAATATTTCCTTTCCTCTAATGTAGATGGAATGTCAAGATGAGTGTATCCTTTGTGTAAATTAAGCATAAATGCAGCATTGTTTGAGGGAAGTTCAAGGTCTGTTCTTATTTCATTTAGATATTTAAAGCTGGTGATAACTCTGTATTTGGATAATAGTCTTTGTAGATCAAGTTCTATAAAATTGATATGACAATTACAAGGCAGCCCATATGAAATTCTGGGTCAATTTATTTCTATTTTAACTAGATATCTTTGATTCAGAAAAAAGTTGGTTACATTTGAATATTTCTTTCTGGATCACATTGTGAAACTCAACAATAAAATAGTGTCAGTTAGGGTGATGATACACTCTTTTAATAGCCTCTACTAGTTGTTGGTTTTTTAGCAGTTCGAAGAATTTATCTGTTGGAAATGAAAACAAATTACAGTTGTTGTTTGTTGTGCTGAGGATCAATGTGTGGTCATTATGGTAGTTCTGAAATGAATTGAAGAGTAATGATGGAATTCTTGACTTGAATTCCTGATTGATTGTTTTATAGTTGTTCAGTGGTTCTTGTGTGCATAGTTGTTTAATCTGTGAGTTGATCTGTTTATTAATTGGTATGCTGTTTTCATCCTCTTTAAAATCAAGAATGTTATAATTTTGAGTTTTATCATTTAAGAATATCTTCTGAGCATTGGACATCTTGTCACTGAGTGCTGAAGCATAACTTTTGAAATTTGTTTGGTTAGAAACTCTTGACTTAGTTTGCAATTGAGAGTGCATTGATATCTCTTGATTGGCATCTGTACTGATGTTAAACTGAATGTTTTTATCTTTATTATTTGTTTATTTATTATTTGAGTTTACACAAGGAAAATGTGATTTGAATATATTTTGTGCAATTTGTAATTTGATTGTTTGGTTCTGGTTTTTAGATTTGCTGCAGTTCATATCAATATTTCCAGTGTTTGATTAGAAGATGATGTTGTGATGATTGAATTCCAACAGATTGTTGCTGGGACAATGTTTTATTACTTTCTTCTGCATTGATGTACTCCAAAAGTTTATCTAAATCTGTGCATTGACCTAAAACCTTTTCATTACAGCGATCAGTGGCTGCTTCTGGTACAGTGCCACCAGCATTATTAAAATTTTTAGAATTTCTCACAATGATTTTGTGTAATCAGTTTTCTGTTTGTGATAAGTTATTCTTAGTGTTATTATTTTGTTTTTGATTCTTTTTATTTATATTTCCATGGGGTGGATTAGAAGTAACAACATTTTCCAAGGAGTGAGAATTTACTTCTGATTTTTTAATATTTACTGTCAAATCGGTAATAGTGTTAAGTTTACTTGAATTTTCTATCTCTTCAAATTTTTTTTTACCACCTATTGAGGTTTTTTCTTGCTTTTTTAAATTATTATTTGTAGTTTTGGGACTGTCTAAATCTATTTTATTATCAAATGATTTATAATGCCTGTATTTGTTTTTTACTTCATCTAGATGGAGGATTGTAGCAAGCTTAGCCAAGAATTGCTTAACGTTACTGTTATTATGTGATCTAGTAATCCAACATGACTTGAAGTTTTTATTTTTTAGTAATTTGAATGCACTACTCATTTTATATATTTTGTAGGTTAAATACAGAAATAAAATTTTACCTTATCTACTCCCAAATTCAAATTAAAAACAAATTTTTGTAAAAATATGAACTTCTGTATTTTTAAAACAAGCCAATGTGAAATTGAATAACTCATTTGGTGTCATTAGTGTTAACATACAATTCTGACCTGTACAAGGTTTTTTCCCTGGGCTTGGCACCCCAATGTGGAGTTTTGAGAGATAACTCACAAACCTGATGATAGATTTTTTCCCCTCTTTCACAGGCTTAATACCACAACATGGACCATCATTGTATAAACTCACATACCTGAGTGAAGGTTTTTTTCTTCCAGGGTTGATCCCATTATGGGTCTTAGACATTATAAACTCACATCATCCTGAACACTTGTTACTTTTGGTTAACTTTTTTTCTTTTATAAACAAGTTAAAAAATTATTTATCAGTCTTTATTATAATTTTTGCATACTATTGCAAAATTTTAATTTGGTAGATTTTTTATTATTATTATTTCTTTAAAATGGTTGGAATTAAAATATTTTTAATTAATTATGTTGTTATGAATTATGCAAGCAATCAAAGTGTAGTTTAGCAATCTATCGATGTGTATGCATGGACAAAATAACCATTATGTATCAGTTGTTAATTCTACCATGTTGGCATAGTGCCCTTGTATTTTATACAGTTATAAATTTTGCCAACCAGTAAACACTTAAGTAAAATGACATGTTTGTGTATATGAGGATCTAAATATGAGTAAACAATAAAAGTGAGAGTCATTATATTGTTTTATATTTTTTATAACAAACTAATAAAAAACAGTAGTGGTAAATTTCAGGTGCAAGGGAACAAATGGACCAGGTGGCAAAAGATGGGAGGCATGGTAAAAAAATTTACATTATATTAATGTTTGATATATTTTATATTTATTATGTAGATGATATGTAGATGTAGATATTTAGGCAATAAAATAGAGCAGGGGTAATTAGCAGAATAGGTTGGCATTATAAATATAGAGCATAGCAGAAATGAAAGTGGAAAATGGTAGGAGTATTAGCACAAGAGATGATTGAGGGAAGGTGGGGAGATAAATAACCTGTAATTGAATAATAAAGTTTCAAGAAACAGCAATGAAACTAAAATAGACAGCCAGAAAATAGACAATAGTGAAAAGGAAAACAGTGATTTGGAAAATGGCAGTCAAGTAGAAAATTAGAGGGAAAGCAGTAATATTGGATTGAAACAGGAGGCCAGAGATTACCTTTAAGGATCTCAGAAATCTGGTGGAAAAAATGAATCTAGAAACAGGATCAATAGAGAACAACCACAGTCTATTAATTCTAATGCACGTTTTGTTAGAGAAACAAACTGAATAATCCAGAAAATAATGAAAATCCAGAAAACAAGCTGAAGAATCCAGGAAACAAGGTGCGGAACCCAGAGATCAGACTGAAGGATTAATATTAAAACAAGCTGAAGAGTCTAGGAAACAAGCTGAAGGATTACTATTAAAACAAGCTGAAGAATCTAGGATACACTTCCAAAAATACAAAGGAATACTCAGGAGATTAATGAAAGATTCAAGAAAAGTGAGGATAGAAGCCAGGAGATGGAAGAGTGTGTGAGACAGAATTATAACAAAACAGTGCTTGTTACCCAAGATATGAAGGAAGAGAGTCAGGAGATGGTGATCAATTCCAATGCTTTGAATTCACAATAACAAAAATGCAATGTAATGTCATGACACACAATAAACATTTCAGGAGACCTTCAACAAGCACAAAGCAAGATCAAGTGTCAACTTTATGAAATGGGGGAGAATGTTAAACACAATCACGAAACATCTAAGCAAGAGATGCAAAAAATAAAAATAAAACAATCAAAAAGTGACTGAACTTATGGAATACAGTGAAGGATCTACAGCAAGAATTAAGGCAAATAAAACTAGTACCAAGAATCAAGTATGAAGATCAAAGAGAGCCAGATTCAACAATAGTTTACTGTAAAAAGATTTGAAACATGATATACTGCTCTGCAAAGATAAGAATAAACAACAGAGAACAGAAGTAGATAATGTTATGGATGAAGTACTTGATAGCAACAATGAAGGAAGTATTGCTAAAGCACCTGAAGATGAGAGAGACAAAATAAAAGATAACTTTACAGATTATTAACAGATTAAAGAAATTTTATGCAAGTCTGTAGAAGAAGAATCTATAAGAGTTAATGTTGAAATAGGAAAATATTCTAGTAATAAAGTAGAAAAATGTCTCAGTAAAACTAGTAAATAGTTGGAGAGCATAAAAGATGTGGAAATTTTTGATGAAGCTGATGATACTGATACTAGTCAAGGAATAAATAAGAACAAGACAGAAGATGCAGCTCTAAAAATGAAAGGCATGGAAATTGCAGAAGAAATAAAAAAATGAAACTGGAGAAAGTATTGATGAATTAGAATATGCCATGACTAAATTGAAAAAAGGTGCAATGGAGTGTTGAAAGCAATGGTCAATGCAGCAACAGAATGGTAAAAGATACTGATCATGAAAGTAATGGAGTTGAAGTAGAAGAGCCAAAGAATAGCACTAAGGATAAAATCAAAGAGTATTGCAATCAAAATAAAGTATATGTGAATCTAGAAAAGTCTAGAAAATTTCTATTGAAAATATTAGTATTAGCTGTGACAGTAAAACAGCTAGACAAATAAAATAATGTTAATAAAAAATTACATATGAGAAGGGAATAGATTTCCCAGATAAAGGGGTAGCTGATACAAATATAGAAGATTGTGATGTAGATCTTAAGAATGAATGTAATGAGTATAAAAGAACATAGACATGGTAGTGGTAAAGTACAGTTGACTCCAAAGAGAATGAGGAATCAGATTGAAAAGATATTACTGAAGAAGAAATAATACCAGAATCTGAAGAACAAACAGGAGTCAAGCTAATTGAAAATCCTAGTTAACTGAACAAAGATTTCAACTTGAAGATTGAAGAATTCTTAAAGATGAATAAGGGATATGAAACTGTCCTAAAGTTAGAAGATAAGGCTGATGAAGACCTACAATTTAAAAGTGATGATATTCACTCTTTCATATATCCAGGGGATTGCAGTGTTGGATAAGAATGCATATTCTACTGAAACCATTAATTGTACAATGATACTAAATGGAATGTTATTTATACAAAAATAAGGAGATACAAGAAACTTATGGGAAAAGTGAAAGAAAATAGATTCCCAATAAAGAAAAATGGGTTTTTGGGATGAAATTAAGGATCTGTTAGGGGTGGAATATATTTGAAAGATTATCAGTGACCATTTTTAGGACCAGAGAAAATTGATATAGATGATGTGGGAAATTGATTCTGGATGCTAATGTATCACCCTAGTAATGTCACATGACAAAAATTTTATAAATCTTTCTCTATCTATAAAAGACCATATATGACCCAAAAGAAATGTGGGAGAATGTGTTCCTCTTAAAGGATCAAGGGTTTATTAAAAAATTATAATGCATGCCAATTAAAACCATATGTCTTGCATACTTCAGGGAAAGGATAACAGTGGGTGATCACCAAAAAGATGCACTAATTCAGTAAAAAAGATGAGTAAAAGTTAAAATAGAATAACCAAGTAGGGAAAGCATTTTCACAGTGAAATACCTTGATTTATCACTGTTAGTCATTCATTATTGAAAAGAAATCAATGACAGGGATAGGTAAATAAGATTGTTATTTTAAGAGTTTGTTATTGAGATATCAGAGATAATAAACTATTTGTTTTTTTGCCACCTGAAATTATATTTATTAATCTGAAGTAAAATAATTTTTTATTTGTTTTTTTTTCTTATTCTTCTAATCAGGGGGATATGAAGCAGTAAAATCTGTCATACATATTATGGTTAACTGTCTGGTGATATACACTAGAGGTTCAAACCCAGTTCTGTACCTGTTAAGTCACCAAGGATTGTAAGTACACATATACATGTGATTACCCCTCTTTTTGCAAGTTTTAAATGGTTATTTTAAATAAAAACTATATCCATTAAAATTTTTATTTGGAAATAAATTAAGATTTCCACTGCTTCAAATAATTATGTATGTGTGTGTATTTATTAAAGATAGATAAAATGTTGTAAATAAGAATTGTAAATTTTTAAAAATATATTTTGTATTTATATAATTTATAAAATTTGTTTATTTTATTAGAAAGCAGACACAATGCCAGAAAATGTTCTGGAAAGTCATTAACATAACTCTAAATTGAAGAAACAAAAAAAACATACCTTATTCAATTTAAAATGTCATTGTTAAATTAGATTTATTTTAGCAGTTCTACATTTAATGGAAGTTATGTCTATTGAATCTATTTCCAATCTCAAAATAGATCAGAACAATACTCTATAAAACTTATCTCATTGTAATCTTTCAAATGTAAATTTTAAACAAAGGATTTAGGCCTTGTTTGTAAATCAAAGTATTTTTATTCTGATAAAAGTGTATTTTCAGGCTGATAAGTGTTTTCTGTCTTTATTGCTTCATGGAAATTACAAAATTGATCAAAAAAATTGAATGTGCTGGTTAAGAAAAAAATTAATAAAAAATTCAAATTTCATCAGATTTTTTTATTAAAGACATCTTTAGAAAACTATGTCAGAGATCTATCAAATGTCCATATTTCTATTGAGATATTGCCTGTAGTTTTTATGTCAGTAAAATAAGAAAACAACATTTTGACCAATCAAATAAGACACACAGGACACCTGCTTAATAACCCAAACCAGTTTTAATTAAACAATATTTTTTTATTTTAACTAAAGTTGGAAGGTAGTTACTATAACAACATGAAGAAATTGTTATTTATTTATATTGTATGTAATGATAAAATTTTCAATTTCTTTATTATAAACAAAAGAAGAAGAAAAAATTGGAAGTTTGGAATTTTTTTTTGTTTACTAAAAACTAATTAATGTAAAATCTAATAACATTTGATTGGCCAAGATTCTAAAGAATCGTATATAAATATACTTTTATTTCATTCATGTGTTATCTAAAAAAGAATTAGTATTAAATAAAAATAAATTGTTAACAGAGTAATTTTTTGGCCAAACTGAAAACTAAATAATTTTTTATCTTATAAAGATTCTTCAATTTAAGAATATCTATGTAAACCACTAAAGATTGCATTCAATCTGTCTCCATGGATTTCAAAAAGCATTTCTATAAAATGTTTCTGCTCACACCAACCATTTTAAAAGAAAAGAAGCTTGAACTTTAATTTTGGAGGGAAAACTCTCAAATTTCTAATTTTTGCCCTGTAAATTTAAAAATCAAATACTGATTATTCTTTACCTTATTTTTCAAGGGAAGGAAAAGAAATTTAAAGCAAGCAACATATGCTTTTTTTAATGTAATTTAACAAAATAGCTTTTCCAATTCCAACACATTTTTACCAATTTACTCAGCCAGGCCTGTAAGTGTGTAATTTTTAAATATGTTTTGGAACTTTAAAGGAAAAAAAAAGTTAAAACTTTATTTTAAAAGATTACAACTTTTGTACATATAATGTATCAACTATAGATAGTAAGTGTTATTTATAAATTTTATAATAAACTATTGATAAATATAAGGAAAATATTAGAAGATGGTAGTTAATGAAATTGTAATCTAATATATTGTTGTTTGTTTCCCAATAAAAAAACAAAAGAGAGACAAAATATGTTTAGTTTAAAAAAGTATAGAAATTATCATAAACTTATATCTAATAATCCTTCTAAATCTAGATTAAATTAAAAACTAATCACAATCACAGTTTAACTTAATTTTAGTGCAGTAATTGATAAACAGCTTAAATTAAAAGTCAATCATAATTTCAAGTAATTTTACCCAACTAGTATAAATATATTCTTATAAAAAATTGCCATAAATATTAAATCATTTATACATACATTTGCAGGTAGAGGTATGCTTATAAGAATAATATCCATGTGTTTAGTACTTGATTGACAAATCAGTACTGTGTAGTTGGAAAATCTGATTTAAACAAAGCAAAAGCAGTATTGATAGATAAAGAGGAATTAAGCATTGGTGGTTGAGAGGTCAGCGATGGCTGCTTTACAAGCAGTTGTACTGGGTTAGCAGGTTCACATCTCGGCTGATGCTATGACACATAAGAAAAAAGAGGAATTATATACTCATAACCTTAATTTAATAAAACTATTTAATTATACCTCATCATTTTTGTTATTTTGATATATTATTATAGATTTAAGTAGGCACACAACCAGCATTAAGGTAGCTGACTTAGATATTCATTAGGCCATATGCTGAAAATGTCAATACTTTTCAGCTAGACTGGGTATACTTATATTAGTATGTATGGAAGATTGAAAATTAAAGCAGCCTAATATATTTAATAAATTAGTAATGGTACTACAGTTTGTATTGAATTGTATTAATAAACAATCTACTATTTAGATTCACGGCAAAGTGTGTAATGAATTATAAGAGCTCCAGATTTCTTTGTAATCTGGAAGTGTTCAACCATATTAGTTTAAAATACCTGCATATATGGATATTGCAGGAAATACAATATAAAGCATTACATACAGGTAAAGTTTAAAAATACTGACCCAATTGAGGTATAATTAAATCCACTTACTTGAAAAGGAATGAGCAATACATATTTTATAAGTTTGATTATATTTTTTTCTAAAACTACAGCAGAGGCAGTCTGAGAAAAGTACTATCAAGTTGATTGATACAAATTATAGAATAATTAAGAATAACATGATTGTGGTAATTTAAAAAAAATGTTAGCCATTTAATAAAATAGTTAAGTTGAGTAATGAAGAGGGTAAATGGTTGGAGAGGAACCTGGGAATATTGGATGAAGTTTCATTGAGGCAATAAAGAATGTGATTGTATTAATGATATATAGTTAGCATGCTAAAAATATAAAACAATGAAACTAAATAAATAAATAATGTGTATGGAAGAAAGACAGGTTTAAAAAATTGGGATGGATGAAGGTTTAAATGTCATAGGGAAAAGTATAGAAATAACTTCATCTGAAGGAAAAAGCCCAGAAATAGCCTATAAAACTAAAGGTTAGTAAATTGGAAAAACATAATTTTAGTATACTAATAAAATTAGGTAATCTCATGACAATAATATTAGAACTTAAACAGAGTCAAAGACAAGGTCAAATAGAAAATAGGCTTGAATAAAAACAGACAGACTTGAAAAGAAAGTAGACAGGTTCAAACAGAACTTAATCAGGGTCATCAGAGATGAAATAGGTCATTGAAGAGACAAAGCAGGATTTGGCTATTGTTAAACAAAAGAGAACATATAAATGGTAAAAATGATATAACAAATGTGAAATAGGATCAAGCAGAGGTTCAACAAGATGTTGAAAAGATGGGAATAGAACACCAACAATTGAGGTCTAACTTGGACAAGACACAAGATAGGTTAACAGAAATGGAGTTAATGATTGGGGTTTAAAAAATAAATTTATCCAAGGTCAAAAGAATCAAGAACAAACTATAGTTTGGAAAATTTAACAAATGAATGAAACCTTAATGGAAAAAGTTGAAGGATGTGTTATATAAAACATAAGTAATGTAAACCAATTTCTTATGAGTAAAGTTAAAAACTATACATAGAAAAAAACAAATTAGATGATAAAATAAAAAAAGATTGACAATTTAAAAAATATTTTTATATAAACATTGTAAAACAGGCTGGTGAAGATGATTTGACAAAATGAAAATGTGATCTAATGCCATATAATGGTGAGAAGCCAAATGTGTGCAGCATTACAAAAGAATGACTCAAGGCATATAGTACAATCTCTAAATTTCTTAATGTTAGGCTATTTAAAGGTGATATAGAAAAAAATCCTTTGAATGCATCTTGAGGGTTTGAGAGATCTGTTTTATTTTTACCAACTGAATGAAAGGAAAATGTTATTGAAAGCAATCACTTGCATGATGCAACTAAAAATTGATGAAAATCATTATTTATAAAACGACAGACATTTGATGGAGAATGCATTGCTATTTTTCATAATTTTAGGAATAAATTCAAGCAGGAGTGAATATGCTATATAATATTCCAAGAGAAATATTAACCAGCAAAGGAAGAAAGCTGCACACAGTTTTTAATCAATAAGTATTAAAAATAAGATTACTTACTGCTTTTATTTTTGTCAGAGGAGCAAACAATATGAGCAATGAAGCAAAATCTGCCAATAAATTTTAATAGAATGTCATAAGTTTTTCATCAAAGAGATAAATTGGAAATAATTGAAAGTTTGTTATTCTTTCACATGTGCGATTATCTCTCAGACAGCCAATCAGCTTTTAAACAGCTGTCTTAAGACCAATCGGGCTTCGATACATGACAGAGATTTTGACAAGAAAAGGATAATACCAACCTTTTCTCAACTTAACATATATATATATATATTAACAAAACTTAAATATATTCCAAACAACGGTAAACAATTTATAATACAATATAAATAAAAACTCAATAAAAACTCATAAAGAAATATTTTCGATTATATTCATAATCATTTTCAACTCAACTTTCAAAATGGAATCATTCCATTTTGAAAGTTGAGTTGAAAATGATTATGAATATAATCGAAAATATTTCTTTATGAGTTTTTATTGAGTTTTTATTTATATTCCATTTTGAAAGTTGAGTTGAAAATGATTATGAATATAATCAAAAATATTTCTTTATGAGTTTTTATTGAGTTTTTATTTATATTGTATTATAAACTGTTTACCGTTGTTTGGAATATATTTAAGTTTCGTTATTCTATTATTGATATTAGCGGACATTTATTTTGTTTTATATATATATAAAATCCAGTCTTAAGCATCTTGGCCTAAAAGCTTGAATATATAAACATATACACTTATCATTCATTGTGTTATAAATTTAAGATATTATGGAGTGAAATCTCAGATTTACTACACCACAATTTTCTAGATGTTAATATAATTTATCAGCAACGTATGTAAATAATATTTGTCCAAATTGCATGTTGTTAATAAATTGGAAATAATTGAAAGTTTGCTATTCTTTCACATGCGCAATTATCTCTCAGACAGCCAATCAGATTTTAAACAGCTGTCTTAAGACTGATCAGGCTTTGATACATGACAGAGATTTTGACAAGAAAAGGATGATACCAGCCTTTTCTCAACTTAACTTATATATAGATATATATATATATATATATATATATATATATATATATATATATATATATATATATATATATATATATATAAGCCAGTCTTAAGCATCTTGGCCTGAAAGCTTGAATATATAAACATATACACTTATGATTCATTGTGTTATTAATTTAAGATATTATGGAGTGAATTAAATGATATTAACTCAGGAAATGTATATACAAAACCAGCTGAGAAAATTAAATGAACAAACCCACAAAAATTTTCAGAATCAAATGTGCAAGCACCTACTTTAACATAAAGAATAAAGAAAATACAAGTGAAACTATATTACTAACCTAAATCATACCAAACTAGAAATCATATTCTGAGATAAAAATGATGAAGCAATGAAAGTGGTGGGAACAACTCTCAAAATAGTCAAACATATGACAAAACAAGAATATGGAGTATAGAAAGCGGATATAAACAGACACATTCTAAGTAAGTTGATAGAGCAAATAATCAATCTAGTACAATGAATGAAATAGTTCATAGCCAAGCTATCATGATGAGAAACTAGATGGGAGCTTATTAAAAATGTTCCACCCAGAGGGGATCCCTACAATTTGGTAGGAACATTAGTCTGGATATGGATACTATTATATATGGTCTAGTAAAGTAGCTTTTGAAAATGTCCAAAGTATAACAAATTGTTGTAAACACAAATGTCCATTAATACCAATAAAAGTTGAAGAATTTCAAACTAAAGCTCTGATTGACACAAGAAGTCAACTATCATTAATATATTATGAGGTTATTCAAAATATAATGGATACTGAGAGAAAAGATCATGTATTGTTTTCAAAAAAGACTTAAGTTTCATTTGCAAATGAGTAAATTTGCAAATTGGTACACAGATTCTAAAATATATTTTCTCATCATGCCTGGCTTAATTCAAGGTATTATTTTAGGTTCAGATTTCATATACTGTAACCACTGTCTAGAAGACTCTCATAAAGGAGCATTGATTTGTAATAAAGAGAAAACTCACTTGAGTTTACACAAAGAATAATGTATTCCAAAATGTCAGTTACTTACAGAAAGGTACACATGTAACAGACATTAAAGAAAAACTTGAATAATATATTTTACTTTCAGCAACACAGAAAATAACATTTTCATTACAATCATGAATCATCATTGATTAAATACAAATTATGAATCATCCCTGAAGAGATTAATAAAAAGGCATATCACAAAAGATCAAGTGATAGGCTTAATGTAAGGAATGAACAAAAAAAGAACTAGTGGACAGAAGCCACATCGATCTCATGTAGTGAATAAACCAGAAAATTGCAATATAAATTTTTTCACTTAACAATGAATGATGTAACATAAAGCAATATGGAAAAATAAAAATGGCATTAAAAGATACTACAATATCAGAATTTTCAAGCATCATAAGAAAGAAAATAACAACATGATATCAAGGACATAAGTAATAGAGATGAAAACTATGGGTAATTGAATAGATAAGCAAAGATGATTAAAGGAATTTTTTTTTCAGATTAATTGGGGAGATATGAAATAAAATATTTTATGATACTTGTTTTGATGTATGATTAGAGAGATAAGAATAGAAAATTATATACAGATAGGTGGTTTATCAGTCAAGAATAGCTAAATAATGATTTCAGACTATTTATTCTGTAAATAAATTAAAATAATAGACTTCACTACATGATTTAAAACAATATCAATGAATTAAGCTTAAATATCAACAAAGCTAAAGAATGGATTGATATCATTCTATCTTTTCATAGTTGATTGATATTTACTTAGGTAATTGGGAAGTGCAATTACTTTTGTTTCAATTAAATATTATTAAGGTGTGATTAGTTATTATTGTAATATAATTAAATAAGAATTTTTTTCACCCATTTCCAGTGCATTGATTAATTAACCAAATGCTATAAATATACTTTTAATATCCTGCATTTATTATTGTTATTCCATTTCAAATGACCATTTACATAGTAGAACCAGATGTATGTAGGAGTAGCATAGCCAACAAGTTTTCAGATCAGGATGAACTCTAATACATTTCAAATGTAAATCCTGTCACTTTTATATACCCCTCCATACATCTGGATCTGCTAATGCAAATATAAGCAACAAAACAAGGATTTTTTGAATGTTCTTTGGAGAAGAGGGAGAGGAAACTTTAAGGAAAACCAATATTTTCGAATATCATCAATATTTTATAGAGACGGTTTTTTTCTACTGGTATGAATATGGTTTGGTCTAGCCCTTTTAGTTCCCGTTTGATAAAAAAATGGTTCCTTAAAGATAGCATATTTTTTTCGGATTGATTCTCAATATTTTTTTTAAAAAAGAGGTAGAAATATATGTCTCCAATTGATTGGAATTCTTGGGTTTTCCCAAAAAGTTTGGTGCTCGAACATTCTTGTATTTTCAGAGGAAGCAATAAATAAATTTAAATTTAAAAAAAAAAAATCATAACACAATAATTATATACAGCCAATATATATAATTATTTATTTCTATTTTTTTAATGTGCAAAAATAAATTTTAAGATCAGGAAATGAAATATTTATTGAATTTATTTCTTTTAAATAATTTTAAAATGAAATTTAAAATGTGTTAAATCAACGGCTTCACTTATTATCAACTCACTCTCTCCCATTCTTCTCTTTTTTTAAAAAAAAAAAAAGTACCAAATATTAAAGAAAAGGAAATATTTGATTTTCAGGCTTATTTTAAAACGGAAAAAAGCGTGCTGTCTTAAATTCTGGCCCTTATCAATTTTAATCCTTGCGCCCGGCGGCCACAAACATGAATTTTATTTTACCAGTTTTATTTACTTTGATAAAGACTTGAATGCTACTGAAAGAAAATGTTTTTACCTGTCAGCGAGAATCAATAAAGTAAAAAAAAAACTCACAGAAGTCAAAAGAGTAAGTGTAAATTACATTCAAAAAACAACTTTAGTTTTCAGTGACTATACCTATTAACATGTGTGTGTATCTATTTAATGGGAGTAAAAAATAGAGCTAATTATAAAAAATCGTTTAATATAAATATATATATATTCAGGATCAAAGGTTTTAGAAGGACATTTATTCCAGGAAATATATATCTACAGATATTTCAATTTAAAGAAAATATACATATACACACATATTTCAGTTTTAAAAAAATAATAATACAAAACTAATCTAGAATACCACAATAAGTATTTTCAATAGCATTCAGTGAATTACATTATTATTAAGAATATTTACAATAAAACAAAACAGAAAATACATTTTACTAGAGGAAGAGCACTGATGAACAAGTGACCAAGTGGCTACGAAAATGTCTAATGGGGTGATTTTTTTATTTCTTTGTTTTATTGTTACTAATTTGTTTTTAAACGTATTAAAATTTCTTGCATTACTATTGTAAACATAAGTGCATCTTGTGCACTATAAAGCATATAATATAAATGTTGTATTTCTTATTTCCGCAAAGCAGACTCTATAATTGAACTAATAGTAGCATTCTAAGATGTGATATGTTGGACTATTTCCATTATTTATGAGTGAATGTTGAATGTATAGAAAATTTTAAACTTTATTTAAACTTTTCCAAATACAAATAGACAATACAGGTTAATAATCACCCGACGTTTCGAGTAGTATTATTCTCCACTCTTTTTTAGGTGTTGCTGGTCTATATGCACAGTGACAATATTCACTTAGAAGTTGAACTCACACTTTTAAATTCTTGAATATGGAATTTAAGGCAAACGCTCTACCAACTGAGCTATTCTGTCAAAGGCAATATATAATAGAAATCTGATATAGGCCAGCAACACCTGAAGAAGAGTGAAAAATAATACTATTAATCTGTATTGTCTATTTTTGTGTTATTACTAACAAGTTGTTTGTATTTGGAAAATTTTAAATAAAGTTTAAAATTTTCTATACACTCAACATTCACTTATAAATGATGGAAATAGCCCAACATATCACATCTTATAATATACCATCATTACAAACCTTCAGACAAATATAGTAGCATTCTTTTTCTGATAAAATTTTGTAATATAAGATCAAGTATTTTTGGTTCTCTTCTGATCTGTAACATAACTCACATAAAGTGTCAATGTTAAGTATTAAATATAATGTTGGTAATAACCACATGTTCAGTTTGAGTAGAAAATTTAAAAAAATGGGCTCAGGAGTGTTCAATATTTAAATCTATGTATTAGCTGCTTATTATTAGTGCCTAGCATTGGTAAGTCTAAGTTATGATTTGTGTTTGTGTGCAGAAGTATATATGTGTTCCAGTAGCACCATTTATCTTACGGGGAAATAAATTAAATGTATTTTTTGCAAAAATTGTATCAATGAATTATACATTTTTGAGATATATATGTACAACAGATGTGTTGGATAATCAGGAAGTTTTTAATAAATAATGATTTTTTTTTGCTTGATATATATAGATGTGGCTAATATTAAGCAAGTTAATTAAAGTAAGTTTTATATATTTTTAATGGGCATATTTTAATGATTTTTTTAATTGTCCCACATGGTTTAGTACAGTGGTAGAATGGCCAAAAATAGTTCCTACATCACAACCCCACTGTTACTTCCATGACTCGAACTCCATATAATAAACCATTCGATTTTTTTTTAAATTATTTAAATACAATTATTTTTATAACCTGTATTAGGTTTTTTTTTTTTTCTAATGTATTTGAAAAGCGGTTTCATTTTTTATTTGTTGCTGTTGTCTATTTTAAAATATCAACTTTTATAACATTTTATTAATATTTATTAAAGTTGTAACCTTAGGAATAAGTGTCTAAAAAATTCGAAGGTAGGGACCTCTACAGGTCTTAGCCACAAGCTTACGCTTGAAAAAAAAGGGTACCCTTTTTTTTCAAGCATAAGCTTGTGGCTAAGACCTGTAGAGGTCCCTACCTTCGAATTTTTCAGATGCTTATTCCTAAGGTTACAGCCTTAGTAAATATTACTTAATATAATAATGTGCATTTAATAAAATTTATAATTATAACATTTTATTGTAAAATGTTGAACCTACTTTTTTCAGTTTTATTTTCTTTGTTTCCCTTCTATAATTACTCTATTTTATCTATTAACTGAACCTACTTTTTTCAGTTTTATTTTCTTTGTTTCCCTTCTATAATTACTCTATTTTATCTATTAACTAATAAACTTTTTGGTATAAACATTACAAATCTGCTTGCCATTATCACTATTTAAATTCAAATTTATGTGGAAAGTGAATGTTTTTTATGTAATTAAGAAAATTTCAAAGTTTGAAATTTTTCCAAGAAGCTATCAGTTAGTCAACTCGGCTAAACTTTCAAAACATAAAGTTCAGACTATTTTTAAATATAGGGTGAAATAAAATAATGAAAGAAAAATTATCAAATAGCATAATTATTTATTATTATTATTATTTGTAAAGGAATATTGGAAATATCAGTTTACTTTTATATGTTTGAATAATCCTTTTTTTTACTCAATTGTTATTGAGTCAAAGATCAAGACAACTCTTTCTATCTCTTCATATTTAATTAAAACATTTCTCTGTTTATTCATATTTTATTGTCCTTACAAGAATGAGTTTATCTCATGCTTTAAAATCAATTGTACCATCTGCAAAATTTTAAAAAAATACATGAACTGCAATTATTTTTTATACTCTTTCATATCCAATTAATGCATAATATATTTTTCATAAAACTGCCTAAAATATTTTAGAAAAATACAGTCTAGTTGCTAGAATACTATAATATTAATATTACTATCATCATGAAGTCTAATCATTGTTGTTACATTTTTATGAATATTTTTTTCACATTTAATAATATTTTCAGTCATGACATTAAATCTAAATAAACTTAAGTGGCTGCAGTAAATGCCATTTTATAAAAGTACAAATTCCATGCAAAATGTTCACATAATCATTGGTTCTTTTAAAACTATTTCTCAATATTTAAAGTTATGTGCTGCATAACTGCTTTTAAATCTAGATTGTTTTTTTTTTTTTGGATAATTTGAGTCAATTTTTTTATAAATGATTTGTAAAAGCCTAAGTAAATATCTTATACAATATTGATAGACCATTGATAAGTCTACCTTTTTTTACTTAAATATTTATATCAAATTATTTTTCCAGTCTTTTGATTTATTCTTTGCATTTAGGCAATTAGTTTATAGTCTAGTAAAAATGACTTTATTAATTGAACTAGTAAAATATATATATATCA
Source organism: Epiperipatus broadwayi (assembly GCA_028023455.1). NCBI lineage: Eukaryota > Metazoa > Onychophora > Udeonychophora > Euonychophora > Peripatidae > Epiperipatus > Epiperipatus broadwayi. Next base: position 95,794 of record JAQFVV010000200.1, on the reverse strand, counting down.
TAATTCTTAAGGTATTCTTTCTACATGTATTTAATAGCATTTCTATTTTTTGATTTAAAATATGATATTTCAAAAGAAATTGCTGTTATTGGATGGCTAATTTTTATTGCTTTATTATCATTGTATATTATTTCATATAAAATTCTTCAACTTTTTTATGATGCTATTTGTGATTTTAGTATAAGCTTATATATATATATATATGATATTTTTGAACAGGTTATGTTATTTATAGTATAAGCTTATATATATATATATATGATATTTTTGAACAGGTTATGTTATTTATACAACAGAAAGCCAGAAGATGGGTTTGAACCTGGATAACAACTATGTACCATCAAAGATACTCACATATAATAAGATATTCAAGATGTGTACCATAAACTTTGGTTCAAATAAATAATAAGCTGATTGGTTAATAAAATAAAATTTCATTCAAAAATGTAATGTGATGACAATGACTTATAATTTAAAATTACCAGTATTCCCAAAGTATTTTATTTATTTTTCAGTTTCAACAAAAAGAAACTCAAATGCACCAAACCTCCTAAAAGAATGTTTACTTTTGGAATGTTGTTTAAAAGAACGATCATCATCAATAATTACCACTATCCCAGCATGTTATCCAGTAGATTACATGACTCTCAGGGCTGTGAATATTAACTAGCATAAGGCTGTAAAAAACATATATTTGGATTGAGTTACAAATACAAATTATATGATAAATAGATAAAAATAATTATTAATAATGAATAAATAAAATAGTTGTGTATATAGTCACAACTATCAACACATACACAAAAATGTTATAATAACAAAAGATATTTAAGTTTAAACTATGGTTCAAGTTTAAGGTCTTATGGTATTTATAATGATATGATTTTACTATGTTAAATATTGAAACAGCTACTAACGATGGTTTTTTCAGGTACCATTCTTTTATTAGTTTACTGTTGTCTTCCTTAGTTTTTCTGATGATGATCTTCTTCTTGAACACTGGTGATGTTAGAGAGAGAGAGACTAAATATAGAAGCACTAGTGATGTTTTATGAAGTATATTACCTATCTCAGTCTTGAGTCATTTATATAACATTATCCTTTTTTTTTCAAGGCATTATAGAGGTGTTGCACAAGTTGTTTTTCCAAACTTCATCACTAATTTCAGGATCTGACTGCATTTTCCAAGTTCTTTTGACTGGTCTGGCTTTGGGTTATATAGCCCCATATGATAAATGGATTTCTTCTAAATAAATTCATCATGCTGAGTGTTGTAACTGGAGTATTAAAAATACTTTCAGAATAGTCAGTAAAATACAACTTACAGTGGAAAAAGAGTTTTAATCAGCAATCATTTTTTCCATATAGTACATGGTAACACAGCTTCGATAGTAGACTTCACTCTAATGCAAAGAAATATGAGAGTGAACTTCTAAACTCCTAATAATTAGAATGATAATAATAAAAATCTTTAGATGTTTGTTTCTGAGCTATTTGTAGCAAAATGATGTTCAAACAATATGATTTTCAAACAACATATACATCACCAGATAGGCAAAATATGGAATTTGTATCATTACAACAATATGTTTTTTGAAAAATACTTTTACTCTCTCCAAAACATTTGTGCATACAAATTTTAATAACATTATATCATGTTTTTTTATAAATAAAAGAAGAAAAAATAGCTTATTTCATTCTCTTTTTTTATTAACATTTTTTAATGTAGGAAAAAGAAAAATTCACTGCCAACTTTTAAGTTTTTAATTGTAATTTTTAAAATGTTATCAATTCTAAAATTTTAATAATTTTTTCAATTCCACCATATGATTTTCTATATAAATGGATAAGTTGTTTAATTAAAACTTCCATTTGAAAGGCAGATTAAATAAGGTTTGAATTTAAATTTCTTTCCTTTTAAAACAAAAAAAAATACACAAATACTAATATTCTTTCTTTCTTTACATTGTAATTTATTGTTCTTTTGCAGAGCACAAAGCAAATATTTAATAATATTAATAATGTATATGAATTAATTTTTCTTTTAACCTTTAAACAGTTTAAACTTTTATTTCTTAAATGATATACACATAGACACAAATAGCAGTTTGTATATTTATTAGTTAATCATTGAATTTTTATCAAACACTTTTTTTCTCTCTGGCCATTGTAGTATAATCAATTTGAACTACATTGAATTTGTTATAGCTACAATATGTTTCTTATAATAGCATTGTTTTCAAAGGCAATCTTTAATTATATATTTTTAAGACTTTTAATTTTTTTTTAATTAAGATATGATGTTATATTTTTGTATGAAATGGTTTTCTTAAAAAAATAAACATATTCAAGGTTTTACATACTTACTTTTTTTTCTGCTTAATTGTTAGATCTTAGTAGAAGAACATAGACCATTTATGGGATTTTGTTTGTGCTACTTGTTTAGTTATCATTTTATTAGTCTCACTCAAATCTGAGCCAATTTAAAAATCTATTGAAAAATTAATTGTAATTTACATTTATAAAATAATATCTGATGAATAAAAACATTCTTGTGATGATTGTCTTTCTTAAGTTTTTATCATTCCCTAATTTGGATCTATTATGCACATCATAATCATAAAATATATGTAATCTAACTTTGCTGGTTTTATTCATATTTTATAATTCATTTTTTGGAATTTTTAAAAAAAATATTTATAGTGCTTTTTGTTGACAAATTTTACAAAATATTGTTTCCATATATCAACTATCTCTCTATAAAAATGGCTTTCTATAAGACATTTAAAACAATAGATGGCGTTCTACCAAAAATACCATCAAGCGTCGTTTGTTTACATAAATGTCAGAGCAAGCATTCACTATCTCTAACTTTAGTTCCACCTTCAAATCATGATTTCAAGCTATTTGCTATCATCAGTGAGGGACAGGAATAAGAAACTGGATCTAAACACAAACTCTGAGCGTTTATGAAACAGTTTCTATTCAGCTTGCAAGCGTGAATCTTTTAGACACGTAATGTCTTCAAACTCAGCATAGCAAGCCAGATAGCTACATGGGTCTGATCTCAGTTCAGCATCACCACATAGTAGAAGCCTCTGCAATATATATCATTGCAAGAAAGACCTCAAAGGACTGTTTCATAAACGCTCAGAGTTTGTGTTTAGATCTAGTTTCTTATTCCTGTCCTTCACTGACGATAGCAAATAGCTTGAAATCATGATCTGAAGGTGGAACTAAAGTTAGAGATAGTGAAGGCTTGCTCTGACATTTATGCAAACAAACTATGCTTGGTGGTGTTTTTGGTAGAATGCCATCTATTGTCATAAATACAAGCATTAGCAGTTTTAACTTGTGTTTTTTTTGTTTTTCATAAATGTGCCTTTGAGGTCTTTCTTGCAATACTATGTGGTGATGCTGAACTGAGATCAGACCCATGTAGTTATCTGGCTTGCTGTGCTGAGTTTGAAGACATTACATGTCTAAAAGATTTACACATGCAAGCTGAATAGAAACTGTTTCATAAATGCTCAGAGTTTGTGTTTAGATCTAGTTTCTTATTCCTGTCCTTCACTGATGATAGAAAATAACTTGAAATCATGATCTGAAGGTGGAACTGAAGTTAGAGATAGTGAATGCTTGCTCTGACATTTATGTAAACAAACTACGCTTGACGGTGTTTTTGGTAGAACACCATCTATTGTCATAAATACAAGCATTAGCAAGTTCTAACTTGTGTTTTTTTGTTTTTCATAAGACATTTAAACAAATTTTATCATCAAAATTTTATATATTAGTTTTAATATTTTGTTTGCTAACATTGTTTGTTCTATTTAATAAATATTCTAATTTGAAAAGTTTTTTTTTCTTCTGCTCATTTTAATATATATATATATGTAAAATAAATAAAATGTCCGTTAATTAAAAAAAATTGTAATTATAATTGAAATAATTAATTTAACCGTTTACAAATATATATATATAATTATAGTTGAAATAATATTTTTAATGGTTTACAAACAATTACAAACAATCTTTAAATCCACAGAAGGACTTTCGGTTACTTTTTAACCTGCCTCAACTGCCATTAAATTCAAAAACTAAAAGTGGATGCAAACGTCATCAATTCAAATTCCACGAATCTCATATTTTAATGTTAGAAGCTTGTCAATTTATTAAATGTGTTTTATTTCTGTTTATAAAAATTGCCTCTTTAATTTTTCTTTTCCTATGGTTTCTCTCTTCATGAAGAATTTTCACATTTTCAAAATTAAATTTAAATTTATATTTACATGTTTTTTCGTGATCAAAAAAAACTGAAGAAGATATTAAATCACCATTATTTTAATTTTTTACACGCTTATATAACAATTCATGTTCCTTCAATTTTTTCTCAATGCTGCACCTAGATTCGCCTATATATGATAGCATACAATCACAAAAAAATTGATATATGACATTACTTTTTTGCTTGACAGGTATGACATCCTTAGAATTATTAACTAATTTATTAATATTGTTTGGAACATAGAATGAAACATTAAATACATTCTTATATAAATTCTTAAAAAAAATTTACTTGTGGATTTGAAATAAATGGAATATATATATATATATATATTGTTATTAATCTTCATTTCTTTTAAATTATAATAATTTTTTTTTAAATTGACATAAAGTATTGTTTATTTGTTCCATTTTATAATCACCATCAAGCAATTCCTTGGCAAATATCTCAATATTTTTCAATTTATCACTTTGGTAACGACATAATTTTTCATTCCGAAACAAAAAAGATTTAAAACTTGCCATCTTATGCATCATTGGTACTTTTGATTTACAATTTATATATCCTGTTTTTTGCAGTGGCTTAATTATTAGTTTATAATTTAATTACGATATTGTTTTTAATTAACGGATATTTTATTTATTTTATATATATATTATAATAAACTTCCTTTAAATAGTGACCATTTTTGTTTCCTTCATCTAATTTTTGATGAGTTATGTCAAGCTTTCAATTTATGTATAATATTAAACATAAATATTCCTATTAAGATATAATGATGTGATGCCAAATTTGAAATAATAATAATAATAATAATAATAATAATAATAATAATAATAATAATAATAATAATAATAATAATAATAATAATAATAATAATAATAATAATAATAATAATAATAATAATAATAATAATAATAATAATAATAATAATAATAATAATAAACATATTAAAATAATATAAGTATTATTATTATATATATATATAATAAATAAAATTTATTTTCCAGTTTAGAGTAGATATTTAAGTCTATAGTTCATAATCCTAATGAAGATCTTTTACAAAGTAGATTAATCCATTGGAATAATGATGATTTATTTATCCTTAATTGATAAACTGTTAATAATATCCAATGACTTGATTGATTCTTCGAATGATGATGTTTTTAATCTCCATTTTTCTATTATCATTAGACATTCTTTTCAATTAATATTTCAACATATTTCAAAATAGCATGTAAGTTGGTTTCGAATCCTTTACAATATAAAGGTGTTCTACTCAAAGCACATTGTAATTTTCTTTATATATATAATTATTTTAAATAAATATATATATTGAAGCACTTGGATCTAAGTTCGATCCTAGCTTCATGGCATCTAGCCATAATCCCACTTCAAACCCCTAGTACTAACCTTAAATTTCCGATGCAATGGGGCTTTATACGTTCAATCTATGCTAATTTCCATAAAGGAAACTTATTTTATAAATGCATATTAAAATTAATTCTTTCAGATTTAAATCGATCAATTCTATTAATAAATTTATGATAAAATTATTCATGAATTTATATATATTACAACTGCGTGGATTGTGCATACATATTTGTAAATATTTAAATATAAAAATTGTTCGAAAGTTTCATTGCATTGGGAATATTTATTTTTACTTTTAAATAATTTGTTAAAGTTTTAATGACTAAAAGCTACATTCTTTCGATAAGCTTTCAGATTTTCCCTTTCCAAAAACAACAGTTAAAGTTTTATTAATTAGAAAAAAAGATAAGAATTTTCTAATTAAAATCATTTTCTGATTTTAAGAATTCATTTTCTAATTAGAAAATGAATTCAAGTTAATGAGTTTGAAAGCCTTATCGAAGGAATGTATCTAAAAACAACTATAATGAAAGAAGCGCTAGCCTGAAGGCATCAGAGGATAGTATATATAGCTCTGAAAAGTTTGGAGAAGGAGAAGCCATCTTTGTTGCAGAAAAGTGTCAGTAAACTATGTGCTGTTCAAAATCATGAATTCAAAAAGTGTTCCTATCATGGTAAGGGGCTAAACATCAGGAATCTGGCTATTGTTCCTGAAGTCTTCTAAAAATCTTTAATGGAGCTGCTAAATTTTTTCTAGACCAATCATGCTGCTAAAATCATGAAAATTCATTAAAATACTGTTCAAGTAATTGACCAAATGCATGCCTACATTTTTACCAACCCGGACATGTAACCTAAGGAGCCCAGCCTGGAAAAAATGGGTAATATGTTTCTATAATGAACCTTAAACTTTCTGGCCAGTTCCGATCTTTACTTTACACTTCCCTTAAAGAGCTCTTCTCATTTAAATGTAATACTCCATGTAAACCCTTTTATTCATGCTATTTTAAATTATATAAATTCTCTCAATCTCTAGTCTTTAAATTTAACTTTCTTTTCTTACGATGGCGGTTCATTTATTTTATTATATATATTTATTAAGTAATTTATGAATGTTGTTATTTTAATTATATGCCAATCATCCTTTGACTTGATGAGCCCCTTTGTTCCATTGGCTTTATGCAATCAATAATATATTAATTCTAATAGTAATTCTTGCCCATCAGAACTTGGTTTATACAGTTCTATTAATCATCAAGTCGAAATAAATTATTAATGTTTGTTATTTTTATAATTGGCTAATAATAAATTATTAGCTTCATTTTTAATCTATGCCCCAGCTATTTTTCGTATTCACCAATATGTATTTACTCATATATAATCTTAAAATGTTTTCTGCAAAAGGGTCGATAAAGGAATCAACTAAATATACTCTAATTCAAATTTCAGTTAATTGCTATTTAGATTCAGGAAGGGCATGATGTCTGGGGCATAACTAATATAATTTTATAAATGCTTGAAATAGTTTTATTTAAAAGCTCATTTGACTTTAATTCATTTGATCAAGTCATCATGTAGAGCATTCTATAATTGGGTTTTAGTTCTCAAATGGTGACTAGTAAGTCATCATCTTCAATGTTGCTGATGTAGGGCAATCTTCCACTCTGTTAGGCTGGTTGGTGATAATATTTCTATTTTAAATTATCAAGGAAGAATGCACTTTCTCTTCTGTTCATATTAGTCAAAGGGCATAAGACTTGTCAGATGCAAGCCACCATAGTACTTCAATTATCGACTAGCTATCGTCTTTCAATTTCACTTTATAGCTCATAATTCGTCAGCACCATTGCCTCTCTGTTCCAGAAAGCCTGCTCTGATGCTTGTAATTTGTGATGAAGTGATTTAAATTAAAGTCCAACCAATTCTCCGTAAATAAGTTTTCCAATAAAATTAAAGTTATGCTCTAAAATATATATTTTGCTCTTCATGAATGGATTTGCGAATGTGAAAATAAATATCACATTCTTTCGTATAAAATTAGAGTAATAATTTCCTTTACTAATGAATACCTTTATCTGCCTTTATTTTCTTGTCGGGGCAGAGACATAGAATTCCAATATTGCATAATACTCATTGGCATATAATAAGGACCGCTGCTCTTATTATAATTATAAACTTTGTTAGGGACTAGAATTAATTAATATAATCATTATTCATTATTCAAACAAAACAAACTATTATTATTAAATATTTTCTAAACACACTTGGTTTCTTAGTTCTTAATTCTTTTATAATTATTTTAATGTTAATACTCACTATCTGTGTTGGCAACCCGAAAATATACATATGATTCGATTTAAAAGTATTCTAAGTTAATTAATTATCCAATATTAGTGTCAGTTCAGGGGTCTCTAATCCTCACCGACCGTTGAGCTAGTTTCTTGGTGCATAGCACTGTGCAGTCAATTTATATCTCTACTAATCTGAGCTGATGAGTTGGGTTTGAATTCAGTTTGGTTCAGCTGAGTTTGGATCTGACTTGCAGTTAGGTGGTGGATGTTTTTCGACTGGTACAATATATATATTTAGAATAACAAAGTTTTAATACAATGTAGTTTCTAAAACTCAAATAAATGTTTTTTTCTTTTTATATTGCTATTCCTTTTAAGATTTAATAGAAAATTTAAATATTTTCTTTATAGATTTTTTTTAATCCATGGATTATCTTAATTTGGAAAAGTTAATATTTAAATTCCAAACGTTGATCGGTAATATTGATAAAAGAAAAAGTTATTTAAAGAGAAATGATTTTCTTTGTCTTCTCTTTAGAAAACAAAGAGAACGAATCAATCTCCTCATGTTTTGTTACAAGTTCATGCTTAATTCAAATATAAATTGTTCAATAGACATTAAGATTTAATAATAAAATATATATAAAATTAATTATTACTCAACTTCAAATCTGGCATTTTACTCAAAAGCTTAAGGCATGTATTATTTAAAGCTCACATGTATATATATATATATATATATATATATATATATGTATACATAATATATATATATATATATATTTATATATATATATATGTATACATAATAAAATAGTCAAATAAATTTTATATTTATAAATTATTTCATTAGAGATATAAGTATATTTGGTTAATAATAATAACTGGAAGAAGTTACTATTATATTTCCCCTTTCCTTCAGAAATTTAAAATTTTAATTTAAGTTAAAATTTTAAATACATACAAATATTTTAGTATATTCTTATAGTTTAATTGCATTTATACTTGGATTTTATAAAGGGTTGAAGTTTTTTAACTGTTACATCTTTCCTTATATTTGGGCTATATTATTCTTTTGATAATGATCAAAAAAAATTAAGGACTTTGATGGTTAAAATTTAAAAAATAAATAAATAAAATAATGTGTTTCCTTCTTGGACAACACAGATATATTTACTAGCCTTATTCCTGCTTCTTTAAGACTTATGGATTTGAAAAGGACTAAATAAATACTAGAGTATCCAATTATTAATATGAATTGACTCTATTGTTTATACTTATTTCAAGGCATTAAAGAATATCCTCATCAAAACTAATGTTCTTAACTATATTTCTCTTTACAATGATCACTACTATTTTTTTTATATAACCGTATGGTTTACACTGTCATTACTTATCTTGATATTCACCTTATTGCTTTATATAACATTATAAACAGCCAAAATAAGGTTTTAAAATTCATGAATTATACATACCATGAATCTCTCCTTCTTGGTTAATGCAAAATGCATTTGGACCTGCCTTTTTAATGATAGTATAAGGTCCTTTGTATGTGTTGTAGAATTTGTGATATTTATTCTCTAATGATTTACTAGGATGGAAAGTCTTTATCAATACTCTATCTCCAACTTTAAATTCATAAATACATTTTTTTTATTCTGATTTCTATTATTTGCCATTTTAACAAGTTGTTTATGAGCTTGTAAAACATCATTTTCTCCATTTAATTTGGGATCATTAATAATAGGTTTATATTTTTTAAATAATATAGATATAATTTGATGAAAGTGTAGTCGGATGGGTCAGAATCCAGTAGATTCATTTAAACTCCAATTGATATAGTCTACTACACATTTTGTCTGCTTTACCTAACCTTTATGCTCTTCTTCTAAATAGGTCCTAAACAAACGTCCAAGCTCCCACATAATACGTTCACATGGGTTTGATTGTGGATTCCTAATAGAGATTAGCACATTTTATTTTTGATATATCTACCCATTTCTTCCATTCCTTAGATAGAAAAGGAGTACCATGATCAGTTAGTATGATTTTAGGCTTTCCTATCATTGGAAATTGGAGAGTACTCAATACTTTGATTGTATGTTTAGTATTGGCTTGAGGTATCGGGTAAGCAGCAATATATTTGGAAAAGAGATCATAAGTGACTAATAAATATTTTTGTTTGTTAAATGGAGGCAAAAGCCCATAATATTCAATTGCTAAGATCTCATTTGTTCTTTCTGGCATGATAGATTTAATTGAATTAATATAATTTTGGTTTACTGACTTCGCTCTTAAGCAAATTAGACAACTTGGAGTGATTTCAAGATGTCTTTATACATTTTTGACCAGTAAAACCAATTCTTAAGGGTATGTTCTGTCTTATGAGCACCATAATGCAAAAATAGACAGTGTATGTATTTTATGAGTGGGTCACGTAAAGACTTTGGTATTATTGTCCTCCACTCATCAACGTTATCATTCATTTTATATAGTAAGACCTGTTGTTCTAATTTAAAATGGTTAAGATCTTTAGGTGCATCCAAAACTTCCTCCCCTAATAAAACTTTTATAATTGGGTTTAATTCTGGGTCATTAAATTGTATCTCAGGTAAGTTTTCCAACTCGTTCTCTACATTACTATCAGCCCTCACATTGACATTTGTAATATAGGCATTGTCTACCATTAAATGATTTTATTCTGACCGACATAGATTTCGACTAAGCACATCAGCCACAACATTCTCGGATCCTTTGCAATAGTGCACAGTGTAATTAATTTTCCTGTAACAGTAAACTCCATCTAACTAGATGACTATTAGTCAGATAACTGTGATTTAGGAATTCAAGGCTTTTGTGATCAGTGATCACTATCTCTGATCTGAGTAGCATTTGTCGAAAATTTTTGGAAAGCCCAGACTATTGCTAGTGCTTCCTTCTCTGTAACTGTGCAATTTATTTCTGGACCTTTCAAGAGCCGGCTAATAAAGTAGAGGACACCTGGTTGGTCATCCTCTTGGATTTGGGACAATGTTACTTCTAATACAAAACCACTACTATCTGTTTGAACAATGAATGGTTTATTAAAATCAGGGCAGGCTAACATGGTTAACTCTAAAAACTCTGTTTTAATATTCTCAAATGCACGGTCTTGTTCTTCAGTCCATTTCCAACATTCATTTTTTCTAATTAATTTTAGCAATGGTTCCATGTGGTCTGAGTACTTCTGGTAGAAATGGTACATAGGCCTAAAAATAATCTAATTTGTTTTTGATTAGATGGTTTAGGAAAGTTTTAAATGGCAGAGATCTTCTCTGGATGAGGTCTTATCCCATTGCAACCAACAATATGACCTAAGAAGACTACTTGGTTGGAAACTAAAGTACTCTTCTTGAAGTTAATTTTTATACCTTTCAGAAAACACTCTTTAAAAAATATAGATAAATGTTGAAGGTGTTCTTTAATTGTGATAGATGCAATAATTACATCATCCACATAAATAATTACAATTTGTTTTACCTCAGGAGATAAAGTCTTATCCAAACACCTAATTAGACCTGCACCACTATTTATTAATCCAAAGGCATCCTATTATATTGGTATGTAAAACCCTCATAATGGAAAGCAGTATATTGGCGATCTTCTGGATGAAGTTCAATCTGCCAATAGCTAGAGGTTAAATCAAAAGTAAAAAATACCTTTTTATTTCCAAATTTCACGAATAATTCGTGTATGGGTGGTGGTATATTTCTGTCTGGAAGAGTAATTTTGTTTAGTTGTCTAGCATCTAAACAAAATCTCATCGACCCATCTTTCTTCTTCACAGTTACTACTGGATTACAGTAAGGTGAAGAGCATTTGGAAATGATTTCCCAATCCAGCATTTTGTTAATTTGCTTAGATATATCTTCCCAATATTGGTATAGAATAGGATATGATTTGGATTGAAATGGTTGATCATGAATTAATTTAATTCTCTGTTGGAATCCCTTTATCACTCCTGGTATGTCTGAGAAAATAGAATTAAATTCTCTTATAACAAATCGTAATTTCAATATATCATCACTTCCAAGCAAGTTGGATTCTGTGAGTTTACTCTCCAAGAGTGCTTCTGGAATACAGTCAACCTCAATTAAATCATTTCTTGGAAGCAATGTCATCTCCAAGACTTCATCATTTATTTTAACTATCTTATTACAGAAATCAATTACACATGTGTTCAAATGTAGGAAGTCTGCCCCTAAAATAACATTATGAATTAAACCATTCAAAATTAAAAATACATGATAGAGAGTTGTTTGGCCAATTTTAATTTCAATCCAAATTTGTTTTTGGATTAATTTAGCTTTTCTGCTGTTAGCCATGGTAACCTGCATAGATTTCAGTGGTAATATTTTGATGTTAGGATTTATTGCTAAAATCTTTTGATAAAATTTCTCTGATATCACTGAAATTTGGCTACCAGAATCGAATAATGCATTAACCAGCAAGCTCTCAAACAAAACTTCTATCATAGGGCAACTTTGTAAAACAAAATTTGGTGTTTTATCTTCCCATAAACACATCATGTTAGTGATTTCTAGTGTAAAAGATTGATTCAAGTTCCTCATTGGGTATTTGGCTTCTTGAGGTGAGGAACATTTCCTCAAGTACCTTTTTAGTTTGTTTTATGTGAAACTGTAGATATATCTTTACTACATCCTAGTTTTGAGAAATTTCTTGGATTATTAGAAGAAGTTATTTTTATTTTATTTAAATTATCATGATTTATTTTGGGAGAGGGGTCATAAGGTATATTCCTTTGAGATGTTTTTCCCTTCCAATGATTGGTATCTTTATTATTTTTCCTTCTATTATAAAATATTGTATTGATTGATGCTTCCTCCTTTTTATAATCAGGTAATCTAATTGATAAATTAGTTTGATTCATATCAATACTATTTAAAAGTTCTACTATTTGTTCTATTTTTGTTATATTGATACACAATAATGATTGTTCTAGTTTAAGTGGCAAATTTCTTTTTATTATTCTAATCATTTCGCCTTCACTTAAATGATAGATATTAAGTGTTTTTAACTTTGTTATTTGATGGCGAAAGAATTTGGTCAAGGTTTCTCCAGGTATCTGCTTATACTTATCTTGGAATATTTGGTACAATAAAGCCTCTTGTCTATCCCTATTCCAAAAATTTTTAATTAATAATTCTTGGTATTCCATATAAGTAGATGGAGTTTGTGATAAAGACTCCCACCACATTAATGCCTCTCCTTGTAAATGACTGTATGCAATGATCACTTTTTCTCCTGATAATGGCTTTTCTGATAAAAGTTTATTCAGTCCACTTTCTCTGCAAGCCACATAAGGTCTGACCAATAAAAGTACTATCACAGTCTTTTTATGGTTTGTTGTATGTGTTTTTTGAAAAATAAATTAGTTACATCCATCCAAACATCATATTCATCTGTCTCAATATCATATATATCAAAAAACAAATTTGATCAGCATCATTTAAACACTATCAATAGCATATATTTTTCAAAAACACAGAAAACAAAACAGATGATGATGATTCATAAAATAAGAAATAAGAAAGGATAAGAAATAAATATATATATATAATCTTTTTTGACAAATTTGAATTTAATTCAAAACAAATCATTAGATCATTTTCTCACTTAGTTAATAACTTTGGTTTGTTTTGAATCTGTTTTACTCACTTTTTTTCTTTACAATTATTAATTATAATTAGTTACAAAATCTTTTCTACATTTTTTATATATACTCACATAAAATATTTGTTTGAGAGTAAATGTTAGCCCATTCATACTCATCACAATTGAAATAAAATATAACCCCTTTTCTACAGAATATTCAAAATTAAAAAAAATGCTGTTATTTTTTTGATTATTATACCTGATGCTTGCCACTTCCTATGCACTACTAAAATATATAGAGGTAGTATATAATATTATGAACTACAATACTATGAAAATTATGACTTGCAAAATGATGGAAATTTAGATCTTTCAGATATAAAGTTAGTAAACATATAAGCAGAACATGTTTATGCTATGACATATTAAATAGGGTTGTGTAAACATGCATCATTTACCAATTGAAACTCTTGTCCTAAATTTAGTTTCAATTTGAGTTAATAGTTATGTACTACTTAATGCATATATCACAACTAAAACTGTTCTATTTATTTAACCAAACTCTGGCATATCTCAGCACTGAGACCTTATACAAAAAGTCAAGGATACAGACATTAGATGCAGATCAGAAAATATCAGAATATATTATTACTGGAAAAGGGTAGATAAAATCTAGCAGGCCAAAACCATCACCAAAATTAAAAATAACTGAACTCAATAGAGAATTTCCCCATTTCAATTTAGAGATTATCTCCTGTATACATATTCACCATTCACAACAGCAACTTGATTTGGTCTTTGTTAACTAATTTATTCATATCAATGCCTAAGTTTCTTATATCCTTCTTAAAGTATCAGTAGCAGAATCTAATGTCATGCAGTATTGAAAGGTCTATCCTTTGGTATGTTATGGCAACAAAGTTAACAATAATCTTGGAAGCAGATATTAAAGAATATAAATGTCAATGTGGTTGTCCAAACATACAATGCCACACTGTTATATTTAATGTTGGGAGATAATAAATGATATGAAATACTTATGATAACTAAATTTTAAGTGTTTGAAGACATTTGAAATTCATAAATTTAACAAATTTATTATCATTAATCTATAAAATAATATCAGTACCACAAATAAGAAATATCAGTTATGTTAGATCATGCTAAAAATTATTAGCAACATTTACTGAGTCTTACATTAAAAAAAAATCTTACATCATTGCAAGTGATTAAGAGTAAAACATTGATAGAAATGCTGGTAATTAAAGATTATAAAAATATTAGAAGTTACTGCATGTTTTATTCATTTCAATAAGGTTTTAGATTCAAATGCCTATACTAATATATAAAATGATTTTAAGTGATTTTTTAGTTAGGAAAGAAATATCTATTATTAATTATTTTTCCTGTTTTAGTTCCATTTAATTTTTATTTTGGACAAAGATAAGTAAAAAATTAGATAATTTATACTAATTATGAAAATAATGTAACTCAATTTAAATAATTTAGTAGATTTTTTCTTAGAATGAGAGACATGCAGACTAAAGATGAGCATAAACTCTAATGGACTGCTACACTTAAAAAGAAAAAGAAAAAAAAAAGAATTTCATCATAGTGATGCAAATATTTTATATTTAATGGAACAATAGTTATTCTTCTACATTTATTTCACTGAAGTGAGCCATAGACCTCATGTTGACCTGGCATAAAAGTATAGAAATAAAATTATTTAAGAATATTTTTTAATATTTTGAAAAAATCCTGGTAAATTTTGAAAATAAATATGTTCATCAGTTTGCTAGTTTAAATCTACAAGGGTAAGAATAAATAATCATTGGATTGGATAAGTGAATCAATAATTAATACCTATCTTTCTAAAATATATTTATAATAAATCTTTGTTTGTTTTTATGGGAAAGGTATTCCTGACTCCACCATTTATGTTATAAATATAATTTTAAAGACTTTCCACGAAAATGCTCTGTTAAATGATTTTATTTGGAGAATATGATTGTGGATAAAACATAATAAGCAGATATAGATAAAAAAAAAATGTTGAAGTAATTTTTTTAAAAAAGAAAAATTTGCTGTGGAAAAAAAAGATAACATTACAAAATACTATGTGAATAGATTTTAAGGGACCTCATGAGAAAAGTGTGAACACGTTTATAGTTCTACCATGGTTTGTGCAAAGTTTACCTATAAATTGCGATCTTTGTTTTCTCTTATCTTTTTTGTGTCTGGTAAGGAGATGAGTTCAGATATATGCGCTTACGTGTTGAATATTTTTCTCATTTTTAATACCGGGTTCTTAATCATTTGTTGATTGTTATTTAGTTATTCTCATTATATTTCTTTATTTAATTTTTTTTTTACCTTTGATCTTGCTATTTAATGTTTATAATTTATTAAAGTTTATCAATTGCCTTTCAAACTTTTGTTTAATGACTCATTCTCATTTAAACGATAATAACATGTTGCTTTGATTCAATATTGTGGCTGAATTTTTATTTGTTCCTAGATTTATAATATAGATTGTGTTCAGAATTCTGATCCTATAAAATATAACTATCTGCATAAACACAAAAAGAGATGAACCAGTAGTTCATTTGTTTTGTATATCCATATATCCACATTCTTATATTTAAAAAAAGAACTTATTTCCTATGAATAAACGAATGCACGTGCATATATATATATACACACAGAGGAATACTTAAGAATAAGTATTCATATTTTATTTATAAAATTAATTTACTACATATATATGCACACAACTACGATTTATACATATAATGATAAATATTATTTTCTTTTTATTTTGCATGCCAAGTTAAGAAGATACAAGACTGCAGCTTGGATTACTCTTTCGTTCCAGGATATTGGCTTGTATTCTTCTCCAAGAGTTTCAAAACATTATTTTATTGTTCCTTACCTTCTTAGTTATGCTCTACTGATAACAGCCTAGATTTAGTTACTTGAAAATCCATAGACTTAATCCGTGTCTCCTCAAATGACTACCACGGAATTTACATTTATTTTAATAGTGAGAGGGGCAAAAAAAAACTTAATAAAAAGGTTGGAAAATTTTATTTTTTTATTTTTATTTAAAAATAATATCCTCTCTTACCTAGAATAAAAAGTTATCTTTAATAATCAAAAATACTTAAAAACTTTATTATCAGTACTGAGCGTGATCTGTTTATGGGTCATTTAACTAGAAGAATCATCAAGCATCCTCTCTAATTATTCTCGTCCAGGTCAACCTGATGGCTTTTATTCGTTTATTTATTTTTTGCACACTTTTTAAAGTCGTGTAAACGTATTTTAAATCAGCTTCATTAAATAAATAAAAAATAATGTAACCTTATTTATAGATTTTGAAAGATTTTAAAAATAATATTATTAGTTTGGAGAATTGAATAAAAATTATAAATTCTACTTTCAATTTATTTTTATTGTAAAATGTCGTGATTAGTGTTCTATATATAATATACACAATTTAGTTTGAGTCCGGCCCAAAAAAAAAATGAAATTTTTTCAAGTTACAAGAAATTTAGTTAGCCATTTTGTTTTTGATCAGAAATTGGGTATCAAGCTATTATTATCTAAAGAGTCCAAGTTTTAAGTTAATCCGGATTGCTCTCATAAATTTTGAAGGAAATATATTTTATTTTCATTTATTACTTCTTACTGAAACTTAACATCAGAGTGGAGAGCTGCTATTGTATTATCGTATTATTTTAAGCTGTTTGTTGAGTTTTTAGTATTGGCTATGAATTTTGAAATACTGATAACAAAAATTAAAAAACAAAAGAGCTGTCTAGTGGATGACGTTTTCTTCACTTTTTAATTTAAATACAAATATAAAACTTTTAATAAATACTTAACCATTTTAATTAATGGAAACAAAACACTCTACAATTATTTATTATACACTATAGTGTTTTATTAATGGTAAAAATACTTTTGATATAACTCAGAAATACTCGGTTTATTCAACAACTCAAATAACTCTGATGCTATATAATTACTTTACAGCAATTGCTATATAGATTACACATTAATTGCATTCAGTAAAATAATACTAGTATGGGTAATAGCTAAAGAGGTTCTGCTGATTAAAACACTTAAATAAGATTTATGACCTGTAGTTTCAGTAAATTATAATTTCTTGAAACTATATTTTTCTTTAAAAACATTAGAATCAATTCAGCGACTATTAGCTCTTGACTTTGCATTTCAATCACTGTGTCACTGTGTTAAATGTCATTCATAGACTGTGATAGAATGTGATTTAGGATTTTTAAAAAGTTAAGACTATAAATAAAGTACAAATTAAAAAAAAACAAAACATCAAATCTTCTCATGGATATAAAATTTTTATAAACTGATGAATAATCTGGTTTATACTAGCTGCTATATATCTATATGCCTGTAAATATTTAACAAGAACTTTACTAATGTATACATAAACTAGATAGAAACAATGTACATTTCAATGCACTATCAATATTCTCGATTGTTTTATTTTTACAAGTCTTCTGGCAGAGTTAAATGGTTGTTGCACTAATATTGACACCACACAATAAGTTATGTTTCCATTTGCCATATATATATATATTAATTTGTATAATAACTAATTAACAATAAAGTTTTATTCATAACTTTAATTATATAAAATTGGATCAGCCGAGATTATACGTTAAATGTAAAATTTATTAAAGTCAAAGTGCATTTTTTTGTCATAGCAAATCATGTAACGTTAACTGTAACAGAATGAACAGAATAGTTTCAGCCAAATGATAAAATTAAGATTTTTTATTTCTATTTTTCTAAGCTGATGATTGATTTAAAAGTTTTAGTTAGGAGTTCATAATTTTGTACTGTTTAAAAATATGTGTTATATCAAAGTGATTCAAACTGCAAAAAAGCATGTAAACAAATAAAATAATTACCATCAGTTCCACAGAGAAAAAAAACCCATTTTGTATATGTTTAGTATTGGAAATAGAACCTGTTTAAAGTAATTCTAGAAATTTAACATAAGCCTCCATCATTATGTAGGTAGATATTTAAATTAGAAATGCAATAGAAATCAAAATCCTTGAAACACACACACACACACACATATATATATATATTGAAGGTTTGATAACAGCAACAAGTGAAGATTTGATTAGTTCAATAGACTTAATAACTACTCTTTTTTATTGCATTGTCAAATGTGTACCATATAATACTAAATCATCCATGCACTTTACTACTGTTACACAATGCTTTATTTATCACCCTCTTTTACAGTTTACAGTTTCAATTGCACCAGCAATCTTCTTCAGAAATTTTATATCTCCTAATTTTAAATTTGAGTTTAACAATTGAAGTTAGGAAGTATAACAGTTCTGAAGAAGATCGCTGGGGCAATCAAAACGGTAAACTGTAAAGAGAATGGTAAATAAAGCATTGTGTAACAGTAATAAAGTGCATGGATGATTTAGTATTATATGGTTCAGTAAACTTACTGAGAAAAAATGGCTTGAGTTTCTTTATTATTGAATTGATGTGATATGATGGAGCACTGGTAAAAATAAACTTGAATCGTAATGGTGAAAACATTTATATATATATATAAATCAGATTTTCAAGATTCTTATAACTATCCATCCCATGCTATACAACTGAGACAGATGACCATATACATGTGAAAAAAATAAATGATCTCCAATATATGTAATTTATGCTTTTCCAGCACTTGTCAGTTAGTCCAGATCATTATTTCCAACACCTTTGTACAATCAGTATTCAGTTTATATTAAGATAGAAAATCCTCATATATTAATGGACAAGCTTTAATTTTCTCCACCCTCCAACTCTTCAGCCATCCATATCAGTAAAAATCTGATGATAAAATACTCAAAGCCCTTGTTGATGCCAACCTTATTGTCATAATCAGGTTGACTTTTAAGTCACTCTGGCCATTCATTGATAGAACTTTAATATATCTACCTAAATACTTAGAAGAGGGATTGGTAAAATATAGACTGAATATATAATTTTTAAATAGAAGTATATTTTATATACTGAATCTAAAGCTATTAAAAGGAATTTGAACTTAGAGTTTTAAGCTCTCTAAAGCTATCCACTCTATCCTATACAATGGAGACACATGGCCACATGTGAAAAAAAGATAAATAATCTTCAATATATATATATATATATATATATATATATATATATATATATATATATATATATATATATATATATATATATATATATATATATATATATATATATATATATATATATATTGTGCTGAACCAGAACCTATAAGTTAGTTCAGATCATCATCTCCCAAACATATATACAATCAGTGCTCAGTTTATATTAAGATAACAAATCCTCAAACTTTAATCAAAAGACTTCAATATTCTCTACCCTCCAACTCTTCAGCTATTCATATCATTGAAAATCTGATGATGGATTGCTCAAAGCCCTTGATATATTAAGGTGTTATACATGAGATGTCAGAATGACCCCAAGCCAACATCCACTCCTTCCTGTACAAAATAAGTCACATACCCACATGTGTAAAAATGATCTCTAATAGATGTATTTCTTGCTGAACCAGCATTCATCAGTTGGTGCAGATCATCATCTCCCACACATATATAAAATCACTGCTTAGTTTATATTAAGATAGCAAATCCTCAAACTTTAAAGGACAGGTTTCAATATTCTCAATTTTCCAACTTTTCAGCCATCCACATCCATTGAAAATCTAATGATACAATGCCCAAAACTTTCTTCTATATATTTAAATTGAAATATTAGGGTCTTATATGTGAAGGGTCAGTATGACAAAGTCAAAATGGGTATGAAAATAAGATTGGCATCAACAAGGGATTTGTGCATTTTACCATCAGAACTTTAATGATATAGGTAGCTGAACAGTTGGAGAATGGAGAAGACTAAAGTCTGTACATTAAAGTTTGAGGATTTGCTATCTTAATATAAACTAAGCACTGATTGCATATGTGTGTGAGACATGATGATATGGACCAACTGTTGAATGCTGCTTTAGCATAAAACACATATATTTGGAAATCATTTAGATATTTTTCACATGTATATGGTCAAGGGTCTTACTATATAAGATAGAATGATTTACTGTAAGGAGCTCAAAAGTCTGAGTTCAAATCCCTTCTAATTGCATTAAGTTCAATACAAAAATATACTTATATTAAAAAAAAATTATACACATATTATGCTTTGATGTATGCTTTGATGTATAAGTATGAAACAATCTTCACACACAACATATATAAAAACTATTTCTAGTAAATATATGATCGATTTTGAACAAATGATGTTGACATGTATAAAAAATTGTGACATGGACCAACTGAAGAATGTTGGTTTAACATGAAATGCACTTTAATGGTTATTTGTCTTTTTCAGATGTTATTATTAATATGCTTCAAGAATTTGTGATGGGAATTATTTATTTTTATTTTTGTCTAGATATATTTATCAATATGTTTCAAGAGTGAATGTTGGAGTGAAAATCTAAATGTATAGTATGATAGAAAGGGAATCTTATAAAGTTGTTCACTATATATAAATATTATAGTTAATTAGCTATATATACAGTTATTATAGAAATTTTATTAACATGCATTCAGATACATATAATAATATCCAAAATAAATATAAAAAAGTATGTCAATGAAGTATGTAAAAAAAACACAAATAGCTAATTACCAATGAAAATAAAAAAACTGACAGAATTGCTCTATTTATATTTTGAATGTGACTAATATTATATCTTCTGGAATATGCAGTTTTGGAAAGTTGTATTTATAATGTCAAAATGGTTCAGAGGGCTTTTTTTATATTTATATAGGTGACTAACTATTTATTTCTCATTTACACATGCATTTATGAAATGATTAACACAACTTTTTACTTAGAATTAAACATATTTAAATATTTCATGGTTGAATTATATATATATATCTGAATGTTTGGTTAATAAATTTTATATATATATGATTCACTTCTGTAATTTTCATTAAAATTGACTAATCAAAATGAATTTCAATTATTTAAAAATATATAGATACAGTATTATTTTTATTATTATTATTATTATTATTATTATTATTATTATTATTATTATTATTATTATTATTATTATTATTATTATTATTATTATTATTATTATTATTATTATTATTATTATTATTATTATTATTATTATTATTATTATTATTATTATTATTATTATTTTATCAACGTTATAAACTATTATTATTAATATTTTAATAACAAAAATGTCACCACACTTTTATTTATTTATTAGACTTTTAAAATGTTTACAGCTATACTATATATATATATATATACAATAGAGGAGATTTAAACTCTGAAAATGTCAGTAAAAAGTAATTTATACATTTCTGAAAAATAATCTTATCTAATATTAGAACAATTATTATTAATATAAATAGTAAAAATGTTAAATATCTTAAATCAAAGTTACAATTAATATAAGAGACAATATTATGCTTATTTTCTGCACTTTGCATAATGCAAATAAGATACTGTATTATTCAACACTTCCAATAATAGGAAACAAGCCTGACACTAGGCTGGGAATATTGAATGAGTGGCCCCTAGATGGGGATTTTAAGCACAAGCCTTTTGGCATCCATTTATTACTCTGGCTTGCACTGAGTGACAATACTGTATGGAGAATTTTGCCTGTGTTAATAACAGTTATAAGCAAGCATAAGAAATGGTGATCATGTGATGTTTATTGACTATTAATATTACATTAAACACTATTAATATTAATTTATTAGAGGATAAGCAATTTAAAAGGACAAAGGACAGATGGTATCTTTAATAGGTATTTCATTCTGAATCAATACTCATCATTTGTCCAGATTTTTGGTCAGATTATTAATACAAATGGAAACATAATAGAGGAAATTAATCATAGAATTAAACTTGTTTGGAGTGCTTTTGGTAGAAATAACTTGATACTAAAAGGAAATATGCCTATGTGTTTGAAAAGGATGGTTTTTAACAAATGTGTTTTACCAGTTCTTACTTATGGATCTGAGACTTGGACACTTAATAGAAGAGCAATACAGAAACTTCAGACCACTCAAAGGAATATGGAAAGATGTATGTTGGGATAACAAGAAGAGATCGAAAACGCAATGTATGAGTAAGACAACAAACAGGTGTTACTGACCTTATTGAAAAAATTAAAAGATTGAAATGGAGTTGGGCTGGACATATTGCTAGAAGAAATGATAATAGATGGACAATTGAAATTTTAAACTGGATTCCAAGAGATTGTAAAAGACCCAGAAAGAGACCACATGTGAGATGGATGGATGAAATAAGAAAATGTGCAGGGGTGTTGTGGAGAAGAGAAGCTAAAGATTGGAGAAGATGGATTAAACTTGGAGAGACCTTCATCCTGAAATGGATTGATAATGGTTGATGATGATGAATACTCAGTTTATAAACTGAGCCCTAATTGTATATATGTATAAAAGAGGGTGATCTGAACATATGGTGAGTGTTGATTCAGTATGAAATACATATTGGAGATCATTTATCTTTTTCATATGTATGTGGGAA
Source organism: Epiperipatus broadwayi (assembly GCA_028023455.1). Classification (NCBI taxonomy): domain Eukaryota; kingdom Metazoa; phylum Onychophora; class Udeonychophora; order Euonychophora; family Peripatidae; genus Epiperipatus; species Epiperipatus broadwayi. The sequence continues at coordinate 72,526 of JAQFVV010000200.1, read as the reverse complement.
AATAGATTAAATAGATGTAGGAAGTTTGTAAGTTCGAGTTCAAGTCCCTTATATGTATAAAAGCTTTGGTGTATAACATTTACTTTCTCTCTCTCTCTCTCTCTCTCTCTCTATATATATATATATATATATATATATATATATATATAGATACTATATATATATATATATATATATATATAGTACTCTTGCAATATCACTTTAAATTGGCTATTATAAGTTTAAAACTGCAAAAAAAATATTGTCTTTAATTTTTATAATTAAGCAAGTATATTCATCACTGTTATTGGTTGTATAGCATAAAATGTAATCATTATCATATTTACAATTAATTGTGTTTGTTTCATTTTTAGAATGTCACTTAATTTTTTTTTTAATAAACGAAAAATAAAATCGTTTTTAGAGTTAAAAATATAAATTTCAAAATGTCTTTTTGTTTTCTCATTAAATTATTTAAAATAATCGTTATAGATTACATATCTCACTTTTAGAAGTCATTTTAAAATGAATTATTAAAAAAAAAAAAAACATTTAAAATTTCATTCACGTTATATATAATGCAACATACCATTGTATATACGTTTATCTGGGCTTCTCTCTGAATATATACTTCTTATTGCAGTCAGGACTTGAACAGATCAAATTTTTTTCATAGTCATTTTGTTTGCCATATATAGACTGATCTGCTAGATAAACAGCTAGGCAGTTGCCTTAGCAAGGTAAAATAGTTTCTTTTCATTGTTCTAAGAGAAATATGGACATCAATAAATAAACCAGAAACCATCACTGATCATTAATTAATTATTTTTTTATTTCAAGTAATCTCATTTTTTACAGACAACTGATAGTGGAGAAATGGACAAATTGTTATGGAATGCTGTTTCACATCTTCAACAATAATAAATCATTGGAATTCTTCAATTGAAAGTAATGATAAATAAGTGATATATTTTTGAAAAATTATATTTCTTAATTTCAAATGTTTACTTTCCAAATTATTATAAAAATAATTATATTCTTCACCACAGGAAAGAATATAAATTCATCTAAATATTGTGAATTATCTCATCTTTAATGATATAAGAAATTAAACAATAATTTCTCAATTCAAATATTTCTCTATAAACTTGTCACTTAGAGAAACGAATTTTGATTCAAAAAGTAATGAAAAATCAGTTTGTTATGAAAAATAAACTATTTGCTTTATCAGAGATATGATTAGATTTATGGGCATTATGGATTCAACATCTATAAATGAATGGATTAATTTTATATCTCAAATTAATGAAGTAATAAATGCTAATTTTTTAGATAAAATTATAGCATCTGTTCAAATAAATTATATTGATGCATGGAATAAACTGGAATAAAACTATAAATTATTAACCAGTGCTTAATTACACATTATCAATTGCTAAATATTTAAATACCATTCAATGGATACTGGATTATGAATTTAAATATTTACATTTAACTTCCAAATTGTGGATTTCCAAAGAAAATATGAAATGTAATAAATGTTCAAATTATAAGCATTCTTAAAGCAGATTAATGAGTTAAATATACACTATCCTGGACTAACAAGTATGCTGAGTGAAATCTACTAATCAGAAAAGGTGATATTACAATAATAAATTAATTGTGCAATAAATTGAACAGATTATTTAATGCACTTTCTCATAATTATTTCTTTCTTATTTAGTTACTATTTTAGTTGTTATTAATGTAATAAAGTTTTCTCATATATTACTATGTCCAGGAACAGGTAATATTTTTATTTAATATTATTATTGTTGAGAATGAATGGAATTAAATGGGGTTTACCTTAGGATTAGATTGGACAAATATAAGAAACTATTAAACTTATATAAAACTGCTGCTATCTTGCATATAATATATATTTTATGGATTCTTAAGTTTCAATCTCAAAGTTAAATGGAGTTAATCATTTTGATGTAGAAGAATAAATATGTGATGGATATTTTATGCATCACTCTTATATGTTAATATTAATATTTCACTGTAATATAGTATGCAAGGCATCCTACTGATCTAGTTATATTTAGCTAATGGAGTGGCACTTCTAACATTTATGCCTGCAAATGAACTTAGTAAAGGATCCTGATATAAAATAAATAAGTGGCAATATAGTAAATATTATAGGTCTGCCAAAAAATGATTTGTACTTGCTTCTTTTAAAAAAATAAAAACTTCTCCAGCATTATTAAGTGAGGTTGATTAATAATTGATTAGTTAGTAAAACAAACTAATTAAGAACAACTATAAAACATTTTTTTTTTATAATTATGGTGGTAACATCAACTATTTAAATTGAGGATTATTTTGAAATAATAAATAACCTATTCCTATTTAATATTAGTGTCTTCACAACACTGTTTGATAACACACTCACTATATCCAGGTTCAAATTATATTTAGGAAACAAATAGTAATATTTATTATATATTTTATATATATAAATATTGTTATTATTTGTTTTGTCATTGATTTTATATTGTGTAATAAAGTAACGGTTATTTTTTAATATTTCTCTTTTATCATTATTAAAAAATTGTCACTGCATATTCACGATGTAAAAAGGTCATATTTAAGATAAAATCTATTTAACATTAAATACATTATTATTGTATTAATGCTATCTGAAATCTAAAAGTATTGGGTAAAATTACGTACATAAAATTTCTTTTACATTGTCATACCCTAGCAGGAATAAACGCTCTTCATACCCATGCATTTATTTTTTTTATTTTATATAACACTGAGATAATTTATTAATGAACTTTGTTTTTAAAATTTCTAGCCTTAATTTTAAAATATAAATCAAGTTACTCTTAATTAGTTCTTATAGTAAGAAATGATATATTTGCCAAAGATTTTATTATTAAAATAATATAAGGTTACGAGTGAACATATAATTATAAAACCCTGAGAAATCTATTTATTATTTTTTAAATGTAAATCTATTATCAAAGTATAGAAAAAAATTGGATTATGACAAAATAAATAAAATTGGTATGTATAATAATTGCAAGCCACATGAGGGTTAGTATCAGCACTTCACTTTCCACATTTTCGATCTTGATCAGATTCATTTTTGTTTGGTTTCAAATTTGTTGTTCTGATATGTAGACTGTTTGCTGATTTGCCTACATAGTAATTCAAATATCCATTACACTCTATTAAGTATATTAAATTTACACTTTTACATGTGATATAGTTAGGTATATACCATTTAAAATTATTACTAGTACTTTGAATCACTTTTGTCACTATAATGTGTTTGCATGTAGACATCTTTCATCACCACATGAAAAACAACATTTTTCTAATACACATTTCCTAATAAAATTTGTTTTGAGGAGGATATCTTTAAGTGATCTCATCAAAACAAATTTGATTAGTAATTCTGTATCAGAAAAAGATTGTTTTGTATAATGTGATAAAAGATGTCACACATGCAAACATATTAGTGTGACAAAAGTTGTTCAAAGAACTAGTAATAATTTTAAATGTTATATTCTTAACTATGCCATATGTAAAAATGTAAATTTAATATATTTAATAGAGTTTAACAAATGTTTTAAGTATTATGTAGGTGAATCAGCAAACAGTATTCACTGTCAGAACAACAAACCATAGATTTGATCTTTTACATAAAAATAAAGAAAGATCAGTGTCAAAATATTGTAATTTACTAGATCATTCAATTGGAAATTAGAAAGCAGTGATATTATAAAATGAGTTTTCCTCCACAAGTAGAGAAAACAAAAGAAAATTTATTTATAAAGTCAAGTCCTTATACACACATCTTTAAATTACCTAGTTTCCTAATTGCATTTGTTTATTCTGTTTTATTTTTGTATATTTACATTTATATATATGTACATATCTATAGATGCATGGATGTACTATTTATTTTAGTTTGTACTACCTATAATATTTAATTAATATGTATAAGTATTGTATTTAGCTTATTTATACAAATTTCAATATGAGAACAGAATAATTTTTGTATATATATATATATATATATATATATATATATATATATATATATATATATATATATATATATATATATATATATATATATATATATATATATATATATATTATTTATACAATCATATGTATTGGTATTTTTTGTGTGGTTGTTTTTTAAAATTAAATTTGCAATCCTTTATGTAGTTTCATTAGTAAACAATATAGCTTTTTTTAAATGAACACTAAAATAAATTTCTATTGATTGATTAAATTTCCTTTGTATAATCTTTTAATCAATAAGAATTTTTATGAAATAGGTTGCATAGGACTTACAATTTTTGTACATCACCATTTTATTGTATTTTTTCTGATGATAACCAATCCTCTGGTTGAAATATTAAAATACCTTTATATTTAAGTAATATTGTTGGTATTTTATTTTATTTTTTGTACATATTTTCTTTAGTTACTCTTTTATATATATATATATATATATATATATATATATATATATATATATATATATATATATATATATATATATATATATTAAACCTGCTTCAACTGCTATTATATATATAAACATATTTTGCAGGTTCATCCATGTTAAAAAAATTAAATATTGATATACTGACATTTTGATTTAATCACACAAGTTATCCACTGGGTGTTAAAAGATAGAAAGACAGTTGTAGAGGCGCTACAATCACTGTATTGAAAAAAAATGTTAAAGTTCCACCAATAGCAAAAATGTTAAATTAAGAATGTTTTTAAAAAAATCTTTCCAAATGGGAGGAAGTTTGCATGTATCTTCTCACTTATTGATACAATATGCCCTTTTAAGTATCTCAATGGCTTCTCTAATTGTGCACTGGTAAAGATTATCACATTTGGATATGATCCTGATACTAGAAAAATCAATTTTATGACCTGAATCTATAGTACAGAGTGAGAGTGCTGCTGCTGATGAATGTTGTTTAACTGCATTAGCATGCTCATCTCTCCTAATACTGATGTGATGATTACTCATACCTATGTGAAAAACTTTGCAATTTTCACATGAGACTTGATAAACACCATGAGATTCAAGAGGGATTACATCCTTAGGCTTGGTTATTATATTTCTGATCTTTTGATGAGTAGAAAATGCTGTATCTATATTATAGCATTTTAATATATGTCCAATACTGTCTAAAGTTCCTTTTACATATGGAACACAAATCCTAATAGCTGATTTATCTTTTTGTTTTCTATTTTGTTCATTTTGGACTTGAAATAAGTCTTTTTTTAATAAATTTATAATTATAATTATTTGCTAATAAAACGCTATTAATATAATTTATTTTTTCTTTCAGATGTGATTTATCTGAAAGATTAATTGCTCTATTTAAAATAGTTTTGGCTATAGAAACTATCTGAGTTGGGTGATGATGAGAATGTAAATGTAAATATCTGCCCGTGTGTGGATTCTTTCTGTAAATCGAAAAGGATAAACTATTTGGTGTTCTGGTGACTAGAACATCAAGAAAAGGAAGTTTTCCATCAGACTCTGTCTCCATTGTAAATTTAATATGAGGATGAATATTATTTAAATAAATAAATAAATATATATATATATATATGTGTGTGTGTGTGTGTATGTTTTAAATAATTTTAATGGCAGAAATAAAATATATATCATAATTAATCAGTAGTACTTTCAATTATATAATAATCCTTATCAACTATAAAGTAATATAGAAGTTTAATATCACATGATTTTTCATGAGCTGCATATGTCAGTATTTGCTGTTTGTCTATTTATTATATTATCTTTGAATCTATTTATCAATATTGCTTTCTTCATTTTTTTTCTTTTTATGATTTCTTTCTTCCATTAATATTTTTGTATCATTTACAGTAAAAGTAAATTTAAAATTACATATTAAATTTAAAATTACATGTAAAAAGAGAAAAATTATGGAAGCAATATTGATAAATAGATTCAAAGATAATATAGTAAATAGAAAAGCAGCAAATATATACATACACAGTTCATGGAAAATCACATGATGTTAAACTTCTGTATTACATTAGAGTTGATAAGGTTTACTATGTAATTGAAAGTGCTACTGATTAATTAAGATATATATTTTATTTTTACCGGTAAAATTATTTTGAACTTACATATAGTATATTTATAATGAGTATTTACAGTTTACACACACACACATATATATATATATATATATATATATATATATATATATAAATACATATATATGAGTAATGGTCAGTTTATTTATGTTTAAATTTATTTTAATTGATTTAGTGATTATCTGATGTAAAACATCAATATTATGCATGTGCATATATTTTTTATTTATTTTAACAAAATTCAAAATATTTTCTTTAATAAGTGATGACAATGTCCACAACATAACCACTACATGAGTAACTCATGTAAAACATAAACTACTTATAATTAAATTGACATGGAATTAATATGCACACCAACAATATTGCATATAAAAAAAATAGAACATTCTTTAAAAAAATGCAAAGTATCATAATTGTCAGACAAGATCTAATGTTCTTCCTTAAATGTGCTTATGTTACAGACTATATCATAAGATTTTATGACAATTTTTTTATAATTGATTATAATTTAATGGCAATAATTGTTTTGATAAACCATTTTTTCTTTATCTTTTAACTTTAGTTTACATCACTGACAAAAAATAATAGTAGTTATTTGTAAAGACTTCAAGATCTACATTGATTAATTTTGTACAGTAATTTTTCAATTACATATTATAATAGTAACATAGTATTATGATTGAGTTAATTGATATAGAATAAATTCCTGACCTTTAATTTACCCTGGATATAATCCTACATATGCCCAATCCTCACGAATACAATGCATTTATTTATATCATTATTTTCATAGAATATTCATACATTTATATCTAATAAAGGATTATTTTAACCAATACAGAAAATGGCCACTTTAAGTCAAAATCTTGATTTAGCAATAACTCAACTTAATGATTTTTTGTTTAAATCTAATCTCAAATTTAATAATAATACTATTTAATTAACTTAGATGGTTCTTTGGATCTGAATTCAAATTTATTATAACCAAAATCATGAATAAATTCACTGCATAGACATAGTATATTTTAATCATTCAATAGTTCCCTAACAACTGCACATATTATGTGTTCCTCATACATAAAATTTAATTCACAATAAACAAAATGAGGGCTAATTTATATATAAATAAATTCAAATGAATTTCAAAATAAATCTTTAACTTAAAACTTCAATAATTATATTACCACTCATTATTTTCGTATTTGGATAGCTGACTTTAAATATTTTCAAGTGTGCACTTTTGTATGTTTAAAATGAATATTATTACATCCTGATTACTACATGAACAGACAACTTTTTTTAAAAAAAGATAAAAATTTAACTCAACATATATCTAATAAAAATAAATTTGTATTTAGATGTTTTAAAATACAGTATTTATAATTGCTTAACAGAAAATGCTGACTCCTTCTTCATAAAATAAAACATTCTCTTCTTCTTTTAATCAATCAATTAAATAATGTTATACAAACACTCTATACATACTAAAATATAGTTTGTTAAAATGAAATATATGGCTAAGATGTTATTAAGTAAAACTTGAAATGATTAATCGATCAACAATTTTTTTAAAACTTACACAGCAAAAGTTTTATTACTGGAGTCATTGGGATGACTTTTTACGTAATATGCATTTTATGATGGCATGCATTAATTAATTCAATTTATAATTATATTGTTTTCTTTACAGATTGCTGTAATGCATTTTATCAGTCTTTTCCTTTCAAATTTGGTGTTGTGTCTTTATTTTGAGTAGGGATTTCTTCTAAATAGCTTTCAGATTCACAAAGCAACCAGACTCAATTTCAGAAAGTTGGCAGATTTTACTCTTTTTTGCTCAGTCATAGGTTCAACACAGCTTGAGTAAAATAAGAATCCAGTCTGATTAATTTTAAGAAAATTAACTGTATATACTTTTGACCATTTATTTTAAACACATAATCATGTTTTTACATTTTTGATAATCTTTTATTTTAAATATCTTTATGACTTCATTTTATTTTAATTACATGAATTTTTAAAACATATTATTTAATTGAGTGAATTTTCCAAAGACTGTAGTTATTAAATTGCTTAAATTGTTCCCTTGTTTTTGAGTTGTTATATCTCAAAACAGATTTAATATTTGTATTAACTTATTTTTAATCTAATTACTTAAAATCTATTTTTTTTAACATTAGTATTTAATTGAATTGTTTTTTAGTGCATTTCATACATTCTTTTAATCTTTGATAAGAGCACCAATATTAATATAGTTTATATTATTTATTAGTTTCTCTTAAATTAAAATTATTTTAACAAACCTATTGCATTATTCATTATTATTTTAAAATATGACATTTAATAATTTATTCTACCATCTGAATATACCCATTATCATTGCATTTAATACTTTATTTTGAACTATTTGTTCTATTTTATATAATAATCTTTAAAACTTTTGAATACTATATTTATTATTTATCCTCAAAATCAGATCTCTCTCTCTCTCTCTCTCTCTCTCTCTCTCTCTCTCTCTCTCTCTCTCTCTCTCTCTCTCTCTCAGATCTCTCTCTCTCTCTCTCTCATTGGAAGACCATATAGCTAATAGTGAAATAAATAAGACATTATTCATTTCAGTATATATATATATATATATATATATATATATATATATATATATATATATATGCTATTTAATTGAAATAATTTAAATAAAGAAAAGGTTAAATATAATATTCCTAATAAATTCATAAACAATCAGAAGATAATTGACGTCTTTGAATATAAGCATTAATTTCAAAATTATTATATTTTCTATTTCTATAACAAAATTTAATAAATAAATGTTTCTATAAGTAAAATATTATTTATTGTCAGGTTCTATTATATTTATTAGATGGCTATGTTTAATAAAATAACTAGAGTAAAATATCAACTCCATGAATACTTAAGGCTAAAAATTTTAACTTAACAAAATCAAAAGAATCTTCCTCAAGAATAAAATTAATACTAGAATCAAAAGCATTCAATCTAAAAAAAATCATTCACTTCATCTTTTTAAATAACAAACAAACAATCATCAATATGTCTAACAAATAATTTATAAAAAAAACAGAAAAATGATGAATAAATATACTCTCTAAAAAAATCAATATAGACAGAGCACATCAAAGGAGAAATAACATAACTGTTAATCTATCCATTGCTAATCTTATAAAATACATTATTATACATAAAGTACATTGAATCATCTAATAATAAAGCAACTCATGAATAACATTAATTTAATCTGCAAAAAAAATATTCATGTTTTTCTAAAAAAGGAATGTGATATATTAAGTCATTATACTGTCTATACTTTTATTTACAATGTTTTCACAAACTCAAGAGTTTAAAATAGAATATAGAAAATTAATATATGGATAAATGCGTGAAAGTTTGTGAAATACAAGAAACAAAACTGAAAACTTGAACTAATAATTGATTCAGATTCATCTCTGGGGTATGATTCTCTACCACTGTTCTAATCAGCAATTAAAATATTATTAGTTACAATTTATACATTGCAGTTAATCATTATAAGTTTTGCAGATTAAAAATTATTCTTACACTACTTATATATAAAATATTAAAGATAATATTAGTACTGATTATTAGGGAAAATATGAAAAATACTAAATACATCATTTATGTATATTTACTGCTGGGTCTCTTATCAAAAAAAGAGCTTTTATATTCAAAACATTAACAAATAGAAATATGAAGTTATACATTTAAATGCTCATGTTTCAAAATACACATAAATGAACATTATAAAATTTTGTGTTCATTGTTGAGGTTATTTTGCTAATGAATCAGTCTACTTTAACATTGCATATTTTGTCATTATTTTTAATGCAAATCATTGTACTTAAATAGAAGCATTTTTTTATTTAGGATCACTTTGATATTTTATTATAGGTAATGCAATATATTTTCATATATATATATATATAAGCATGTAAATGTGTGTGCAGATATACGTCAAATTATTAAAACTTGAGTTTCATGCAATCTCAAAAGTTTTAACAAAACAATAAAGTTTAACTTTTCCTTTATATTGTTTATTCATCATATCTTAACAATCTCCTAGTTATTGAAAAAATAACAGGAAACAAACAACTGTATAGATTCTTTTATTAAATAATTCAGCACTATAAAATGCAGACTTTCAACTAGTAAAATATATATGGAGATATCTTTTTCATAAAGAATTACTGTTGAAAATTGCATTTAGAAAGCTGAGATCAATATTTCTCAAACAATTTACTTTGATTTTATGGTAGACCCATTAAAATGGCTAATAATTTAAATGATATATACATTTTGCTCTTTGATAGAGCAACATAACATTATTACTTATGTATAACTAAAAAACTTATATTAATAAAAAAAATGTTTTAAAATTGAAAGAGGAATATTTAATATAGGTATAATAAAATTGAAATTAAAACGTTATGTTGTATATTGAATGAAAAACGAAGTGTGAATTTAAGTTATTAAAAATGGCCAAGGTTTTAATAATTTTATTTATTAAATAAATATGAATGTTAGGTTCTCTACATGAAGATAGATGACGTAATTAGGCAAATGGATACTGTGAGTTGAGCAGTTACACTTGATCATCATCGATTGTGATTTGCCTATGATTCCCCTCTCCCCTAACATTCTAATATCTCAGTATTAATAAAATCTTAACATAGCTAAATAAATGATAAGTTTTATATATAAAATAACTTAATTAAAATATTTAAAAAAATCAGTTGAACATTATAAATTTAAAATCTATTATTGTAATGGTCACTATACTAAGAAGAATAACATTGTTAATAATGTATGGCAGGGGATTGTATATCTCCAAAACGTTTATAGCAGTTTTGCAAAACTATTTTTTGAATTAAAACAGGAAGCTAAGGGAAATAAAAATAATAACTACTTTTTCTTATTGCATTGCCAAATGCATACCATATACTACTCAATTAACCAAATGCTTTACTACTGTTACCCAATGCTTTATTTACAACCCTTTTCTTACAGTTTACAGTTTCTATTGCCCCAACAATCTTTTTCAGAACTTTATATCTCTAAACATCACATGATCACCATTTCTTATGCTTATTCATAACTGTTATTAAAACAGGCAAAACTCTCCATACAGTAGTGCCAATCAGTGCAATCCAGAGTAATCAATAAATGCCAGAAGGCTTGTGAATAAAATCTCTATCTAGTGCCTACTCATCCAATATCCCCAGACTGGTTTCTGGCTTGTGGCCTTCATCAATGAGGAGCTTTGGATCTGAGAGCACTGCACCAAACTAGTCTGGGGATATTGGATGAATATGCACTAGATAGGAATTTTATGAACAAGCCTTCTGCCATCCATTGATTACTCTGGCTTGCACTGAGTTGCACTACTTTATGGAAAGTTTCACCTGTTTTAACTTTTTATCTCCTAATCTCAAATGTTACAATTAAATAACCTTACAGTTTACAGTTTTGATTGCCCCAGCAAACTTCTTCAAAACTTTATATCTCCTAACCAAAGTTCTGAAGAAAATTGCTGGTGCAATTGAAACTGTAAACTGTAAGAAAAAGGTGGTAAATAAAGCATTGTGTAACAGTAATCAAGTGCTTGGACAATTTAGTATTATATGGAAATAAAAAATATATAGAGATTATTTAAATTATCTAGATTTTTGCAGATAATATAATGATTTTTGCAAATAATACTTCAAGCATTTAGAAAATGTTGCAAACGTTATCAGATAAAAGTGGAACTAAAGGTTTTCTCTGAAAAAGAAAATAAAAATTGTTGATCATGAATTAAAAAAAAACAAATAACTACAGATATCTTGGACTGATTACTAATACAAATATAGACACAATGAAAAAAAATAGCAATAGTATAACTTTTGATGATAATTTCTTTGGTTTAAATAGTTTAATATTAAAAAAAAATATGCTTATGTGTTTAGATTGATAGATATATTTTAGTGATTCTTATCTATGGATCTTAGATTTGGACATTTAACAAAAAGCAGTACAAAAATTTTAAGTCACTCAATAAAATATAGAGATATGCATGTTGAGAGTACAAGAAGAGATTAAAAACAAAATACTTGGGTGGAAAAAAAACAGGTATTGTTGGCATTAGTAAAAGAATTAACACAGTAAAATAAAACTGGGAGGGACATATTGCTAGAAGAGATGATAACAGTTATAGACTTAAACATAATCACAAGAGATTATAAGAGAAATTATAAAATACCCAGAAAGATACCACATGTGAAATTGATGAATGAAATAGAGAAATTGTTAAAATGATAAGGAAAATAAAAGCTATGGATCATACAAACTGGATTAAGCTTGGAGAGACATTTAACCTACCATGATTGTATAATGATTGGAAGTGATCATAAATGAAAGTCACAGATTAATCATATATATATATATGATTATATCTATATATATGTGTATATATATATATATATATATATATATATACACACACACAAAACAAAATCTGTATTGAAAGCAAAATTTTTATTAATAATAAAAATACTGTAGTGCTTAGCATGTTTTTGGCAGATAATTGTCATAAATGCAGCAATGCTTGTAACAGAAATAGGGAAATAAGACCCTGTTTAAAAGCTAAAACATATCACATTATTTGCATAATGTATAAATTAGTTGAGAAAGACACTTTTTGGAAAAGGAAACATAGAATTATTTACTATTGAAGGCATAATTGTCCTTGGAAATGTGCCAAGCCTCCTTGATCTTTTGCTCAATGTCATTGAATTCCAAGCAAAAAACCTTAAAATATGTGGGTTCAAATAGATGGCTGGAATTAGTGAAATGCTCAATAAAAACAAATTTAGTTTCTGATTGTGTTTTGCCCAGTTGTACATCGATTTATGCTGGACAATTTGGTAGACAGATTGTCCCATGATTCATCATATTAAACAGATGAGCAGGAAAAATCTTGGCATTTGATTGCAGTATAATTTGAGAACGAAGATTAGGTGATAGTCTATCTTTTGAATTATTGACTAAACAATACAAAGGAGGAGAGTTTGTATACCAACTCAATGGGTGAGAATGACAATTTATGAATCAAACAAGTGCCTTTGGTTAAGTAGGGAAGAGACAGTCAGGGCTTATTTTTGGTTGTTCAGTGTGGGGGCACATTTTATAATAAAAGTTCTTGATTTTTGAGTGAGAGATGAAAACATAAATCCAATGTTGCACAGATCAAATATGTATGTGTAAATATTATGTTTATGAACAGACTCACATTTTCACAGATAAAATTTCTAAATAAGAAGGCCTTTAAGCCCTGTAAGTTTGTGCACTGTTAGTGTCAGAGACTTTGGGTGTATGAAACCATGTATGTGAAGTGGTTTGGCAAACATTTTATAGTTGAATTAGCATCTGTCTTGTTGAGTATACAAATTGAGAAATTTGATGCCATTTTAGGTATCTTTATTTTCTTGGAGTCCATTGGATTTATGTTTTCATCTCTTCTTCAAACTGTCAAGAACTTTGATTGTAAAATGTGACACTCACCACCAATAACCAATGATAAACCTTGGCTGGCTCTTTCCTACATACTCAAAGTCACTCATTTGATTTATAAAATTATCACTTCCACCCATCAATTTTGACTCTGCATTCCTTCCTTTAGTATCAGTTAATCAATTATTCAAAAATAGACTAAATCAAATGTCAAGATTCTTCCTGCCCATCTATTTAATATGGTAAAACTCAGGTCAATCTTGTCTAGACAGCTGATGTAACATGAATACATATATAGCAGGGTAAAAACAGATTTGGACACTAAGTTTTTTTAGTATTTCACTAATTCAAGCCCTCAATTCAAGCCCATTGCTCAGAACATAATGATGCCAAGCAAAAATCAAGGAAGCTTGGCACATTTCCAAGAACAATTAGGCCATCAATAGGAAAGAATTCTGCATTTCCCTTTTCAAAAAGTGACTTGCTGAAACTAAACAATCCTCATGCAAATAATATATTTTTCAGCTTTAAAACAGGATCTTATTCCTCTATTTCTATTAAAAGCATAGCAATGTTTATGACAATTATCGGTCAAAAACATTCTAAGCACTATAATATTATTCTTATTAATAAAGCTTTGCTCTTAACGCAATACTTGTATTTGTATATATTTTACATCCACAGAGATAAAGTGCTTATAAATTTTATTCATATTAATTAAATAAACTGTGAAAAGACGCTTTCTTATTTATAAATATTTTAATTAATTTCACAATCATATGAAGAGTTTCTAAATCTCATCTTAACAATTAAGAGCAAAATTTTAATATATTTTGTGATTTATGTTAATAGATATCTATTACTTATCCTTTCCATAATAGAAGAGTTTAACTTTTAAAGATGTGAGTGGTTTATTATAGTTATGACATTAATCAAGGCAAAAGGTAAGGATTCTTACATCAATATTTAAATAAAAAAATGAAAAAATAAAAATCTCATTTTGATTAATTGTTGTATTCAGGCTGCTTTTTTTTATTGGTCAAATATCATGTCATTTCAGAAAACTGATTGTCTGATTTTGTTTGTTCAAAAACTTGATTCTGTGCACATACATACATGCAGAGACAAAAGATAGTGCAAACATTATTATTACAATAATTATTCATGGTTATATTATTAATAATTTTAAACGGTATGTTTCCAACTATGTCAATTATAAAAGTGTAATCTTGATATATTTATTACAATATAATAGATGTTTGAATGTTATATGAATCAAAAAATAGTTTACATATTTAAATAATTAATCATAGGTTTGATGCTTTACATCCAAATTTAGACCGATCCATTTATCAAATGACTCAAGTGATGAAGCACAAAAAAAAGTTTTTTGGCTTATAAATTAAAGATTTTACATATCTTTAGTATAACCATGAAAATAGGCGCTATTATATTTATGAATTCCTAATGCTCTATTTTTCATTCATTAATTATTATTATTTAATATGTTAGACAATACTATATTTTTCTAACATTTGAGATAATATATGAATATACAATAATTTTTGGCACATATATGATTTTTTATTATGCATTTTTTGTACAGACCTATATGGGATAAATTTTTTTTTTTTTGTAATTAACGAAATAACTATTAATTTTATAAAAAATTTGATATGAAAAAAAAAGTTAATAAACATCACATGATCACCATTTCTTATGCTTACATATAACTGTTGTTAAAACAGGCAAAACTCACTATATGTATTGCCACACACAGCAAGCTACAATAATCAATGCATACCAGAAGGCTTGTGTGCAGAATCCCCATCTAGTGACTACTCATCCAATATCCCCAGACTAGTTTCTGGCTTGTGGCCTTCATCAGGGAGGAGCCTTGGATCTGAGAGCACTGCACCTAGATCTTAGGATCTAATGTAAGCCTCCATCAGCCCCCTTTTATCTCTACTTAACTATGAGTCTTAAATTGAAAGCTTTTAGATTTTTAATAATTTTTTTTATTTGCGAATTTAGTTTTTATTTTAAATTAATGTAATGGCCTATTTATATATCATTACAAATATATATATATATATATATATATATATATATATATATATATATATATATATATATATATATATATATATATATATATATATATACATACATAAATAAATATATATATATTGCCTTTCCTTGGGGTAGACAGTTTAAGTAGTGCTTGAAATATAGTTGTTGTTTTTTTTTTTTAAATTGTTATTTTATAATATGTTATAGTTATTTTATAAGTAGTATGAGTTCAAATTTAGTAAATAAAAGCATGTAAAGTTGTTTAAATATTTTAAAGTCATTTGTATGAAAGTTAAGTAATAAAATAATATAATATATCATTTGAAAAATAGAATCAAATAATATTTATTATATTTAATTGGTACAATAATAATACAATAGTTAAATATCAGTAACAAATATTATATAGAATGTACTTAATGTATTTTAAAATTATTTGTTTAAATAATCATTTATATAATAAATAATTTAATATCAGTCTAGAATGTTCTGAAAGTGTCATATGGATGGTTGTGTTGTATGTGACCTTCCATGTGTTGGGAAAGAAAACCTGATCTCTAGTCTTGTTAATAAAATTAGAAATATTGTAAATATTGCAAAATTAAGTCTTGAAATAAAGTTTTAAAAAAGTAATAATTAAGATTATTATGTTGTTTAAAATATATTTTGCTTTAAAAATTAATATTTTAGAGTCATTAAACTATTAAAATTATTTCAATAATGATATTTGATATTTTAATAAAAATATTTAATATTTAAAGCACTAAATAATTTTGTATAATATTTTAAACATGATATCTCATAGTTTTAAAACTTATTTTTTAAAATGAAATTAATTTAGTTTATGTAAATTAAGTACATGTTAAGATGCAGAATTAGCCAATAAAATTACTAGATCAGATCAATATAAAAGGGATGTTAAATCAAGTATAAACAGTGCAGTGTCAGTGATTGTGAAATTTATTATCAATATTTTTTTTAGTTGTCCAATTATTTTAAAGTAATAATTTTTATAATCATTATTATTTTCTATTAGAAGTCTTTTAAAGTATAATTTAGTACTTATTTTAAATAATGTCTGAATAACAATCAGTTATTCCCTATCAGAAAGTTTTACTTGAAGCTTAATTAAGAACTATGCTGAATTTTATAAAAAATCACTTAAGTGTTGTGACAATGTGTGCCACACACTAAAAAGGATTTAATTATATACAACCAGAGGAGATTTGGAGATACAGAAGGAATTTGAATTTAATATATCTAATATATTCAGAGTGAATGAACATTTATATTTAATAGCTTTATTTTATTATAATAAATATAATTTTTCAATGAAATTTAAGCTAAATAATATGAAAAGAATATTTGTTAAAAGTTATTCTCATAAGGTTATAAATTTTAAGAGAAGGAAAAGAAAAGATAAGTTAATATTTTGCATCTAAATTAAAATGTAGATGAAGGAATATACTTTTATGATGTGCAAGTATAATTGTTTGTTTCATGGATGCAAATGGAACACCTTATCTTTAGTTTATCTTAAAAGCTTAGTTTAAATGAATTTTATATCTATGAGTGATATATTTTTAAAAATTAAAAGAAAATGATTTTTGAATTTATATGCTTTTAAGGAAGATGTATTTATTATAAAACCAATCAATGAACTATATATTTTAAAATGGCTTTCTTTCTTAAAATAAAATAGACTATAATACATCTCTTTTTGAAGATTTGCATTGCATTATATAATTTTCACTTGAATGGAAAAGCTGTCATTTACCTAAAGTTAACTAATTGAAATATATGCATTTAAAAAAAGTCTTGAATATTATTTTTTTTAAATATCTACCTTTAGTTAATACAAAATATGAATGTCTGCTGAAAGAAAAATTAATAAATGAATAAATCTTATGTTATACAATATTTTACAGATGATTAATGATGGACATGTATTTGTGATATGTTTTGATGTATAAAAGTTTTGAATTTGTATAAGAAAATACATCCATAAAGGATATTTTATTTAGCATAAAAATGGATCCTTAATTATTTTTCCTATTGAAATATTGCTTGGATAAATATTCAGAAAAGAGAGTGAAATATATATTTATCTTTAAAGGATAAACAATATTTTGTCTGGATTCTTTAGGATTTTGATTTTACCGTTTGTGTTTGTTAATATTCATTCAGAACTTTCTACTCATAACATAGCATCAGGGGGAGAATTTTTGAATATACTGAAAGTACAAGGTAAACAAGTGACTTTTAATAACTTCAAATTTTTTCATTATTTTAGTTTATTGCAAATAATTTCAAATAATGTTTAACTAACATGATTATTATAATATATGTTTTAGTTTAATATTAAGATAGATTAGTTCTTTTTATATTAAATAAAAAAAATAGATTTTCAGAAAGTAATTTTCTGACAGGTAATAAATATTTATAGATTGATTGGTTAAATGGTCAAGAAGAAGCAGAACACTGTTTGTGGTTCCAATAACTGTTGGAATCATGGGTAACATTATATATTTATATTGCAATTTTTTTGATAATATTTTTTAAATGATATTTTTAATTAACACTTTATTGTTATGCATTGTATTGCTTGTGTACTTAAAAATTGAATGAATCATTTATAAGATTATTATCATACATACTTTATACAATAAAAGTAAATGTAAGATAGTGCCTTGTACAATATCTAAGAGTATTTTTAGATATTTTTTTCTTGTAAATGCTTGAATATTCATAAATTATACAACATGACTGAGTTATAAATATATTATCATTATTAATAGTATCTGTTGAAATATAGAGATATGAAAGTATTGATCTCTAAATTATAAAATGCTATAATAAATGAATAAGTATATAATACTAATGAATGTTTTATCAAGATCATTTAAACCTGAAATAATTTTGAACTACCTTGAAGTGAATTTTAGATTATTATTGTTCTTTAGAAAAATAGTTTGAAAATTATTTGTATAATGTGGCTTGTATTTCTTTGTGATGATAGTAGAGTTCTTAAGCATGTGGAAGATATAGGATGGTTGTAAGGGAGAGTAATTGTTAAATGAAATCCTAAGTATTGGGGATATATTTTTAAAAGGATATTATATGTGAGTGATATTTTCACAATGTGAATTTATTAAATATACAGGTAACAAAAGACTATATAGATTGTTGTCATGAACGGTTGCATTTTTTTTACAGTCATCAAGAGCTGTGATAAAAGCCATGATATGTATTTAAGGTGCCTGATAAATATGGACCATTTTTTTTAGCATTGTATCCATGGTGATGTTTTTTTTATTTGTTGGAGTTATTATTATTATTATTATTATTATTATTATTATTATTATTATTATTATTATTATTATTATTATTATTATTATTCTATATCCCTCACTATAATCACTGTCAATCATCAATGGCATCATATCATAATAGATTGTTTTTAAAGATGGTAAAATAATGATTAAATTGTGAAAAGTTGGTAATTTATGTAAAAGCAAGATAAGATAAAAAAATTGTCTAACCCAAATGATATTAAATTATTTACCATTTGTTATAATATAAAAATAGAAGAGGAATGATTTGATACTCCTACAAATATTGTAAATATTAGAGATCATTAGACTTAAATAAATGCATATTTGGATTAGATTGGAAGAAACAGTGGTGAAAGTGTGATTTTTAAATGCTACACTGAATGTAAAATATAAAATTAATAAAATATGAAATATATCAAGCAATATAATTTGTTGATAGTTTTAAAATTAGCTATAAGGAATATGAATCTATTAAAATAGAGAAAAGCTATGAAATTATATTTTAAATATTTTTTATAATTAGTTAATTTATGAAGGGAGATATAACTATATATTTTTTTTATTTAAATTTTTCTGGTATAGAATACAAGGGCATATTAACAGATTAAGATAATGTTTTGCTGCAATGCAAAATAAATGTTTAACAATCTTTTTACTTTATATCTAAGTTTAGATAGGTGTGTTTTAATCTAAACTTATACTCAAGAATTATATAATTATAAATATATTTTAAAAATGCTATGAAGCATAGCATTAGGTTTAGCAACTCCTGATATTTATTATTTTATCACCATAGAGACAATAGAATATTATTGTCTTATTAATAAAAAATAGTATATTACTATTATATTACTGTAAGATTTTATTGTCATTTTAGGTTGTCAGAATGAAGGCTATCTTATATTTATTTACTTGTGATATTTATTGTTTAAATATTTTAAATAATTTTAATTTTATATTATAGTTTGTAAATATTTTTCAAGTTTTATAACTTTATTATATCATAATCATAATATTCAGTTATAAAAAAATTGTTAATGTTTTTTTTTTAAATTATTTTGTTGTTGGGGGTTTAATTTGTCTGAGTGTGTTTCTTTGATTCTTCCTACCTACTTACATGATCTATAAAGATTAATGATTTTAAAAATTACTTGTTTGCACATGATTCGTAAAAATTACTAAGAATATCACTACTATTACACATGATTTATTAAAAAGTATATTATTATTATTATTATTATTATTATTATTATTATTATTATTATTATTATTATTATTATTATTATTATTATTATTATTATTATTATTATTATTATTATTATTATTATTATTATTATTATTATTATTATTATTATTATTATTATTATTATTATTATTTGTACATGTTGTAACATTAGTTTTGTTGGTAATTATTGCTATTTAGGTATCTATTTGATTCAACATTATCTTATTCTAAGCACATTGTCTATGTATGTTCTCGATTATGTAAAATTAATTATTTATTTTATTATCTGGTGAAATTCATACCTAGATCTACTTTGATGTCTATATATTTTGTTTGTTATCAGAGTATATTATGGTATTATATAATTTGCAAAATTATACAATGTGTATTATTTTTGGTAAATCTAGATTGACCTCTGTGTAAGATATATATTTCAATTCTGGTGTTATTTGCTTTTAAACTATATAAATTTAGAATTTTCATTGATATATATTGTCATCATTTTTTACAGTGTCATAAAGTATCAATTATAGATACTCGCTTGGCTAAAAAATTTCAACTGGTGGTTCCAGATTTTTTTTTAGAAAGCAGTCTAGGCAATTTAGTTACTATGGACTCAGGCTCTTTAATTCTTTTGTTACTGACTGTTTAACTGATGTTGATATTTTATCTTTTTATATTTTTAAAAAATATTTAAAATTTTGGTTATTATCTCATGTGTAATATATTGATTAATTAAAATGTATATATATATCTTTGGTTGTATTTATTCTTATATTATTTGTTTTGGTTTACTTGTTTTAGTATTTATAGTATAGTAATGTATAGTAGTGTATTTTATTATTATTATTTTTGTTGGTGTTTTTTGGTTTGTAATTAATAATTTAAGAAAGACTCCTAGCGTAAGTTTATTTTGCTTGGAGAATTTCTCTTTCTTATATGTATTGGTTGATTAATAATAAATAAATAAATAAATAATAATAATAATAATAATAATAATAATAATTAATTATTATTATTATTATTATTATTATTATTATTATTATTATTATTATTATTATTATTACTATTACTACTACTACTACTACTACTACTACTACTACTACTACTATTATTATTATTATTATTATTATTATTATTATTATTATTATTATTATTATTATTATTATTATTATTATTATTATAGAAGATATAATAATTGGTGATTATTTTAAAATGATTCAATACCAATTGGAGCTGTTTAATATTACAATGATATCAAAAATATAATATATAATCTATGAATGCCACATAAAATAAATAAAAGATTGTACACTGTTTTCTCTAAATCATCAGATTTTATCTGGTTTTTTGCTGAACACTAGTAGTTAAATAGAGGTGTTATGTTAAGAATGATTAAAATATTCAAGTTGCTTATTGTTGTTATTTTTGTAAGGATAGTTAGATATTATGTAAAATCTCTCATTTTATTTAACTATAGGGTCTTAATTAATTTGTTCTTTATTATTAGTGTTAGAAATGAACCTGAGATTATTTTAAAATAATTATAGAGTTAGTATAAAATGATGATGAGTAAAAATTATTAGTTGATATTAGATTTTAAGTAGTAATTTTATAAATGAATAGTAATTAATTTATTGTTTTTATAATAAATTTGATTCATTGTATGTTAGGAATATTATAGGGGTGTTTAAAGACGTGAGAGTATTATGTGGTAGTTTTTATTATATCAATTAAATAGGGGTAATATTCTTATGCCACTGGGAATGTATCTTTAAAAGTGCATCATCAATGTTTAAGCCATTGTACCTTGCTGAATGTCTCATGTGACAAGTTTTCCTGATTGTATTAGTTATGTTATTTGAACCATATTTTAATTATAATTTAAATTATTACTAAAAGAAAGAAGCTGAGTATTTTAGTTGGAATCCTGATTATTTATTGTGAATATAAGTATTATTATATTTTAACTTAATTAGTTTATTATATTTAGTTATTATAAAATATTGATTCTATTAGATATTATACTGTAACCATGTATTTTAAGCTAGTCCTAATATTAATTATTTTTAGTATTCAGTGTTTGTACAACTTGATTGTAGTATAGTATAGCTATCCCATAGTTAGCCAAAAAGTCAATCTTAGATTTTTTTTTAGTGAGGTATATATATATATTAAATGTGATAGTTGACAAAGCTACAACGTAGTGAAAGCGCTTCTAAGTTATAGTTATACATATAATTTTTATTGACTTTTAATTACTGTATTTTCAAATATTTATTTATAGAGTTACATATATTATTTTGAAGAAATACAGACATTGATTTGTAATATTATATATATATATATTATACCATGTGTGTATGTTGCCTTAAACCAAAATAGGATCATACATGGAAAAAAAAAAAATAAAACATTATTCCATTAGTTTACTCCAAAATTATTAGTTGTCACATATATATCTTCATATATGGACACATACATTCCAGTAGAAATATTAATGAGTACACAATAAATAACATATTCACATGTATAAGTCTAATGTGTTAAGTAGCAATGATAATTGCTTAATAAAATTTCCTAAAGATAACCATGTCAAATCAAAGAGATAACTATAACAGCAATGACAATGTTATTCAACAAAATTATACATTTTTAAGCCTATTCTTTTATGTATATATTTACTTACTGCTAAGAAGATTGAACTATTCCAAATCTTTTATTACTTGTCAGGAGAAGAATGCATATATCTATGAAATTTTATGAGAAAAAATTCTATGGTACGGCTACTTAAAAAGAAACTAATGTCTATCTTAGCTATTTAACACTGACTGAATTGCTTTTAGAACTAGCATTTAATCTCCAATAAAATAGATGCATATATCTATGACAGAATATTGTCACATAATATAAAAACTTAAATTAAGTATTAGAGGTAACACATAGAAAACAAAAGAATTATTTGTAAAGAAACATTGATTTTTCAATTTATTTATCTTGATTATAGTATCTTGACATTGTTTATCAAATTATTTTGTCTGTATCAACTAGATTTATCAAGCACAACTCTTAGCTTTACTTACATATTATTATATTTAAAGATTATCAGATGTCATGTGGATAAAGAATAATTCCTCCCAAAACAATTATGATAACTAAATTGTGCAGATATTTTGATACTAAAATTTAACCATATTCAACACATACTACAAATATATATATATATATATATATATATATATATATATATATATATATATATATATCTATTCATATAGTAATTATATATATATATATATATATATATATATATATATATATATATATATATCAATAATTACTATATGAATAGATTATTATTATCAAAGACACTTTGTATGAAATCATATTGTAGAAAACTTTAATAATATCTAAATAATTGTGTTCCATTAATATTGAATAAAGACCAGAATGTTATAGATTGCTTAATCTTACATAGAATTTTATATTGTTTATTTATAGTTATTTATATTATTTCAGTTTATTTAATAATAGATGATAAAATATATGAGCATAAGAAGACAATCACAAATGATTGGTTATCTAAGAAATAAGTTGGTTACTATTCAGATTATTATCTCACATTTATATTACTTTTTAGAAGCTAGCAGTTCTTATGAACCAAGTTACTATAATATTGTATAAATATAAATTGGGAAAATCAACCAAACATATAAGGTTTATTTATTATTAAATAAGTAAACCAAAGTTAATATAAAATTTAATTTAAAATTAATGGCTACCATCTCATGGAAATCCACCACATTTACCTCATTTATATCAGTATAGTTTTGGGGCCCAATGTGGGGTGCAATTAATAAGCAGTGCCACCTGAGACTAATGAATTGCACACAATTAATTTGCATATAAAATTTTACTAAATATGTTGGCAACATATAACCAATGAGCTCATTAAGATAAAGATGAAATATAAATTTTTTTAAACTTTCAAGCAGTATATGTACAATTTTTATAGCCCCAATTGATATAGATTGTCTGGAGATAATCATTAACAATAAAATATTATTTATTTAAATACTTTATATATTGTATAAGATAAGTTAATAAATTAGCCTTACATATATTTATACATATGTTTATCATAAAGGAAGCCATGAATGTATGAGTATGTCCAGAGATGAATATCACAGATATGGGTAAAACATCTGAAGATATAATAAAAATAATGCTCAAAAATTTGAAGAACTAGATAAAAAAATTTGGGAGGACAAAAGGTAAAATCAAAAGAGAATTTTGAAGAAGGAAAGAAAGATTGTGATGAAAATTTTGAAAGGGTAGACTAAAGTTTGAAGGAGCAAATTGAAAAAACTAAACAGAGATGCAGTGCAAGGTTTGGAGAATTAAAAGAGTAGACCAAGAGGTTGATAAATTGGATTTAGCTAGAAGGAATTTCAAAAAATACAATAAAGAATTGAACAAAAAGATTTAATATAACCCAGAAAGAATGAAGAAAATAGGCAAAAGAGTCAATAAAA
Source organism: Epiperipatus broadwayi (assembly GCA_028023455.1). Lineage (NCBI taxonomy): Eukaryota > Metazoa > Onychophora > Udeonychophora > Euonychophora > Peripatidae > Epiperipatus > Epiperipatus broadwayi. Next base: position 47,675 of record JAQFVV010000200.1, on the reverse strand, counting down.
TGAAAAAAAAAGAAAAATGATTTTAAGATTAGAATCCATAGTAAAGTGAATTACCTTCAAGTTGAATTTGAAGATATTAAGTTGCAATTGAGTATCACACATAGATAAATGAGGAAAAGACATGATAAATATGAAAAAAATGTAATCCTTGCAGAAAGAATTTAAAAAAGCACAAAGTAATATAATTCATGTGAATGACCAACAAGATGAAATAGAAGCTATTATAAAAAGGCAGGAGCAAATTATCAGATCAAGCAGGAGGATAATAATAGGGAAATAATTGAGGCTATCCAAATTTTATTTAAGGATATAGAAATGTTTTTATAGTCAGCTGATACATATTGAAAGTAAAATGTCAGAAATTTTGTCTAATGATAGGAGACAAAAGGAGGCTAATAGAGCAGAAGACCATAAGTATTATCTCATAAAAAAGATAGGTATGAGAGGTGATCAAATGGTGGATGATCATAGGGGAATGTTAGCTCATTATTAGATAACCCTACTAAATGTGATTGTGACTTAGATGATAGTTAGTAAGGATCAAATTGTATGTTCATTTAATATGTTTTTAATAAAGTGTTTTCTAATTAAGTAATTATAAATGTATAACTTCATAATTTCCATATATATTAATAAAATATTAAAAAAATAAATTGTCAAAATGCTAACTATATAAATGAACTGTTCTCTAATTTAAAAATTCACTAAGGATAGATCAGACAATGGTAGCAATAAGGACAAATATTAAATCAACAGAGTTATTGGCCAATCTCAATTTTGTATATGATCTTAAATAGCAAAATAAAAGTGGAATATTTTTTTTTATCTGAGCATAACTGAGTTTAAAGCTAGAAAACAATATACTTATATAGTTGGTACTTTAGAGGTTTATCTTTTCAAAAAAATATACATATAGCTGGTAATATCATTTATCAAATTATATATAGATTAGTCAAGCTAAAAAAAGGTTAATTAACACTATTACTCTATAATAATACAATAAATGTTACAAATAATTAGTAAAATAACTCATCAATATTTTTCAAGTAGGAAAAATCTTATAACTTTAAGTTTAACTTTAATTAATATCACACAAAAATATTACTTGAAGAAAGACACAATAGACTGATAAAAATGAAGTATTTCTTAAAAATTAATTTAAAAATTCTAGAATAAATAGACAATCTGCTATACTAAAATATACAGTTCTAGAAAAATCATACTACATTTATTCTTGATGACATAAGTTCAGTTAGATAATGATTAAAAGTAATTAAAAGTTGTTGTTTTTATATAAGTAATACATTATTAAAATTTATTTACATCACTATTATATATTACACAAACACACACATATGAATTATTTTATCATGTGATCCAGTATTTATTTTAAATTATAATAAACTATAAGTGGTTATTTATTTATAAGTATTAATAATTTGGTCTCCCCAAATTAAAAAAAAATGAGTATTTAATGATTCTGTCTTAGGATATATATATATATATGGAGAGTGTTTATACTTGACTAGTTGCTATGTTTTTTTAGCATGCATATTTAATTTATGTAGAAATTTTGTTAATTTTATATTGCCTCACAGAAAAATCAAAAGGAAATGTGTATTTTTTCTTAAGAAGTTTTTCTTGTTAACAGCAAATTGTCTACAGAAGCTTTAGTTAATAGGATCTAAAGGTTATTCATACTTTTGTTATATTTTATTAAAAATTGATGTTAAAGGCAATTAATTTTTCAGAATTGTTGTTGTTCTCTTGAATAAAACCAATTTTAAAAAGACAATTTTTTTTTTTTTTGATAAATAATTTTAAATTTCTTTACACTTGAATGAATTTTTACAGTACGCATGTATCAGTAATCATTTCTGAAATTGCTTTAACATGAAGTTAGTAGTGGAGATATATGATTACTTTCAGAGAGAAAATTTTTATTTTGACAAATTTTATAATGCTAAAAATGATTATTCTTCAAGTAATGTTTTAAATGTTTTTACAAATACACTATATTTTTTTTGAAAATGTTCTCATTTCTAGATATTTTTAATACTCATATTTTAATTCTATAAATGTCTGTGATTGTGTGATATGCATTTAAATATATACTGTATGTGATGAATAAATTATAAAATGTAATGATGAAATCAAATAAACTAAGAATATAGCACTATTAAATACTAGCAGTAAATATTTTTTGAATGTCAAATAATACCGAATAAACAGCGGAAAGACTTTAAGTAGGATTAACATTTTTACATGAGCAGTTCCATTAGCTTTGATTCAATATTTGTTACTACCAGTAAAATAATTACTATCAAACATATATATATCTACAATCTTTGATATTTAACGAAAAGCATAAAAAGATGTTTTAGCATATGCTGCAGCTTAAATGCTATTTAAACAAATATACCACAGAGCTTGGAACTCAGATATGTATGGTACATGTAATTATCTTTTAGGCTGAATTTAACATCTGCTCTGTTTATTAAATGTCACTTACTTTTAGTCATGTTTTAGCTCAAAATGAAAATAAATTTAAAAAAAACTTATGTTTGTTTTCTGAGAATTTTAGATTGAATTGATTTTTAAAAAATATTGAAGGGCAGCATTCAACATTAGCTTGTTCATTGGCTTATATGATACTTATCACATGATCACTATTTTTTATGCTTGCTCTTAACTGTTATTAAAACATGCAAAACTTACTATATGTATCACCACTCAATGCAAGCTAGAAACCTTCTGGTATCCATTGATTACTCAGGCTTGCACTGAGTGGCAATACGTAGAGAGAGTGTTGCCTGTTTTTATTATACTTATCCATTATATTTATATATAAACTAAACAAATGCTAGATCACTTAATATAATCTTCATAAAAACAGCCCAATAAAACACACACAAATGTTAATATTTTGCACATTACTTCCATATGCTGTTTGAACATTCAATTATAATGCCTGGAATCCATTTTCAATTTTTAGCAATAGAAATTGTAATTAAAAATTAGCTTTTGTGAATTATTAGTTTGAATTACAATATCCTGATGTCAGGAACTATAGGAGATAAAAAAAACTTTTAACAAAGAAAGTGTCTTTAACCAGTGACAATTAAAAAAGTCGAAGTAAATCATAATGAGCAGAATTGAAGAGATGTTAGCATAAAAATGAAGTACGTTTATATAAAATTGATTTATCTTTTATTATTTTTTATATCATCATTACATTTTTGTTTCTAAATATATAGATGATATATATATTATATCATTTTCATTTTTTATTACTTTTACAATACTTCATATAATTATAACCCACTATTGACAGTTTCGATTGTCCCAGCAATCTTCTTCAGAACTATAACAAAAATGATACAAATACATGAACATATAATTTACATTTTATATTTATACATATATTCTATTATTTTTATTGCATTGCCAAATCCATATATATATATATATATATATATATGGATATATATATATATATATATATATATATATATATATATAATAAAATTATATGTTCATGTATACTTGTATTCATGTATTTGTCTTGTGTTTATTATAATTCTAAAAAAAGATTGCTGGGACAATCAAAACTATCAATAGTGGTTTGTAACTATATGAAGCATTGCAAAAGTAATAAAGAACATAAATGATATTAATATTATATGGATTTGGCAATGCAATAAGAAAAATAAATTAAAAATTATATATATATATATATTGAGTTCAATGAAGTTTTGTAACTTCTAAGAGCAAATTAGTAAAGTAAAAAAATATTGATATTAAGAAATAAAAATGCTTCTTGGCAAAAAGCTTTTAAAAATCATTCTTACAACAATTTTATTTTTATTAATAAGTTCAATTTTAATTTTTTAAAAAGGGTTTTCACTATTTGAAATGAGGCTTTAGCAAGATACATATTCCAAAATATTTGTATAGCCTGCAAACTAAAATGAAATCTTTTGTTTTGACAGTTTACTTCTGTTTATTTCTATTAATCATTTTATTAGACATTTTTATTTATTTATAAAGTTAATATTTTAATTTTTAAATTAACTTTATTTATTGAATTTATGTCTAGATTGAAAATTTATAAACATTTAGAGAAAGTAGAAAATAAGTGTATTTATTTCAATAATATAATCAAGTAAAACTTTAGAAAAAGAAAAAAAAAGTTCAAATATGCTGTCTTTATATATCACTTAAGAAATTAATGCACCATAAAAATGATCCCCTTCTACTGGCTTTTAGATGTTATATACAATAATAAATTCTGATATCAATAATATACCAGAATGAATTTAAATGCATTTGAAATAGTCACAATGATAATGTAAATTTGGGCATGACTATATTTCCAATATAGAGAAATTAATTTCATTCTCAAAAGTTGTTGATATTAAAATTTTTTATTATCTATAACACTTAGAAACTATTTAAACATAATTCCTTTTATTGGGGAAAATGAGCAATTTGGATAGTAACACTATAAGTCTGTATCATCTAGTTGAATAGTTAAATATATTTAAAAAAACTGACACTTTATTTAAACTTCCTATATACATTCAATAATTTACAACACATAGATAAAATAAAGATTGAAGCTGTAGAAATTATGTAAAAAATTAATAAATAATAATAAATACAGCTGAAATAATATGTTTAATGATCTTCTAAGTCAACATTCAGCATGGAGTGTATGTATCAAAGCATAACAAAGAGATAATTGGCAGAGTGACCCCATTTGGATGTATTTTACAACTTTTGCTAAACTAATCAATAGCATATTAGCAAAATAATTATATTAATGACTTACTAGATTCATAAATATCAATTTTAAGGAAATGCTCTAATTATCTAGCTATTATGCCAAAACCTAAGTGGGTTATACATCAACTTAAATTGAGTATTCATAATTAAAATGTAACTGTTTCAATTCCCATGCCTTGCCTAGCAATAAGTGGTGTTATGTTGTAATGGGCATGTTATTGTTTTGAAAAGTGTAAAAAAAGTTTAAACTTGTTAAACAAGTACAGGTAGCATCATGTGAATACTGCTCATTCTTAAAATTTATAATTTTTTTGCTTTCATTATGTATCAGTGGGAAAATTCCATCTTTTTTCTTCTTTTTTTTTTGCAAAAGATGTGTGCCATTTTTTTAATAACAAAATTTTAATTTCTTTATGAATTTTTATTTCAATAATAAAATTTATTTATTTGTTTTCTCTGCTTATTTGATTTTACAATGAAAAGACTGCATTAAAATTTTTGATGGAAAAAATAGATCTGGATGTTGATTCAAGCTTTAATGATTTTTTTTAAATTTCTATTTTTTTTTTTTTTGGATTCTGAAGATACATTATCATTGAGTAATTCTAATTTATATATTATAAAAAGATGTTTTTTAGTAGTGAAACAATGAATAATGAGGAAGCAATCTGTACTTACAAAGCTAGCAGTATGCTAGATTATTCATCTCAACAACTTTTAATAATTCCAGCCTGAATTTCTCATAACATGTAAGTAGTTAATTTTATATATTTTTTAATTTGTTTTTAATTTATAACTTTTTTTATAAAATTTTTAAAAAGTGCACAAAAAATATTTAAATGAAAAAAAGCAACAAATTATAAATTATTTATTTCCATGATACACAATAAATATGTGACATTAGTCCTATATATATATATATATATATATATATATATATATATATATATATATATATATATATATATATATATATATATATATATATATATATATATATATATATATATATGTTAAAACGAAGATTTGCACGGGTTAAATATATAAAATACATATTTTGCGGGTTCATCCGTGTTTAAAACTTTTAATATTAATATACTGACGTTTCGATGAACCCACAAAATATGTAGTATATATATATATAGACCAGTGTCATTGTTGTGAATATTTATATGGAAGTGATGAATATATAAAAGACTAGTGTAATAAAATTCAAAACTGCATAGCATGTATTAAATTTAGAGGTCATAATACAATGTGAGTAAGGTCACTCTAAACTAGAAAGAGTGAATTCAAATAATGGGTTTGTACAGAAAGTTATAATGGGTGTGCATACCATAAAATGTTTTATATAGGTAAAAATGCAACTTCATACACTAGATAATGATTGATTACTCAAGCTGTGCTTTTCATAGTTTTGCAACATTCATAAATAAAGAGTTGTCTGTCTAAAAAGGATATAGATGTGTTTTGGTTGTGAGGAATGATAATTACACAGCAAAATAATCAGCAAGGCTATTTTAGTTCTTATAAATTAAAATTAAGATAAGCAATGCACATCTTTAAACTTCACATTGTGAAGCTTTTTCAAAATGTTGATTGATGTGCCAGCTCCATCCCACAGGTTTTATGTTCTTGCTTTACCATTATGATCAAAAGATGATGAGTAATGAATAGTTCTGTTGAGTAAGTTATATAAGCATTTTTATTTATGTTTATTCTTTTCCTGCATGGGAACAATAACATTTTATTATTTGTAAGCAATCATGTTGTAGTAATCACTTGATTTTTCATTTTAAGTAGATTCTATTTAATAAAATAAAATAATTTTCAGAATGTGAAAAGTAAAATAATAATAAAAAAGTATTATTTTTTAATTTTTTTTTTAACTACATCATGTATGAAATCTGAATTATTTATAACCTGGAGACTTATTCATCTCTCATTCTTTCTTTTCATTCAATATATGCAGACTGCTGCAAGGAAACACTTCTTATGGGGGTTTCATGAAAAATAAAAGGTATCCATGTGTATATTTTTCATATACTTTATATTAATGAATTATCATAGATAAGTCATATTTTGTGTCATTTTATGATGAATTTTATAAGGAATTCAATGAGTGTTTTTCTGAAGGTTTGTGATGATGGTGTTCTAGCTGTAATTTTATATTGGACTATTTTCATAATCTAATATGTGTGTTGAATGTCTTTAGAAAAGTTTTAATTTTTAGTTAAATATTACAAATCCATTCAACTGTTAGTAATATCACAGCAAACAGGTTAGTATAGGCACCATCTGTTAGTAATATCACAGCAAACAAATGTTAGTAATATCACAGCAAACAGGTTAGTATATGTCCTAACTGTTAGTAATATCACAGCAAACAGGTTAGTATATGAATGCATTTGGAATATTTAACTAAAAATTAAAACTTTTCTAAAGACATTCAACACACATATTAGATGATGGAAATAGTCCAATATAAAAATACAAATGCAATGAGTGTTTTAATAAAACTAAATATATTTTTCTATTAAAATTTAGAAATTTTACAGAATTATAAAAATAATATTTTAAAATGTTAAATTCATTATTTTTAATTTTGAAAGTGATAATGACTATATTTTTTCAACTTCATTATATTCTTTGATATTTTATCTTACTGTTAATACTAGATGATTTTTCATAATTCTAATTGAAGTTAACTTAAAAATTGCATCATATAGCAATTCTTCAAAAGTACAATATAATGTTTTTTTAATTGAACTGACTAAAATGCATTTAACAATTAAACTAGATGATGAATATAGTCTAACATATAATTACAAATAAAATACCATCATCACAGTCTTCCAAACACACACACATATATATATATATATATATATATATATATATATATATATAAATAAATAATCATGGTGATTTGGATAAGAAATGAGCGATGTAGAGACTGTATTATTTACATATGCATTTTAAATTATTAAATTTAATTTATAATTTTATATTGCAATAATAATAATAAACTTCTTTCTTTAATATTTGATTGTCATAACAATCTATTTCATTACTCTTAGATTAATGCATTTACCTATTAAAACTAACAATATATATATAAACTTGACATCCCACAACAAACTAATACCACATTTTGGTCGGTCATTCTCTGCCTACCAACAAAATTTAAAAAAACAAAACAAAAAAAAAACTGACAACCATAATTCCACTATTATTTCTAATCTATATAATGAATAATTTTTAGTCTAATATATACAAATATTTATTATTTTCTCTTCACTTTTTTCATTTATATATATATTGAAGCAATGGATTTGAAGTCCGATCCATGCTTCACAGCCTTCTATAAACTTAGTTAGTATTATAGACCTGAATTAAGTTTATAGTCCAACATCAGCAGGGTTTTGCATTGAAGCTAAAATTAATTACGTTTACATAATTTGTATTTGCATTTAACTATTTCATTTTAAATAAATTCCATTTCAAGATTAAATTTTTGTTAATAAAAATTACTTGTCAAACCTATTAGTCAAAACATATATATATATATACATCAAGCGTATATATATATATATGAGTTAATGCAAAATTCTGCTCAAATAAAATGCTTATTTTAAAAATTCTTATATTATTAAAAGAAATAATATATTTTTTTGTTAAAATCTTGTTAAAATATGGCGTATGATTTAGTTTGAGATAAGCCCGCCAACATTTTCTAAAAGAATGTATGCTTGTAATTAGTTAGCCCATTCAAGGCAAATTAAAGATGGCTTTCTCTTTCTTTTTTAATTATTAAAATTCAAACATTAAAGAAAGAAATTTAGAAGAAAAAAATAAAAGTTATTTTTAGAAAATTTTACCTTGAAACAAAGAGTGGGGGTGGGCTTATCAAGATCTAAGATCATACAAAAAATAGAGGGTAGCTTACAAAAAATGGATAAATAGGAGAGTGAACAAAAGACTAGGCATTCAGATTTCTCTTTGGAGAACTCTTTCAGATTTTGTTTGTTGAGATTTTATTCCAAAAAGTTATACAAGTGTCGTCTTCGAAATCACGGAGAAGTTTGAACATGCTACAAGCTAAAAATCATATGAATTTGATGGATTCTACTATGCTTGGCTAGGCAAATAGCTTTGCCTATCACCAAGGTTCCTAAATACCATCAAAATGCCATAGTATCCACCCAATATAATCTGAACTCTGTGCTGTGTCTGTAGGACTTTTCGTGAAACCATGCTATGTATATCCATTTTACTTGTCTGGACAAATACTTATGGACGGTCAGATCAAGCCACGAACGCTGTAGGAAACATGACCAAGGAAACAGGATGGTAATCATATCTCTCCTCCATTGAACTATTTACTTTCTACCCTTTTGTTCATACCTTTCTTAATTGAATTATATTTTGCATTGTTTTATTTAATTATATTTGTAATGTAACCATTTTTTTATTAGACTAGTCTTAGATATATATTGTGTGATCATCTATTTATATATTTAACCCTTTTTCCTTCGCTATTCTTCATTACTAACATTTATAAATATTCCGTATTCCATTGCAGTGTAAGTCAAAGGTTAATTTTTCATTTAAATCTCTTTCTAATTTTCATTTATATTTGTAAAATTCCATACGAGTAAGTTTCCTTTGTTTGCCAACTTGATCTCCTCGATAATGCCTCTTTTATCTGCCATTAGCTTATTATATATAACTGATTTAGCTATATATGTCTTAAATAATTTTTAAACTGTCTGTTTTTAGCACAAAGCAATTAGGAATGCTTTGGCGAAAGATCTTTTTTTTATTGTACTTTATTGAGGAGATTCGAGGTGACAATTTTATTAGAATTGGGAAGAAAAGACCTAGACTGCAAAAATATTATATTGTTTAATCTGTTTTTATTATCTAATTAGTTTGTTTCAATAATTTAGGGGAATAGCGGAGGCCATTAAATCATTATTAATATTTTAAAGTCATTAATTAAATATATTATTTAACTAAAATAGCTTGAGTTTTCTAATTTTATTGTAATGCTTTATTTTACTTTTCAATGATCCAGGCACGCAAAACACATATTTCTTAGTACTTTTGCACATTTAACTATTTAGCTCCATAGGTGTTCCCATCCATGTCTTCCTCTGATGCTAAGCTTTGTGGCCGGATGAGAAAATAATTTATGCATGTCTCAGATAATGTTATTGGTTCATAGTTAGCCTTGAGAATAGGCGAACAGGGCAGAGGTTATAGTATTCTTGATTTAATATCTCATGTATGGGTGGCCTCGAGGTACTTTCGCCTAGTATTCAAACTGGGTTAAACCAACATACATCATCTGACTGTCACAATATATATATATATATATATATAGTATTTAATAATTCGATCATCATAAATTATTAATACTTTATCAATATTCTTATTAAAATAAGATAATAACTTGCTTATTCTTTTGTGCACATCTCTTCTACATATTCATATTATTTTATTTATTATATCTCTAATGACTAACATGCCAGAGATACCATAACTAACAAATAATTTTTATAACTAATATTTTATCAACAATTTATTATAAATTATGATTATACCTTTACATAACTTGCCAATCCAAGTTGCTAAAGTTTTTCTGTAAATTTAAGATTAAACCTTTAATTCTTAATTTTTTCAGTAACCTTTTTATATAACCTTAAAATTCATTATAACCAAACAACGGACCTCTTTTATCAAAATCAATTAATTCATAATTCATAATATGATGCCAAAAAACATCAATAAAATTAATTCACATAACATGTTTTCCAATTTCTTTTCCAATATAGTATTTTTTTTAAGTTTATATCTACTACTTAACTTTGAGGATGAATTTATATTCCAAAGGTTCTAATTCTAAACCACAATTATTCAACTTTCCAATTGAAAAAAAAAATCAAATATTACCTGCTAATACTTAATAGGTATAGGTCTCTAATATTCATCAGATTTGCTTTGCTATGCAATTATCCATATATTTTATGAATTTAGAAAATTCTTACCTTTAAGATCATATGACATTTTATAAATAATGTTAAGGAGCTATGATCATAAACATTGAAAATTATTTCTTTTTTTTCCATTTCATCATATACTATTTAACTTCCACAATACTATATTTCAACTATTGATGATTTAATTCTGGTATCATATATTTTTCACAACAATGTTAATATATTATCCTTTTGCAAATGTCTTTTGCTTAAGATTGACATTATTCTATTGTAACATCAAATAAAGGATTTCACATCTTTTTATTTTTAAACACACACATGATTACATTATCCACAATTAAAATAAAATTCTGTAAGGTTCAATTCAAACCATTTTTAAATTCTGCATTGAAGGTACCTTTTTCACCTTCTGGGGTTTCTAAGAGAAATGCACTCTCCTCCACTTTTTTTTATATTCAGAATGTTTCACTTACTTTAAAAAAAATTAAACTTTCAGGTCACTAACTTGAGAAGTTTTCACAAACATAAAAATCCTACTTTAAATACATAAGGGTTATGAGAGTCTTGTGAAGTTGTTTTCTGTCCCATGTCTCTCAAATTTTCATTAGCCTTCAATAGAGCACTATCATAGTTTATCTGTTTTTTGCATATAGTGGATAAAAGAGTCATAATTAACATAGGCTCTTTATATCTGAAATAAAAATACATTGGAGTAAGTTTAGTTGACTTATTTTAGGATATATTGATATAATTAACTACTTTCTATAAGTTATTTACCCAGTTATGGTGGTTGTCTTCTAAGTATACTCTAATCAATCTACCCAACTCATGCATAACTCTTTCACACAGGTTAGACTGTGGCTTCCTAATTGAATACAAAATATGATTTATATATTGTCATATGCCCAACCTTTCCACTCCTTAGACAAGAATGATGTAGCATGAACTGTCAAAGTAACATTAGGTTTCCATACTATTACAAATTGTAATTGTTGCAAATATTTAGTTATGTTTCTTGCACTAACTTGAGTTTCAAAAAATATTGTGATTGATATGAACTTAAATTTCTTAAATGGTGGTAAAGGACTATAGGAATCTATGGCTAAAAGATCATTGGGATGACTAGGTAAAATTGTTTGTAACTTATAAGCATACAATTTATTGGTGTACTTTGATCTTAAAACAAATTTCACAAAACTTAAGTCTGTTCACTATGGATGCATACAGATCAGGCCAGTGAAATAGCTTGTGCAAACATATTCTATATTTTTTGGTCTGTATTGACAATGAACATAATAAATTAACCTATTCCTAATACATAATGGTGTCACTATCCTACATGATTGTTCATGGACTTTCCTAATTTTGTAGTGCAACATGTTTTGAATTATTTTATATATCAATATAACTTTACTACTAATCATTCTTTTAATTGCTATGGGTTCTATCTTTTTATTTAAGTATTGAATCCTGCAATTGCAATATTGATACATTTTAAAAATCATTTTCAACTAAGTCATCAACTCCCAGGTATATGACTGAAAAGATTATCTACATTTATATGTATAAAGGTCTATTTTGACAGGACTCCTACTTGGGTTATCTGCTGCATTATTATCTTTTCCTTTATAGTACTGTATAGTGCAATTCTATACCTTTCAATAATGTACTCAAGAAATACAAGTCACATGATTTCTTTTCAAGGTCCAATTGAAATAAAACTATTCCTAGACCATACTCACAACTGTCTGTTTTTATATAGAATATTTTTTTGGAAATTAGGGTAATATAAGGTAACAGTATTTAAGAAATTTAATTTTATTCTCTCAAATTCTATAGAATTATTTTAAATCCATTTCCATTTCTCATCTTTCTTTAATAATTTTGATAAATAAATGGTGCCATAATCAAAATTCTCATAAAATCTATGATAAAAAATTTCAAATACAAATGAAGCAATACAATTACTTTTTGTTTTCTGGAATGATTTAATTGTATCAGGTTCCAATTTTATCCCACCAGATCATATAATGTGCCCCAGATATCTACCTCCTTAACAGCTACTCTACTTTTTTTCAAATTTATTTTAATATGCTTTTCCTCACATTCCTTCAACAATATATTTAGGTGATGAAAATATTCTGATGTTATCCAAAGTTATTACATCATCATCTACATATATAACAATAATGCTTTTGACTTCATCAGATAGTACATTATTAAATCATCTGAAGAGACCAGCTTTATTGTTTACAAATCCAAAAGGCATTCCCTCAATAACATACAAGTAACCTTCCTATTTAAATGCAATATACTTTGATCATCATGCAAGTCTATGTGAATTAATAACTAGCTGTTAAGTCGACAATAGAAAAGATCATTTTATTTTTAAATTGAATTTATACTTTTTGCACAGTAGAAAGGAGATCACATTCAGGAATCATTAACTGACTCAAGAGCCTCACATCTAAGCAAATATGCATGGATCTATTTTTTAACGACAACCACCAATGGGCTTTTGTATGCTGAGGGGCATTGTCTAATAATCTTCTTGACCATTTGTTTAATTTTCTTCTGCACTTCAGATTTGTATTGGTGAGGGATAGGATAGATTTTACATTGAAATGCACTACAGTTCTTCAAGCATATCCTTTTTACACATACCTTTTGACTTCATGTGGTTTCATAGAAACACATACTTATATATACAAAGCAACTGGAAAAAAAGCATTTCCTTAAAATTGCTATTTAAAATTATAATTAATAATTTGTTAAGCACATACTCATTATGTAAGCAATATACAATAAGGCTATAACCTTAAGACTATGCACCTAGATGTGACAATAGAGACCTCTACAAATCTTAATACAAAATTAATGACCTTGAATGCTCATCTTTTAAAGTCATTAATCTTGTGTCAAGATTTGTAGAGGTTCCTACTGTCACATTTAGCACATAGTCTTAAGTAGATTTACATATTTGTAAATCTAATTCTGTAGTATTATTTTGGATAGTTAATAAATTAAAATTTTGGTGGGGCACCTCCTGATTAAACTTACACATTTCCTTTCAAAATTAACTCTTGGCTAACATAATCAATAACACATCTGAACCAATTCATGAAGTCTGATCCTATTGTATCCTCATGAATAAGTTCAGACATAAATTACAAATATTTGCTCTATACTTATCAAATTTATCTTCACACCTCAACCATACCTATTGAGCCAACAATTTTGCTTTATGACCATTAGGCATGGTAACTTGAGTTTGTCTCAATGGTAACAGGAATTTCCAAGTCTGCTTCTGTAATTCTAACATACAATCCTTTTGAGGTGATTGAAATTTGACTTCCTGAATTCTATAAAGCTTTTGTTGACATACCTTGAATAATGACATTAATTTCAAAACAAATATTAACTACATAACCCTCTATTTCCCTGTCATATTCTATCTTCTGTTTCAAAATTTAACAAAGTGAAAGCGCTCCATAATTATAATGCTACAGAACTTCTGACATGAGGAACATTTTGATGAAGCTCATTTTAATGTGAAGGTCTAGTTTTAGGCCTAGCCCCCAACATTCTTTACAGGTGTATTCTGTTAGTTTCTGACAGGATAACTTCCTCCTTCATATGCATCCTATTCTGATTTATCATTATTTTATGGTTATGCTCCTATTATTCACTTAAGGCAAATCTTTGTTACTCTTACTATTCATATATATAAGATTTATACACTCTATTACCTCTACTTCTTTTATTTTTAATATGTATGACTACTTTTATTATACTTATAGCTATTTTCTACATGTATTTCATTTGCCTCAATTGCTCCAAATATTTCAGACATTTTTTCAACAGTATGTCAATCAGCAGCAATTAATGTTTGCTCTATATGTCTTGGCAAGTTTCTTCTGACTATCTAGATTGGTTTTTCAATAACAAAAATTCAGTCAACATTTTTAATTTAACCATCTGCATCCAGAAAAAATTGCATGTATCTGCTTTTATTAAGACAGTATTTGACTGGCTAATTTAATATTTCATGTTGTCCTGTTTGTGTTCTCCCCAAACACTATTTAACATATATATTTAAAACTTAGATAATTTTCTGGCTTATTAAACAATAATTGTCACAATGCTTAGTGGATGAACTCAAGTGGTTGCTAGCTACAGACAATTTTTCCAATATTCCTTAAGTAATTTAAGGAAAACAATTTTTCTAATGCACTTAGGTACTCTACAGGGTTTTTATCATACACCCCCTTAAATACTTTTGGATGAATAAACTCCTTTTGATTCTGTATCTGTTTACTATTTTCCTCACCAACCAATGACAATATAATTATAGATTTTATTTCATGGCTTTTACTCTGAATACATATGCTTATAAGACCTACCCACATAATCATCAATATTTTTGACAGGGACATTATTCATCCATATCATCCTATTTTCTAACATTATGGATATTTTATAATTTACATTTTGCTTTTGTTCATCAATGTTTAAGCATCTCTTTCTCTAATAATTTACTATTACTTTCCAACTTACTAGAATTTTTTTCTTGATTTTTATTACTACTTTCTATTTTCTGTATAGATGATTGATAACTAGCTAACCTTTCTCTTATGCTTTCTAACTCCCCTGGCCTTACTTGCTCAATACTACTTATTTTTTTCTGCATAACTTTAAATTATCCTATGACTGTTTACATACTTTTGGCAATTTCTTCATCTCATTATCAGCCTTGTTCTGTTTCTTACACACCTCTTCATACTCTATTGTCATATGATTCTGAATATCTTTTATTTCTATTTTAACACTATTTACTCCTAAATTTTGATACTTCTTAATCAATTTAATGAGACTTTTCAATTTTTATATATTTTTCCAATTCTTTACATCCAACTTTATATGTCTTAATCTCATTGTTTAAGTTTTAAAATCTAAATTCTAACCTTTACTGTGACTTATATAACTGGTTTTTAATTCATTAAACCTGCTATCACATTTATTAATGGATTTCTTTAATTTACCACTCAGATTATACCATAAATTACGCATTTGTGGCATTATGTTCAATTTTAAATAAGTTCAATTTTTTATTAAACTGTCCCAATTCTACTTATTTCTCTCATTTTCTTTCTTAATTCTTTTTTTCTCTCAATTCTTTACTTGGAATGTCAATCTTATTATTTACATCTTCTTTTAATTCTTTATTTTGATGATTTTGAACATTAAACTTATTATTTATAACTTCTCTTTAATTTGATTATTCATTTTTTTCTCTTTGATTATCAATCTTATTATTTCTTTTTTCATCTCTTCTATCAATTTTCTAGAAAAATCCTGAATATCACTTTTGTGTCCTATTAATGTTCCATTATACTGCTTATTTATCTTGAAAATAATATTTCCATTTACAATTAGATAGATTACAAAATATTTTAAATTGTTTTGTTATTTAATGACAAAACATTTGCCCATTCAACCTTCAGACCATTCAGCATAATATGAAAATATATGATAGGAGAATTAAGAAGAGACCAAAAACAAAATACATGGGTGAAAAAACAACCAGATGTTACTGACATGATTGAAAGACTTAAGACACTGAAATGGAGCTGGATTGGATATATTTCAATAAGAGATGATAATACATGTACAGTTGATGTCGTAAATTGGATTCCAAGAGATTGTAAAAGATCTAGGAAGAGACCACATGTGAGATGAATAAATGAATAAGGAAATATGCTGTAGGGATGTGGAAAAGAGAAGCTAGAGATCAGAGAAACTAGATTGAACATAGAATCTTGTATATATAGACTGACCATGAATAAGACATGAAAGCATCCAAAAGTATACTTGGTACAATAAATATTAAACAATCAAACATCACATGATGGCGCTACTGTATGGAGAGTTTTGCCTCTGTACTATAAATGTTGTTAAATTTTGTATTTAAACTCTGTATGAGTATTTATATATATATGCTAATAATTTTGATAGAAAAACAATATTAAAAAGAAATATACATAATTACTTTAAAATGTAGATTTATATAAGCACATTGTAACTATGTTCACTTATGAATGTAAGTCTTGGATACTAAAAAAATAAGTTACATACTTCATAGTATAATATAAAAAGATATATTTTTAAATAAAGAAATTTGAATAAAAAGTAAAACGCATGTCTAATAAAGCAAGTGGATATTTTGGGTCTTACTGGAAAAAAAAAAGAACTGAACTGAAGATGGGCTAACCATGTAGTATGTTGGTAGAAGAAATGCGGTTAATGAACAATTGACTAAATCCCAAGAAAGTTAAAAATATCCTACAACTAAATTCAACAAAATATTTTTCTGTGAATTGATAATGATTTAAATAATGATAATAGTTCTTTAGAATTAATTGTATGGACATATATCATTTGTGAAATATGAACACGCACATGTGAAAGATAACAAAAAATGTTAAAAGAAGTTCTAGTAATTACTAAAGTGTAAAAAATAACATTACTTCATTTTTTTTTTTAAATCATATAAAAAAGGATAATATATTTTCATAAAAAAGATTCGATTTAAAAAAAAGAAATCTAAGATGGATAAATTAATTTTTGGATATATTATTAAAGAATACAATTTTCAAAAAATAAAACTTGACTAAAGTTTGTTTTTTAAAAAACAAATAAACGCTGACAAAACACGTCAGAAACCTAATTCTATTTCAGTCTTTTATTTTTCAGGAATTTGTGATTGCAAAATGCCGAACAAAAAAAAAAAAAAAACGCATCAGGGATAAAAAGTTCATTAACTAACATCCTTGGTTTTACTCTGCTATTCTTCATCTTCATCGGAGACTAAAAAGTCAGCTTTTTAAATGTTATTTCTCCCATTTGACAAAATAAATAAAAATACAGTATAATGAAAAATAATTAATGCATTTATAATAATAGCTTATCCCAGATAATTTGTTGTTGTTTTATTTTTTTGTTTTCGGAGTTCAAATAAATTATTTCTAATAATTTTATTGTTTGATAGTAAATAAATTTATATTATATATATACTTGTGTTGTATTTGTTATTTTTAAATGTGAATGTGTTCATTTCATTAATTTACCGTAACAAAAGTGCATAATTACTAATGAAAATAGAATTAGAATTTACATTAAATAACTCATACCAACATAAATATGAAATGCGGTTAATTTAAAACAAACAAAAATGGAGGGGGGTGGTGGGGGTGAAATAAATTATTTCTACAAATTTTATTGATTGTTAGCAAAGAAATTGTTTACCATATATAATTGTACTTTTTAATTCTAAATTTTTCCATTTATAATTACAAATTAAAATAGCATTATATTTGCATTAAAATACCATATATATATATATCAAATAAGCACCGGGATTATTTTCATATATATATATGTGTGTGTATGTGTGATAGTTTGTCTATGTGTGCGTAAACGAATGTGATAACAAGAATGAGTGTATAATTTTTATCAACATTAGGCTATTTATATATAATTATTAGCTGTGTTATTATATAAAGATTATACTGAATTAGCTTATAGAAGCATGCTTTTGATAACAATATAAAGTTTGTCAACTATAATATGTATAGTATAAATTATTGCAGAACTTCTAACTAATAGTACTTCCTCAAGAATTGTAAAAAGATAATAATTCGATTAAATATTTAGATATGATTATATCCAGAATAAAATTGTAATTGGACTACAAAATATACAAAAGCTAATAGAAGAGAGAGATTGTCTTATGTATGAACTTTTCTTTGTACAAAAATGAAAAAGTTAAGAACTATTCTATGTAGAATTAATAAGTTATAATGATAAAATATAAAAATAAAATATAAAAAATAAAACTGGAATTAATACATTTGTAAAGCATCTGAAAGATTCTAATAAAATAAAAATAATGCTGTAGATTTGAATAATAACAAACAGAAAAATTTATATCTTGCAATGGAGAAGAAAGAAACATAAAAATGTAACAAGTATATGTTCAAAGTATTTTAGTGAAATATAATTTTATATTGGTAAACTTAGCAGAATAAAAAAATAGTCCAAAAATATATTAAATAAAAAGTGAATAAAATAAACATTATATATGAGATTAACCTAATATGGAAAAACAAGCTATAGGAAGTATTAATGAGGATAGCAAAAGAACTTGGAAGTCCTCAAAACAACAATTTTTTGAAAGGTTTTAACAGTATTAATTATATTGCCATAAAGAATTTAACTACAGTTAAAAATAGCATTGGAATATACATAAAAATATATAACAATATCAAATAGTAAATAGATGGACAATTGAAATCTTAAACTGGATTTCAAGAAATTGTAAAAAACTCAAAAAGTGACCACATGTAAGATGGAATGATGCAATAAGAATGTGTACAGGGGTGATGTGGAGAAGAGAGGATAGAGATTGGAAATGATGAATGAACTTGGAGAGACCTTCATTCTGCAGTGGATTGATAATGATTGATGATGATGACAACAATGATATAATAATAATATAATACATGCACACACAAATATATAATATTAGGCAAAATAATATATATTTATTTATAGATTAAAAATTATAGTGTTAATTCTATTGTGATATTTTATTACATATATTATTTTTATTAATATTTTTCAAGATAAACTTCTGTTTGTTTCACACTTGCAACAAACTACTGGTTTCCTTTTATTTCAATTGTGTTTTTAATATGGTATATTTGGGGGTACACACTTTTTTGTTTCTGTTATTAAAAAACTTATTTTTTATGTTTTATATAGTTTTATTATTAAATTTTAAAGCTCCTTAACTAAAGGTCATCTTCAGGATTTTATATATATATATTCTAATTCAACAATCAAATAAAGAACTTAAATCGCAAACATTGAGTTAGTAAATTTTTATTTATTTCATCATTGTTTCACAATTACTAAATCATAATATAAAATTATATAGAATAAATACATATTGTTGAAGTTCTCCAATAAGCCTATGTATGTATGTTAATATGAATATACAAATAACTCATAAAAAGATATTAGAAAAAAAAAGTTACAAAAAGTGAAAACAAAAAAATCTAAATTCAATTTTTTGGAAAAGCAAAAAATAATTATTGCCTTATTTCTGAAATTATTACTGCTATATGAGGAAAAAAAGAAGTTCTAAAAAAACATTTATATATAAGAACAGCATAGTATAGGGAAAAAATAATTCAGTAAATTTATGAAATTATTATAATGATATAATAATGTTGAGAAAAAAATTAAACATATTTTTTTTTACTATTATTCAGTATAAGTGTACTTTTGAAATCACATATAAAACTTAGCATTAAGCATATTATTTTCATTATATAAATTATCAAAGTGTAAATTTTGTCATTAGTTGAATATCGTAAATGTAATAAAAGAGCTAATTACTGATACATATAGAGCAATTCATGGATTTTCATTGATAAATGCCAATACTTAAACAAATCAGTGAAATTTGTTGACACTATTAATTACACATGGTCATAAAAAGAACAGATCAATTAATAATTGTTTCATAATTGATGAAATACAAGATATAAGTCTATGTTAACAATCCATTATTATAAATAATCATATTTTTTGCTTGCAGGATATATAAGAAGTTTACACATTAAAAGTCACAGAGCTAGGTTGTTAATGTGGATATTGAGTTTCAGAGTCTGGATTTCTATCATTGTACCAAACCATACAGGGTTATTTAAAATATGCATTGTTTAAATATTTTCTTTTGTTTTATAATTACTTTGATTCAAAGAGCAAATAAAACATTAAGAAATTAAGAATTTGACAAGTTTCCTCCTATTGATAAACAAAGGACTTGTTCAAAAGGTTATGTAATAATTTACAATAGAAGTGACTACTTGAGTTGTCACTTATGTTCAGAATGCTCCATTATACAAATCACACTGAACTACCTAGCCAGTAAAAAGTATTGAAATATTTATTATTATAGAAGTTATTATAAACTAGTAGTTAACAACACATTTTGTTACAAAAATGTTATTTAAAAACATGAATATTAACAGCGAATGAAAAATTATTACGAGTATCATAGCTGTGAAAAATGAAGTTTAATATGCTGAAGCACTTGTTGATAATTTCAAATAATTTCTAAAAAATAAAATTATTAAATCTTATTATAAGATGATTGATTTATCATCATTGTATATATATATCATAATGTTAAGATTTTTATAAAAAAATGTAAACATATAATTTGACTTCATCACACATACATTTGATTGGTGTTAATGTTAGCATTATATTAACATGTTAATTGCATCCTCTAGTCTTGATCGAGGTAACAAGTCATTTGAAGGTATATATGTACAATATCCTTAAATAATCTCATTTTTCAAGATAATGACAATCTCAATATAATGCTGCTATTAACAAGAAAATATTTACAGAAACAAATGCAAAATATATTTTGAACATACACACACACACTTATATATATATGTGTAATCTTATAATTGAATATTTATAAATAGAGTAATTAGTTATATGTAAGATATAACAATAAAAATTTTATCCCCTTAAGAGCATTTTCGACTATCCTCATTGTCTTTGTCAACTAACACTTTGAAAGACTAACCTTTTCACAATTCTGTGATCTTAATATTTGCTGCCTGTCTGTTAATTAAGTCTTGTTTGTATTTGTATATTAGCATATCTTCCTTTATTTTCCTTTTGTTGTTATTTTTTCTCATTTTGCAATTAAAAAGAAATAACACAGTGGCAGCTTTCAGGCAAGTTCACCATTGCATGGGAGCCACTTTGACTTTGACTTAGATGCTTCTATACCATTTATTGAGGAGAAATAACCACACATGAAAGATTGTAAGTATCTTCTCTTTATTATTTTAAAAAAAAAACCATTTAAATCCATATATAATTGTTAATATTACTAAGTTAAACAATAACGATCAAAAACAAACATGGCTCCCAAAAAAAAAAAACTGCCACCTCAGCAAATTCAGCCATAGCCTCTAAAAGGGAAGAGGGACTACTTTTAAAAGGTGAAAATAACACCAAAATCCCTAAATTCATATGTCAAAACAAACCAAAAGAAATAACTCTTCCTTTGACTGAAAAAATGAAAAATCCTTCAAGGAAAAAATCTACTGAGAAAATAAATAGAAAATGTGAACCAGAAACGGATTTTGAGGGGTCCGAAAGTAATCTTTCAGATCAGTCCCAAACTTCTGACAACAATGGTCTAATAGAGAATTTTTCTATCTTTAACGCAAAAAAAAATTAGATCTCCAGAGTCAAAAACAAAAACTGAGCAGGAAACCCGAAAACATAATACTTATAATGTAAATATCAACCGCAATTTTGCCATTGGCGATGAACTCGCATATCCAAAGTTTGACGAAGCAATGTGTTATGATCCTGCACAGTTGAAGACAAAAAGTGATATAAATTCCATAGAGAATTTCACCAGCTATAATCCTGTCCCAAAACTAGACTTCCAACTTGAAAAACAAAAAAGTTATAGTCAAAAAACCAAACCGGAAGCTACACTCATTCACACTCACAATATGGAAAAAGATGTAAATTCTATCCCTAGCAACAAATCCACATACTCTAAGTTCACAAAGACACAATTGAGTGATTCCGCAGAGTTGGAGATGAAGATTATACTGCTTTGACAAAGAATTTCACCAGATATAATACCTGACAAAAATCAGACTCCCAGCACGAAAAACAAAAAAGTTACAAATCAAAAACTAAACCGGAAGCCACACTAGATTGCCCTCATAACACAAAAGACAACTTAAATTGTAACTCTAGTGATTTATTCACATATTCCAACTTAGGAGGGACACAATTAAATCATTCAACACAGTCGAATACACCACTTTACACCAATTATCCAGTTAATTTAACTACACATAAAGCCAGCTTGAACTCACCTTTCCAACCTCAAAAACAAACAAGTATAGATTCCAAAACAAATCTGAAAACTGCACTAACACTAAAGAAAGATAAAAAAAGACCTAATCAATACTAATAGCAATGGAAAAACAAACTTCAATCAAATAAAAACAAACGCCCCAATCCAAAAGACACCACTAACTAACACCAACTTCCAAGAAAAATCAACAAGCAGCAACACCACAAAAAAACGAAACTCCCAGAAAACAAAACAAACAACACAAAATGAAAATTCCAAACAGCAAAGAAAATCAGTTATCAATTTCAACAGTGAAGAAACTGACACAACATTGGAAAACAACAATGAATCTTTTTCAAAACTTCAACACAGTTCCAGATTCACAACCCAAGACACCAACAGCCCCCCAGAACCAGCACAGCAAAACAATGCTAACAACTCAGAACATTACCATGCAATATCTTCACAACTCCATCCCCAACTCTCATATGCTAATAGTTTTAGGACAACCACTAGGCAATCAACCCAAGCCAAAACTCAAGCAATCAGCACACAAACTACAGATGACCCATACAATAAATTCATCCAATTTAAGAGATGGGGAACAAGAACAAAATGAACATGCTGACTTGCAACAACTAGTTAACATAGACTACCATTCTTCAGTAACAGAATGCTTTAATAGAACCATACCAAATCTTCTCTTTCACTCCTTCACAGAGTATACCAATCAATGTACAAGTATCCTAGCAACAACAGATATCAACTGCTCCTTGTACAAATTCCCAATACTCACACTCTATGATCTACTCACTGACCACAAGTTCTAGTCACCAGTTTATAAAATAATGTTCCACACAAATAAAAGATATATTGCAATTCAATTCAAAGACCTAGCAGGAAAGCAACTCTTTGAAACTAAATTAAAACAGTTAGACAACAAATACCTGTTTACATTAACATGAACAAACCACAGATTCTTCAGGTTAGAGTGAGTAACTGTACTGTCAACTTTGAAGAATCCCACTTACAACAGGCCCTTTCCAATTATGGTACAGTTGAAGGCTTTAAATACATCCAAGAATCAAGAGCAGAAACAATGGTATTTACCAACACTGCAGTCTTCCATCTAGTCCTCAAAACAGGAATCCAGCTACTTACACTACCAGCAACAGTCAGAAACAACAAGGTTCCAATTCTTATCAGCTTCCAGGATATACCCCCATTGTGCTTCAACTGTCAAAACAAAGGGCACATAATGAAGGTGTGTCCCCTCAATACAAACAATGTAAGCAGTCATGCATATCCAAAAAATCACAACAGCATCATCCAAGACCCCACTGATTCTACACACCCAATTAAAACCTAAACAAAACCAAAACACACATCAGTCCATACCCACTCCAATGAGAACAAACCATAGCTACACAAGCATCCCAGATACTAGAAAATCCCTAATCCACCACAGACTGACAGAGGACTCAAAGCTCATTAAATCACAGTCATCATCAGAAACCATGATCAAATCAGAAGATGAGGGAACCACCAAAACATCTACTATACCCTCCAAACAATGCAACTGCAAAAGATCAAGACATAATAATTCTAGCACACAAGAAAAATCAACTGTTGACTCCAGTACCTCAGACCCAGCCCAAGCAGCCCTCAGAACAAAATCTACCAGATCACAGGAATCATGTAAAGCATCAGACAAAAAACAACGAGAAATTCAATCAAGGGAAGATGAGATTCTACCAAAATTCAGACAATCTGGAAACCGTATGCTGACAACCACCAAAGATGAGACTCTACCAAAGGTCAGACCACCTTAAGACTCTATGCTGACAACCACAGAAGAATAGACTCTACCAATTCTCACACCAACTGAAGACTCCATGCTGACAACCACAGAAAATGAAATACTCTTTATTTTGTCTCCTGAGTCAGATAACAGCCCCTAAGAAAAACCCTACAAGAAGACACCTTCATCTAAAAAACTCACCACACCATGACTATTACAATCACAGCAGTAAATATCAGAGGCTAAACTCCAAAGAAAGAGTTGAAGCACTTCACAGATGGTTTATTAATCATCAACCAGATATTCTCTGTCTCTCTGAAACAAAACTACACATACAGTCTGGCCCACACATCATGAAACTAAATTCACTGGTCTACTTTCACTACTTTTAATCCCAAAACCAGGATCCGGAGTGGCCATACTAATTAACAAATTATCTCCCATAACCTTTTTCGAAATACTATACATAGACAACCACTGTCTCATAGCCACCCTTCTACATCAATTGTACCATCAACTTATGCAACATATACATGACAAAGCTCATGACAACATCTGCAAAATTATTCACACAATAAATGTGACCCTTCAAACCAACCCATTCCCTTCCATCCTGATAGGAGACTTCAACACTCCTATGAAACCTTCCAGTCTGATTACCTTCCATTGATCAGTCTAAAGCTAATGGGTGTATGAAACCTGCTCCCTGAGACAGCATTTTCATCGTACACAACTAAATATAAGTCCCTCATTGACTTAATGTTTTTAACACCAAACTTACTGCCTACACTCAAGCCAGACTCTGGCCATTGGTTTTTTCAGACCACCTGTTACAAGAGATAAAACTCCAGTTTTCCTCCAGCTCTCCAGATTCAAACAACTACCAAAGAACAATAAGACTCATAACCAGGGAAACTACACCAGCCTGCCTGTTCTCAGAAGCCTGCGTACAATTCCATCAAATAAACATACTCTCTAGTCCAATCACAGAGGCATGGCCTCTATTCACAAAAATTATACAGAAACTAATAACCACCTACTCCTTCCAAAGACCAGGACCCTTGAAACTTTTAAACAGCTTAGACAACATTGCAGACATCCTTAAGCACCTAACACTGGAAGGACAAAACATAGAAACAATCTTACAACTAAAGACTAAATATAGGACCACCCAAAGATTCAAGCAAAACACATAGCAACAAAAAGGGCCTGGAGCTACCTGGTACATCAACACTGCTGGACCAGAGGATACATCATATATCAGGAAAGAATAGAAAAGGCCCAAGTGACATCACCATTGATAGTAAACAATACATTGGCCCTGCAATGCTAGGTAAACTCCAAGAACATTTCAAAAAAATGTTTCCAAAACCACATCACACCCAGTGACAGAAGAACTTTCAAAATAAATCCAGACAACTCTCATGACATTACCCATGCTACAATCCAAAAAAAAATTAAATGAGATGCCAGACAAAATACATCCTGGCCTACATGGCATCCCGAAATTTATTCTACTCCACCTGAACAAATACACCATCCCAATCATCAAGGAAATGATTGATCTACTCAGCAGTGGGACTTGCCATCTTGAATTTCTATACCCCATTGCAATTGTGCAACTACTTAAAAAGAGTGATGCCACAACTGAACTACAAAACCTAAGGCCCATCTCAATGATCCCACTCATGATCAAGATAATTGAGTCTATAATCAAAGACAAAATGCAAGACAATGTCCTCAAGCACATCTCAAAATACCAGTTCACCAAGAAGGGTGCAGCCACATCAGATGCAATAAGCCATTTCTGTCTAGTAATAGACCAAGTGCGCACAAAAAGAAGGTCCAAGCCAGTTGCCATTCAACTTGCCATTCAACTCGACATCGCAGGGGCATTTGACTCGGTATGCATTGATGTGCTAATTAAAACACTTGAACAATACCAAGTACCTCAACCTCTTCTACAAATCATAGAGAACCTTTTAAACAACCGGGAAATTTTCCTCACGCTTGATGGATGCATAGCTCCGGGATTCAAACCAAGTTTATCCATCCAACAGGGTTCCCCACTAAGCACACTGTTATTCACAGCTTACATAAACCCTCTCCTATTCCAAATAGAAAACACACTTCCAGGAATCCAAGTAGATTACATCAATGAAAACATAAACCACATTTCCTACATGTACGATGTTGTCATCTTTCTTCCCTCTATCGATCACCTTAACAATCTAGTAAATATACTTGACAGTTACACAACAACGCATGACCTCACATTCAACAGCGAGAAGTCAGCAATATAGTCATTACTCACAGGAAAACAAATTCCAGCCATGTTCAATGCCCAACCACAGAAGTTATTGTGATTCCCTGTAGCAAATCACTCATGAGACAGGAAATCCAAAACTCACTGCTGAAAAAAACACAAACCACAATAGCATCAATATCAAAAATTTACTTGTCCCTCTTTGGAAAGGTCACATTACTAAATGCCATCCTGCTTTCCAAAATAACATACTACCTTACTGGATTCAACCCCACCAAAGGCTTCATAAATAAAATAAACTCTGCATGCACCAAACTTTTATGGGGAGGAAAAGTCGCAGCCATCTGTATCAAGACAATGCATCACCCCAGGAGAGAGAATGGTATCTCACTCCACTCCATTGAAACAATAAACCTACAAAGAACCCACAATGTACTTCACAGACTTTTTAAGGACAATGATACCATTGAATGCCCACTACTTGTTGAGCCCACAGATAGGCCACCACCCTCTAAACAAAACAACTGGCTTCGACAATCAGTGACTCTAATCCTGAACCAACTTTCAGCCAATGCAAGTCTATTCACATGCAAACTCACATATTGGGAGAGCTTCAATATTACATACCACAAGAGTTCCATTATCTCTGCCTACCTCCATATTTTCAACCAAAGACTCATCAAACTAACAAAACACTGGCACCTTCCCCCAAAGTATGTTGACTTCCTCATTAAAGTAAATCTGGAAGCTCTTCCCACAAATGCCTTTCTCTACTATAAGAGAGGCTTCAAAAATCTAGCAAGCACATGCTCACTCTGCCAGAGAGAAGATGAAACCACCAATCACATGCTAACAAACTGCCCATATCTACAAAAACTCCAATCAGCATTACAGAACCGATTCAAGAACCAAACCCACAACTCTTTGTCTCTGACCAAGGTGATAGATCAAGGAACTTATGCACAGCTTGGATTGGCAACATTTGTGAACTTTACAATCTGGTCACTTCGGTGTAAGCTTGTCATAAGCAAGTCTGAATACCCGAACATTGAGACAGCCATATATCGAATGCTGAATAAAATTTGCAAAACAGACTTTTCCACAGCCTACCTTAACATTGCAGAAAACACATGGGCCCTAGTTGATCTACCCAGTGAAGAAATGCTCTAAGATTACTCCTGAACACAACACCACAGAACTTTATAGCACATGCATATAAATCATTGTAATACCCTGTATAATCCATAGTAACAATATGTAAAACCAATGTAACCATTGTATATTTCCTCAATAAAGTTGAAAGTTAAAAAAGAAATATCAACAAAAGAAAAATAAAGGAAACTTGTGCTAATATACAAACACAAATAAGACTTAATTAACAGACAGCCAGTAAATATTAAGATCATGGAATTGTGGAAAGGTTAGTTTTTCAAAGTGTTAGTTGACAAAGACTATGAGGATAGTTGAAAGTGCTCCTAAGTAGATAAATTTTTAAAGGTATACTTTATATATATCTAATTACTATATTTATAAATATTCAGTTATAAGAATACATATATTGATTTGAATAAATACAGACATCAAATTGTAATATTTTTATATGTGTGTGTGTGTGTGTGCATTTGTTCCACTTTTGATTTATAAGTAGATCAGATAAATAGTATTTAATATATGGCCTGATTTTAATTGCATTGTCAGAATTTAATTTATAGATCATCAGTTTTTAAATTATAATTTACATCAAAGTCTTATAATTTAATCTTTCTTATTGCATTGCCAAATTCATATAATATTACTATCATTTTAGTTCTGTATTATTTTTACAATGTGTTTTACAACCCACTATTGACAGTTTTGATTTCCCCAACAATCTTTTTCAGAACTTTTACTTATATTTTCAAATCTTAACTGCTAGATAACAAGCAGTTAAGATTTAAAAACATAAATAGAAGTTCTGAAGAAGATCATTGGGCAATTGAAACCATCAATAGTGGCAATTGAAACCATCAATAGTGGATTGTAAAGAGCATTGTAAAAGTAATAAAGCATTAAAATGATATTAATATGACATCAAAGGGATGACAATATTTGAGTTTTGTAATAGAAATCAATTTAAGAAGTTATGTGGGTAAATTAATAAATATTATTGTGTCAGAATAAGTGTACATCAGCTTTTATGTCTCATTTTTTTAGAAATTGATCTCTCACCTGATTTTAATAACACTAAAATACTAGTTAATTTGGAAAAGTATGCTGAAATAACCATAAGAAAGTCTATTGAAATATTGAAAAGACCAGGTGGTTTAAACAAATGTGATGAAACTCAATGTATTCCAGCCATGTAAAGCTACTTAGTTTATTTTTTTCTAATCTAATATAATTTGGAATCAAATAGATTTTTTTTTTGCTAATCCATGTATTCTGAATCATTAACCATCAGATCTATATATATATATATATATATATATATATATATATAATGATTCAGCAAAGAACAATTATTTGTATATATATATATATATATATATATATACAAATAATTGTTCTTTGCTTTACACTCAACCTTGTTATTACATTTTTTCATCAAGAACTTAATCTTAACAAAAATGAATTTACATTGAAACATTGCAAATGAAAATCAAAATAATATATGGTATAACCCAAATAAAACTGTATCTTCCTATATAACCATGAAAATATTAAATATAATATATATTATAAAATCATTATAATAAATGTGTTTAAAAAAGTTTTAAAATTTTGCTTGAAAATTATACTATAATTTGATATATGTATGGTAGAAGTTATAATTATTATATCATGTTCATTTAAATGAATGCACTGATCTAACAATATTTGGTATAGGTTATCTCCAGTTTTGTTTATTAAATATATTCATTATTAGTTAATTAATTTCTATTTCTAGACTTTAATTGTTCATGGTGTATTCAAGAAAAATTTATAATTTCAGTTAAAGACTGAAACATAAAAATGAATTAATTGCAAAATTTAACATATTGCATACAGAGCATGAACTAATATCATAAATATTTTTAAGTGGTCAAGTTTAAGAAAACAGAATCAATATAAAACCATATAATAAAATGATCATTTGGTAAAAAACCCAAAGAAAAATAAATATTGTGATTATTGTTAATGGTCATAAGAGCAGAAATTTCAAAAAATCATCATTGTATGAAAAACAGGAGTGTCAAAAAACAACATTTTTGCATTTTATGTCATATAAGCAGTATTTATATAAACTTTAGCCTTTGATGAAAATTAAATTCCATTGATTCTTCCCTAATCTCCTGGAGAATTAAGTATATTTGTACTATAGAATATTCATCAGCTATTGGTTTAACAATATTATTTTCTTTCCTTCTTAAAATTCACTAGTATATTAATGTAATGCACATAATATAAAAGATATATTTTGCAGGTTCATCCATGTTAAAAAATTTAAATATTGATATACCAATATTTTGACTTGATCACACAAGTCATCTACTGGGTGATAAAAGGTAGAAAGACAGTTGTAAAGGCACTACAATCACTGATTTGAAAAAAAAAAACAAAACATTAAAGTTCCACCAATAGCAAAAATGTTAAATTAATGTTTTTTTTAAAAAAAAAATCTTTCCAAATAGGAGGAAGTTTGTATATATCATCTCACCTATTGATACAATCTGGCCTTTTAAGTATCTCAATGGTTTCTCTAATTTTACACTTGTAAAGATTATCACATCTGGATATGATCCTAATACTAGAAAAATCATTTTTTTGACCTGAATCTATAATATGGAGTGAGAGTGCTGATGATGATGAGTGTTGTTTGACTGCATTAGCATGCTAATCTTTCCTAACACTGATGTGATGTTTACTCATACCTATGTAAGAAGCTTTACAATTTTCACATGAGATTTGATAAACACCATGAGATTCAAAAGGAATTGAAACCTTAAGCTTGGTTATTATATTGCTGATCTTTTGATGAGTAGAAAAGAATGTATCTATATTATAGCATTTTAATATATGTCTAACACTGTCTGTAGTTCCTTTTACATATGGAATACTAATCCTAATAGTTGATTTATCATCTTTTTGTTTCTTATTTTGTCTATTTTGGGCTTGAAATAAGGCTTTTTTTATGAATTTATAATTATAACACTATTTGCTAATAAAACAATATTAATATGATTTATTTCTTCTTTCAGATGTGACTTATCTGAAAGGTTAATTGCTCTATTTAAAAGAGTTTTGGCTACAGAAACTGAGTTGGGTGATGATGAGAATGTAAATGTAAATATCTGTCTGGGTGTGTATTCTTTCTGTAAATCGAAAAAGATAAACTATTTGGGATTCTGGTGGCTAAAACTTCAAGAAAAGGAAGTTTTCCATCAGACTGTTTCCATTGTAAATTTAATCATGGATGCATATTATTTAAATGTTAAAAAAAATCATATAATTTATTTTTTCCATTTTGCCATATGATCAAAGTTTCATCTATGTATCTGAGCCAAATAAGAGATTTTAAAGATGATGATTCTAAAGCACAAGTTTCTATATTTTTCATGAATAAATCAGTTATTACCCTGAGATAGGTGAGCCCATAGGAGTACCAAAAACTTGTCTGTAATGTTGTCCATTGTAAACAAAATATGTGTTCAAGAGACAATGTTTAATCAAAGCAATAATATAGTCTGGAAAATTGCAATGTTGTGAAATTATATTTAAAGCTTCATCAATTGGAATGTTTGTAAACAAAGACATGACATCAAAACTGACCAGAATGTCATTATCATTAATCTTTAAAAGGCCAGATTGTAACAATAAGTGAGATGATACATGCAAACTTCCTCCTATTTGGAAAGATTTTTTTTAAAAAACATTCTTAATTTAATATTTTTGCTATTGATGGAACTTTAACATTCTTTTCAAATCAGTGATCGTAATGCCTCTACAACCGTCTTTCTACCTTTTGTCACCCAGTAGATGACTTGTGTGATCAAGTTGAAACATTGGTATATCAATATTTAAATTTTTTAACACGGATGAACCCACAAAATATGTCTTACATATATATATATATACCTTGCAATGGTTAATCATGCTTCCAGAATAAATTAAAATGATTACAAATCAATTCTTAACTTGTATAAAAGTAGTATAGTGAAAATTATTAAGCTATCAAGATGGACATGAGAATTTAAATGTTTTATAGCTTTACCTTATTTGATGAACAAAAATTGTTCTTGAAATGCATGCATGGTTGTTTGATTTTCTACATTGATGGATGGTTATGATATATTGGTGTTCGAAGAGGGATGTATTGATCAAAAATGAAAAGTTTGAATAGATATGTAAATCAAATGTTTTATTAGGCTTTTCTGTGGACAAGGAGAGATAAAAGGCCGTTTATGCAGAAAAAAATCTACAAGTGAATGGTCCTGATTTTTGAAATTACTTGACATGATATTTTAACGTTTTAGGAAATACTGCCATCTATTGAATTATTTTACAAGTAAAAAAATCAATTAATTGATGATTTATGTCAAACAAAAACTAAGCACTGCCTTTTCACATCTTTTCTTGAATCTTATTGGCTGTTGAAATTTTGAAAAAAAAACTTTATTTTTTGGGTTAAAATTTTTAGATGGCTGCCAAAAATTAAAAATTTAGCTTTTGTTTTGAAAATGAAAACGAATGTTTTAGAGTTTTAAAAATATTTTTGATGAAATAATAAAATAAAATTATTTTCATATAATATGTCAAAAATAAATATTATTTTACAAAAATAGTTAGATTATTTATTTATTGCAAAGTCGGGAAAATAATGTAATTTTTCATCAACCGTAAAAATATTTTTAAAATTAAAAATCAAAATTTATTTTTGAACAAACTTTCGTTTATTTTTATAATGTGAGAAATTACTAATATACTTTTTAAAAACGAAACTAAAGTGAATATATTTAAAAAAACGGTCAATAACTTTTGAAAAATTGATACATTATTTTGTGCATCGGCTAATTAAAAGCTTTGAGTGATACCACCTGCAGCGAATGAACAATTGGACAGTTAAAGGGTTAATATAATTTTAAGTCTAGGAAATTCGATCCCTCTTGCTGTGATAAAAATAATCATACTATCATAGAAATATAGTTAAGCATTTTTAAACCACCATAATATTGATCAGCACTGCCGATTTTACTTCTTTTATTCTTTACATTTAATTAATAAATATTTTTACTAATATTAGTCTAAGATTATTTTTTACATTTAACTAATATTCAATTTTATTTCTTATTGTTAGTCCTAATTCTTTTAAAAGGAACTAATTGCTTACAGCACAAAATACATTTTGCAGAATATCAAAGCTTGTAATTTTGATTTCTTATCAATACTATATATATAAACCTGAAAACACATTTCGTATTTTTTAGCAGCGAAAATATTTGTATATCTATATAAATACGTGTGTGTGTGTATGCTTACAGTACAATTGTATATCTAAAAAGACATTGATGTAAATAGAGCATCTTTACATTTTAAATAAATTTTTAATAACAGTAGGATTTTTCTTACTTTATAAAAATAAAAATAGATTTCTAATTCAGTTTATTAAAGACTAGTTCCAGGACTCTAGAACCAATTCTCATTTACAATAGCTGCCTTAGTTGTTTAATATGTTAAACTGAGTTTTTGTTGTTGTTGAGTTTTGATTTCTTATTGTTAGAGTCCTAACTCTTTTAAAAGGAAGTAAGTGCTTACAGCACAGATTAGATTTTGCAGAATATCAAAGCTTGTAATTTCCTCCTTGAAATTGTGCCTTTTGTTTGGCAGCCATCATACACCTGTCTTTCCTGATAATTTAGTTCAGATTTTGGATAAAACATGAATCAAAAGACAGGCATATAAACAAACAAAAAAAGGCAAAATTTCATTATCGGATTCTCTCCCACTCCCTTCTTCTATTCCATTTTATTCATGAAAGACCGAATGAAAGAAATGGGAAAAGAGAAGAAAAAATTGATTTTAAACCTTTCAAAATTTTTATCATTTATAACTAATGAGTCAATCTAGTTAAAATTTACTTTTAAAATCAAGTTAATATTCTTAATAAAATATAAAGATATCTTGTTGTAGGTTTCCTTTGATTAGCTTATAAAACGTTTGTCAAATCAATTAAAACTATGGCATATCTTAAGTGAAATGATTTGAGATAATTGTTTCAATCACATCCTTTAAAACAATCATTTTGCCTAACACTCAAAAAACAATAAGATTAATTAACGATATATTTATTTAGTTTATTTAATATAGAATATTGTTTTATTTTGTAAAACGTTAGTATGCTAAATTCTCTGCCTGAAGGCAAGTCGAATAAATAAGCAAAAAATGTTGACTGGGTAATAATTTCTGATCATCATCGAATTAATTTCTTATTGCATACTATCCTTTTATTATTTATTATAACATTTTATTATTTAAAAATGTATTATTAATTTTAAAGAACACTTTTTTAAAAAACAAAAAAACAAAACCGTAATATACAGGAATATTAAATTCTATTTGAAGTCAGATTGCGGTAATAAAGTAATAAATGCTTAAATATTTATCGGTATTGGTAGTTTGCATTATTTGACATCTAATATATTCAAATCACATACCATCAAACCATTTAATATAGAACTGAAAATAAATATTAGATTATCTTATAAAATTTCTGTTATAACATCTTGCAAATGCTAATGCCCAAATCATTTGTTTTTAACATTTGCTAATCATTACCCTGGAGTTTTTTTTTTTTATAAAAGATCTTTAATTAACAGATCTTGTAATAAATATTTTCACTAATATTAGTCTAAGATTATTCTTTACATTTAATTAATAGTTTAAGTTTCCCCAATAGTATTAAAAATAAATATGGTGGCTCTTTTATGAGAAATAATGTAATGCAAAAATTACTTTATTATTATTCTTGTTATTGTTGCTATTGTTGCTTTTATTATTGCTTCAAAGGATAAACTTTATTGAGACTCAAAAAGGATTATATAAGATACATTTGCAAATATGAGGTCTTTTACATGCACATCGATTTATGACATTACATATAATAAAGATTTACAATTTTGATTGTGGTAGAAAAGAAAACATGATTTACATTATTTAAAAAAAATAATTATTACATAAGGAGATACTTATGTCAAATTAGGTTTACATAGAATTTTTACATGTGATATTGAAAAATATGTGGAAACATATTATAGTATGATTGAAAACATAAAAAGGAGGGTTGAAGTTGATGTTAGATTGGCATATGGTCCCAATAAAAATTGGACTCATTTGATGAGTTTTCATAGCTAAGTGTAAACGTTCAGCCAAATTTATTATTAACTATATATTTTTTTCTCTAATAATTTACAATTAAGTATTTTTATTATTACAAATAAGGAGAAATTAAAACCACATTTATTATTATTATTATTATTATTATTATTATTATTATTATTATTATTATTATTATTATTATTATTATTATTATTATTATTATTATTATTATTATTATTATTATTATTATTATTATTATTATTATTATTATTATTATTATTATTATTATTATTATTATTATTATTATTATTATTATTATTATTTTAAACAGGAGGTAATCATCCCTTTAAATATGTGCTTTGCTGTTATATTAAATCAACATCATTTTGGACAGTGTGAGAATACAGAGATGTTAGAATTAATGTAATTGACTAATAAATTTACTAGTGCAGTTTCAAACTGTAATTTTAAACAGAAAGTAATTGACCCTTTGCACATGTACTGTACTGTTATATTAATTCAACATTGTTTTTGTTGAACGTGAGGAAACTCTCGAGTCAAGGCACAAGTTAAAGACTGAAAAAATGAGGGACTATTTTATCTTAGTATCTAAATTCTATTATATAGATCAATCTTAAATATCTTACAACAAGAGCATGAAGTTTTTATATTTTTCATTTACTAAAAATATATGAAATCCAAATAATTTTATTCTTGCAAGTTATTGTCTGAATTTGTTATTACATATAATATCTCATGACTCAAAAAACATAATCTGCTTTTTTTTTTTACTAGCAGTAAACATTTGTCAGAATTCATCATACTATTCTTATGATAAATTTTACTGAATGATTTAATATATATATATTGAAAAGGTATATTTTCATCCTCATATACATTTTACCTATTTTCCTTCATAGCTCTATCTGTGCTAGCTTTAAACCCTTCATGAGTATGTATATAAAGATACCAACATAGGCAACATGTTTTACTGGCTATATATATATGTGGATAAACATCTGTAACATCTTAGATATAGCTATATTACAACAGGTATTTTAATTTAAGATAATATATTTTAAATTGTAAATTTTGTTTTTTCAAAAGAGTCAATTTATCATTTTAAACATTTGAATCGTGTGTGTATATATATATATATATATATATATATATATATATATATATATATATATATATATATATATATATATATATATATATATATATAGTCATTGTACTAGCACAATATTATTCAGTCATTTCTTATAATTCTTAATCTTAAATTAAAATTATTGTAAACAAGAATCATGCCATGCACACCTATGTTAGTATAGCATGAGATAAAAGTCTAAAATTGTAATTTTGGCAATAATATTTTTCCAAAATATATTGTCCTGAAAACAAGATCTACATGATAGGAACTATTGCTAAGTCTTGAGGGATTACAAGGGATCAAATTTAGTCACAAACACCCTGTTAAAAATTGAAACAAAGCTTTCAATAATTTTAGTAAATTAAATAAAAAATTAACTCACAGAAAATAATTTTGTTGTCTGAATTGTCATCTGATTTTGGAATCATATAAGTAGGCCATATTTTATACATCAATATAGACTTGGTATGATTTTCAAGAAGTGTTGCCAACAGACCCCATGTTAGTTGTAATTTTGATATGATGGAGTAGGAGAGTGAAATTTTCTATTTTCCCTGCAGAGAGAGGTGGTGATCCCTAGTCCCCTTCTGCATGCTGACTAGCATATCATCATTATCATTGGAGTGGGAAATGTTCCTATCAACAGTCTGCTGCAAAAATATAACAATGTATGTTGCCTATCCAGAAATACAGATTGTTACTACACTTGCCATCTGATGTGTCAAAGAAACAAGCTGTAAGAATCTAGGTAATCACTAAACACTGCAGGATTCTAAAATAAACTTCCTATCTTTGAATCTTAATCTATTTAAAGCTAACTTATAATTTAAAGGGGAATGTTCAAAAAGCTAACTCTTAAATTCTTGTCTAATATAATAATGTAAAACTGTCATAAAACTTGCCTAAGACTGTGTTTGTTAGCAAGAATTTTACTAATTCTAAGCTTAATCTATATTGTACTACAGATATGATTATGGTTTTACCTGTTAATTTCTTTAAATTTTATATGTTATGATATGCCAAATATCTCAAAACTGCAAGCATCTTTAATAAACTTTCAGCAAAGATATAATAATTGATATCTTCTGTTTAATATATTTTAATTATATTTATTTAGCTCACTAGCATGCTGTTTCAAAATCTTATTATGTTGGAATAATGACTGATCACTGTGCACTCATTATTATCAATTTGATTTAGTTTTATATTATATAAATATCTATTATGGTTTGCATAAACAGAGTTATAAATTATGACTTTAAATGTCTGTTTTCTTAAAAATAATAAACTAGCCCTAGAGATAGTATAAATGTATACTTTTTAATGTATTATTATTTGTGCATTAAATATACTTTCTTCTCCACAGTAAAACTGATTTAAGATACAGGTTGAGGATATTAAACTAGATTAATAATATAGTTTTAGTCGATGAAGATAGCATAATTATTATGCTTATTTTAAAAAACTGTGTCTGTTAGTTACACAGAAAGAAACTATCTGTATTTAGGCACTGTAATTTAATTATACATATTTGTATTTTATTCTGTGCATTGTGGGTGTGTTTTTATAAAGTATGGACATATACATTACTCTACATCTTTTAATGGGCTCATGGTGGAGGTTGTCTCCATATACTTAGTTCAGGTAAGGCTATGTTTTATTAGAAATGGAGCACAAGAATCCAGATGCCATTTTGTATTAAGCCTATCTGAATCCCTGAATTTGAAATGTGCATGTTTTATTAGTAGCAAGTCCTATGATACTGCACATTTTGATGTCAAATCCCATGAATAACTAACTACCCATCTACACCACAAAAATGTTCCTTAATATTTTAGTCTATGGCCACAAAAATGTCCTTAATATTTTAGTCTATGCCATAGCAAATATATGTTGATTTAAAATAACCAGTTCTTTCCCCTTGTTTAATAATTATTCAGCATTTGACTGCTATCAAATCTACGATTATTAAACTAAACCAGCATTATTCTTGAGCTTAATTATATGCTCATATATATATATATATATATATATATATATATATATATACTGAAACGGAATATAATATCTTGTCACATTATTTTAAAATGAAAATAAAAAGATCGTAAATAAAATTGATTTATTAAAACGAAAAAAACTTAAAAACTGAAAAGTAAAAGTTGTTTAATAGATATTGTAACAGAATAGCATTACATGGGATTTGAACCCAGGCATATGAGGTTATATTAAACATATTCAATTGACGAAATGAATGACAGGAACAGAACTTTTAAAAAAGCAGTTTTGCTTTAATAATAAATGAGAAACAGCCGTTTCTAAATCATGATCGCAGCTATATAAGAGTACCTGTCAAATTTATTGAAATAAAAAAGTAAAAGAGTTTTTTTTTATTATTTTGTTTTTTTTTTAAGAATAAATCTGGAATCATTAGTTGAAAGTTTTTTGTGTGTTTTTTTTAATTAAATAAAGATGAACGATTGAACGCAAGTTTGACATTTTTATTAAATCATTTTGAACAAAAGGGGAAAATGAATTAATTAATTTGCAATATGTTCTGAAATTCCAAGTGATCTAAAATTATTTTAAATGGGGGTAATTAGTAAATGTAAAATTAGAGAAATTGAAACAATAGGCAGGATATGCGTTGGTACGCCTAGATAAAATAAGCCGAATTTAGAAACAGAGGTGAGAAAAAGTGTACACTGCTATTGTACAACTCAAACTTCTGTCTCCAGCGGAACAATACCTAAAAAAATGGTCAAATTGAGTTAGATTCCAAAGTGGTGTAAACGATCCCAGAAATCACTGGATTGAGTTAATACTCGATGGGCTTATAAGATGAAGGGACTCACAGGTGCATGGGGGTGATTGGATGAAAAAAATTCAAGGTATGAGGGCAGGAAGGAAGAGATCAAAAAGGCCGGACAGCGCTTTTGATGATGATTAAATGAGAATTAGAAGAAATAAAATATAACTTTCGTGTAGAAATATAACGGAGATGCATTGCTGCGTTGCTGAACCTAAAATTCGCAGCTTGACCACCGGACCTCCGCGTCCAGCTCAGCTGATTGCCCCTAGGATGCTCGTAACACCGGAGAAACTTCACATAAGGACCAAACACACGCTTTTGAGACCTTGCAAATTGCCAGAATGCTTCATTAAAGAAGAAATCATCGCTCAGGATCCCTCTTACAGTCTTTCTACATTCCACAGGTAGCTACCTTTAAATTATCGTATTTAGTTATGCACCAAAGTAAAATAACGTTAAAAAACAAGAACTATTAAAACATTAAGCTAAAATGATAAAGTTACTCATGATCATTAATGAACAATTAGAGAACCTAACCAAATAAGTTTGGCGACAGATTAACATTCTTTAAAATATGAAGTCACCTTTAAATCTATATTTAAATTATCTCGGCTTGCCGGTCATATACCTGCATGAATTGTTATTAAACAGATTAAAATAAAACATTTAGTTAACTAGTATTTTTTTGTTATTAATTGCTTGGAATTTCAACATAACTTTATATAATAGGGAATGAGTACTGGAGCGATCAAATTTGTTTGTATATGAATGAATGCATTTGATATTTTTGGTGTTGGGATTTGATTATATTTATATTTTATGTTTATTATGCTCTCTTAGATTAATAAGTTTTGATTAATTTATTCTGTGGGATATAGGGTGGGCCCTCATATGATAAGTCTGATTGATCGTGAGTGAAAGATCACATATACGATGTAATTTGAAAGGCGATATAGGCTGTGTTCGTTTCTTGCTTCCGACTGGAGTGATGCACGGGCATGTTTTGTAATATAGTTGAGTGAGCTTATGCACCTACATGGCTGACTCTTATAAAAGTTCTCCTGGCACCTACTACTTGGATTCAATCCGAATTTACGTATAAAATAAATAAAGCATATGTGTATATGTGTTTGAAATTATCTTCACAGAACATTATGTAATCCCCCAGATGCAAGAATACAACAGGTTCATAGAAGTGAACCATCAACCAAAACACGAGAATGTCACCGTAGTAATACGGCAAAAGCATCCAGATATAAAGGACGTGCCTTTACTGGGCTTTCGGTATGGAAGCCGGCAGGGGCGGGTTACATTTGGCGCGTCGTGGCCTGAAACTATTGTTTCAAGTGGGGACCGACATGGATACAGCTGATGTTTCTAACAACAAAAGCAAATTTAAAAAAGAGGGCGCTCAAAATAACAGAATAAATTATCTATTAAAGCGGGCGGAAATTTTCAGAATCACCATAAAATAAAATCATTAAATGTTGCTTAAGGGAGTGGAAAAGGGATTTAGTTCTCTTATTAGCACTAAAATAATCAAGCGTCCGAATATACTTAATAGTTGTAGAAGGCTGTGGAATAGCGGGATTCCGTGAAAGAAAGATCGTATATTAAAAGGAAGCAAATTAATAAATTAATTTCTATGTTAAAATTAAACGCGAATAATTTAAGCGCAAATAAAAAAATATATATATACATCGTTAAAAGACGTATTTATATTTTTGCACAAAGGAAGTACTGTAACTGGGATCTTGTTAGGAGTTTTGTGTTTTACTTAAAAAAAGAAAAGGGGGCTAAAGAAAGAAGTCAACATAGTGTATATATATAAAGACGCATATAACCATATAATAGATATAGCTGCACATATAATCAATAGCTGCTGAATAGAAATGGAGGGAACAGAGAGACCTGGGATAGTATGAGCGATAGAAACCAAATTGGAGGAATGACAGAAGCTGTGGGAATTTTGAAGGGCAAGGAGCATCTGAGGATAGGATAAGACAGTCAGTGGAACCCGCGGAGTAGTAAGTAACAAGCCGTGGGTTATTATAATTAATTACAAATTGGGCATCAAACAGAATGGAGAGAAAGTGGATTAAACTCGAACAGTTCGAAGGGAAGGAAGACGAAAGCCCATGTCGACATGTGGAAAGTCTGAAGAGGTTGTTCTCATGCGGCAGTTTAGTGAAGAATCGAAGATAGCAATTGCATGCAGCCACATCCAAGGGGACGCAATGGAATGGTGGGAGGTGATGAAAGAGAAACCAGAAACATTCAAAGAATACCAAAGAGCCATAATGGGAAGATATTGGGGACTAGCCCAACAAGAAAGGGAAAAGTGGGCAATCGAACAAAGCAAAAGGGATGAGGATGAGACGTACAGTACTTTCATACAGCGACAGATGGCGAGATTAAGAAAAATAAACAAATACCAAGTACCGGAAGAGTGGAAAATTAGGATAGCAGGGCGCAACCTGCCCAGGAAGATCAGACAAATTATTGAGGGGGAAACTGAAATAAAACGAGTATTGGAGGTGTTGGATGCGGCTGAAAACGATGACTACTTTGTCAAAGAAGAGAATGAAGAAATTAGGATAGCTAATATAACACAAGATGAAAGGGGGGAAGGGCCTCAGGGAAAACAAGAGTGCCCAAAGATCGAGGTATCAATCCAAGGGGTTCATGCAAGGGCGCTGCTGGATACAGGAAGCCAGGTGACTGTAATGGCTCAGGAAACCTTCGACTGGATTGCCCAAGGGCCACCAGAAATGAAAATCTTACCGTTGCAAGGGACCCAGATCATACTGGCCAATGGGAAAAGAGCAAAGGTACAGGCCAAACAGGTGTGGGCAAACATAGTTATCGCAGGGCAGGAATTCACCCAGATTGTGTTAATAGTTGAGGGGCTGATACACGACTTGGTGTTAGGGTCTGACTTCATGAGGATGGCAAAATGTAGCATCGATTACAGGACCGGACAAGCAAGAATTGGGAGAGTCACCGTGCCTTTTGGGAGAACCATGAATAGAGAGCCAGAAGGGCAGAAGAAACTGCAGTGCATCATGTTAATGGGGGTGATCGAGAAAAGAGTTGATGAAATGACGGGACCAAGTAAAGGGCAAAGAGAGAAGATTCAAGGAATACTGGAGACCTACGAGAGTGTTTTCTCGGACAAGCCAGGAGTAATCAATGGGTACG
This sequence comes from Epiperipatus broadwayi, assembly GCA_028023455.1. Classification (NCBI taxonomy): domain Eukaryota; kingdom Metazoa; phylum Onychophora; class Udeonychophora; order Euonychophora; family Peripatidae; genus Epiperipatus; species Epiperipatus broadwayi. Next base: position 5,344 of record JAQFVV010000200.1, on the reverse strand, counting down.
AACACCGAATCCGGTTGAACACCAGCAACCCATATCAAATGAGAACATATCCAATACCTTTCCAATACCGGAAGAAGATCGAAACTCAGCTGTAGCAGATGATAGAGTGGGGGGTTATTTCAAAGTGTACTTCACCATACAACAACCCAATCTTAGCCATAAAAAAAGGTGACAGATCGATACGATTGTGCCTCGATGCTAGGCAACTGAACAAGGTGACAATTCTGGATACAAACGCTCTGCCCATCATGAGCGAACTGATGACTAGATTTCAGAACAAGAGAATTTTTTCGACTGTGGATTTGACAAATAGTGACTGGCAAATGAGCCTCCATCCGGATGATCAGAAATACACTGTATTCAAATATGACGGGCGTACCAGTTCAACCGTGTGCCTTTCGGATTAAGGAATAGTGGTGCAGGCTTAGTGCAGTGCATAGACCAAACCCTATCAGATGAAGTCAAGAAATTTGTCACCATGTACGTAGATGATATCATTATAGCATCTGGAGACATAGAGGAGCATTGTCAGCACTTAGAAATGTTGCCCATGAATGCGAACAGAAGGGAATAAAAATAAACCTAAAGAAAAGCCACTTTGTGACCCAGGAAGTTAAGTTCTTGGGACACATCATAAGCCAGGATGGGATACGGCCTAACTCCGAGAAAATTCAGGCCATCCAAGAATTTCCAGTTCCGAAAAAGAGAAAAGATATTAAAGCATTCCTCGGAATGTGCACGTTCTACAACAAATTTTATGAAAACTTCTTCCACGATATGGAACCCCTACTACAATTATTAAGAAAGGAGCAAGTGTGGGTATGGGATGAGAAAAGAGAACGGAGCTTCCAGAGGGTGAAAAAAAATTTTTAAAGCAGACCATGTTAGCATACCCGGACTTCGACCAGACCTTTTGGGTACAGACCGACAGTAGCGACATCGGGTTAGGAGCAACTTTGTACCAAAAGGGACTGGAGGGTGAACAAAGGGTGTTGGCCTTCATCAGCTGAATACTCAAGGACCCCGAACGGAGATACATGGTCACAGAACAGGAAGCCCTCACCATAGTATGGGCTTTCAAAAAATTCAGACAATACCTGGTCGGATCCAAAGTGAAAGTAGTCACCGACCATCGGAGCCTCGAATTCCTTAATAAAAGTTTTTTGACAAACAATTGATTAGAGAGGTGAAACCTAGCCCTGCAGGAGTTCCAGTATGAAGTTGAATATTGCAAAGGGAAGGATAACGTGGTTGCGGATGCGCTGAGCCTTTACCCTGTGGGACAACAGCCAACTGTTGAGGCTGAGGAATTCGCGTACATTGCCACTACTACCCGGCGAAGCAAAGAGGGCGAGTTTAGTGCGAACAACATTCGGAGGGGCCAGGAAGGGGATGAAGAGTGTCAACAAATAATCCGATACATACGTGAAAGGAAGCGAAATGTGGGGGCAGGTCAAAAAAAGGAAGAGACTGGGGGTCAGTTATGGAAGTATCGGGACCGATGCATCATGCTGGAAGGGATAGTCCAAAGGAAAACCGGGAATGGGAAACAAACCCGTATTGTAATACCGAAGGAAATGCGGGATCAACTGGTGGATAAGACACATCAGGAACATGGCCATTACAGGACCAGCAAGACTGAGGGGTACCTTAGTAATTGGTTTTATTGGCCAAGGATGTTCCAAGATATTGCCAGAAGACTCCGGAAGTGTGGGGTCTGTGCGAGGACAAAACCATTAAACCGATCAAATGAAGGATCGCAGATACCGATTATCGTCCAGGAGCCAAACCACACTTTGGCTATTGATTACTACGGCCTGTTGCCAATGTTTGGGGGGAAGAGATATTTACTGGTTACTTATGATTTGTGCTCCAAAATGGTCACAGCGTACCATTTGGCCCAGGTAAATGCGAACCAGACCATCAAACTGTTGGAAACCAAACAGTTTCCCATCATCAGGAAGCCTAAGTGCATTTTATCAGATCATGGTACACCCTTTGTATCAAAGATATGGAGACAATGGGTGAGCCGAATTGGGGTCAAACATCATATGACATCTATCCGGAATCTGCAAAGCAACCCATGCGAGCGGGTGATGCGTGAGTTGGGGTGGCTATTCCATGTGTACACTGCGGGAGATCATCGGAAATGGGTTCGGGAAATTCCCTGGATCGTTGATATGATCAATACCTCAAAAAATGAGTCCACTGGGCTTGAACCAAGTCGTCTTCATTACGGACGACCGATACCATATCCTTACGGTGATAGACCTGCGATCCGGACATGGAGAGTGGACTGAAAACATGATCACCAGGTAGCATTATGGAGATTAGAACATATGGGGGAAAAGTGAAGGCAGACTGATAGGCCAATCCAAACCACCTTCACTGTGGGAGACAGAGTTATGGTAAGATCAAATCCGGTCAGTCGGCCAGACCAGAACATATTTAAGAAGTTCCTTGACCTCTACGATGGCCCATACAAGATTGTCAGGGCATACGGGAATAATGCCCTTGTACTGGCACGAGGAAAAATGATTAAGGGGACTTTCAATGCAAGGGCACTGAAGAGGGTCGAATAACTTGGCTCCTTCTCAGAGCTAAAATCCGCAACCTCGGATTTTACTCTACACCGGGTGGGGAGATATGTAACGGAATAGTGTTACATGGGATTTGAACCCAGGCATATGAGGTTATATTAAACATATTCAATTGATGAAATGAATGACAGGAACAGAACTTTTAAAAAAGCGGTCTTGCTTTAATAATAAACGAGAAACAGCCGTTTCTAAAGCATGATCGCAGCTATATAAGAGTACCTGTCAAATTTATTGAAATAAAAAAGTAAAAGAGTTTTTTTTATTATTTTGTTTTTTTTTTTAAGAATAAATCTGGAATCATTAGTTGTAAGTTTTTTGTGTTTTTTTTTTTTATAACGCAAGTTTGACATTTTTATTAAATCATTTGGAACAAAAGGGGACAATGAATTAATTAATTTGCAATATGTTCTGAAATTCCAAGCGATCTAAAATTATTTTAAATGGGGGTAATTAGTAAATGTAAAATTAGAGAAATTGAAACAATAGGCAGGATATGCGTTGGTACGCCTAGATAAAATAAGCCGAATTTAGAAACAGAGGTGAGAAAAAGTGTACACTGCTATTGTACAACTCAGACTTCTGTCTCCAGTGGAACAATACCTGAAAAAATGGTCAAATTGAGTTAGATTCCAAAGTGGTGTAAACGATCCCAGAAATCACTGGATTGAGTTAGTACTCGATGGACTTATAAGATGAAGGGACTCACAGGTGCATGGGAGTGATTGGGTGAAAAAAATTCAAGGAGTGAGGGTGGGAAGGAAGAGATCAAAAAGGCTGGACAGCGCTTTTGATGATGATTAAATTAGAATTAGAAGAAATAAAATATAACTTTCGTGTAGAAATATAATGGAGATGCGTTGCTGAACCTAAAATTCACGGCTTGACCACCGGACCTCCACGTCCAGCTCAGCTGATTGCCCCTAGGATGCTCGTAACACCGGAGAAACTTCACATAAGGACCACACACGCTTTTGAGACCTTGCAAATTGCCAGAATGCTTCGTTAAAGAAGAAATCATTGCTCAGGATCCCTCTTACAGTCTTTCTACGTTCCACAGGTAGCTACCTTTAAATTATCGTATTTAGTTATGCACCAAAGTAAAATAACGTTAAAAAACAAGAACTATTAAAACATTAAGCTAAAATGATAAAGTTACTCATGATCATTAATGAACGATTAGAGAACCTAACCAAATAAGTTTGGCGACAGATTAACATTCTTTAAAATATGTGCGAAGTCACCTTTAAATCTATATTTAAATTATCTTGGCTTGCCGGTCATATACCTGCATGAATTGTTATTAAACAGATTAAAATAAAACATTTATTTAACTAGTATTTTTTTGTTATTAATTGCTTGGAATTTCAACATAAGTTTATATAATAGGGAATGAGTGCTGGAGCGATCAAATTTGTTTGTATATGAATGAATGCATTTGATATTATGGTGTTGGGATTTGATTATATTTATATTTATGTTTATTATGCTCTCTTAGATTAATATTAAGTTTTGATTAATTTATTCTGTGGGATATAGGGCGGGCCCTCATATGATAAGTCTGATTGATCATGAGTGAAAGATCACATATACGATGTAATTTGAAAGGCGATATAGGCTGTGTTCGTTTCTTGCTTCCGACTGGAGTGATGCATGGGCATGTTTTGTGATATAGTTGAGTGAGCTGATGCACATACGTGGCGATCTCTTATAAAAGTTCTCCTGGCACCTACTACTTGGATTCAATCCGAATTTATGTATAAAATAAATAAAGCGTACATGTATATGTGTTTGAAGTTATCTTCACAGAACATTATGTAATCCCCCAGATGCAAGAACACAGCAGGTTCATAGAAGTGAACCATCAACCAAAACATGAGAATGTTACCGTAGGAATACGGCAAAAGTGTCCAGATATAAAGGATGAGACTTTACTGGGCTTTCGGTATGGAAGCTGGCGGGGCGCGGGTTACAATATATATATATATATATATTGTTGCGCAGATGGAAATCTTAAACTATTTTAAGAAAAAGTATTTAGAAGTATTTTTTGTTGTTAAAAAAAAGTAAAAATATAAAGATTGATATTTTAAAAATAGAAATAATGTTGATTTCTATAACCTTAGAAAATGGAAATGATTGTTTTATTAATTAAATGATTGTTCGAAAGCAAGCTGGCCCTTGAGCCACTTAAAATAAATTAAATGGTAAGAGAATACAAAGAAATTAAATGACCAATGCAAGCACGAAAATGACAACAAGGACCATAACTAAAGCACAAAAGGATTAGTGATGTCTTGCTGGTTGAATCCCAAGATTTGATGATAAGAGGCTAAGAAAAATATAAAAGCCAAATGATTATTATAATTGTGATCTGAGAGCTGACTATGAATATATCATTATAACTAGCTATATTGCAGGTTTTCACTATGTGGAAGTCTACAATAAATTTAATTTTCCGGACAACCAGCTGAGGCCTCTTGATGACAGTTCCTGACCAAATGAATGGCAAGTAGCGGTTTCATTTTCAAAGAAGGACAAAATCTATGAAAGTGATCATGAAGATGGACTTCTCAATCTATTCAATCTGTAGAGTATAAACTCTTGTGTCTATCTAATAAGAACTTTTTTAAAATTGCAATGAATTAATAGCTGAAAATAGGAACTCTTATCTGAATTAAAGAATGCAAATTCAATTATTAATATTTTTTATGCAGATGTTTAAGCAATCATTTCCATTTCTTTTT